>CM053026.1:263320735-263629519 GCA_028564925.1 Lithobates sylvaticus
CCAGGACAGTCACACTTTTTTTTTCAGTTGTCCCATGACGGCTGTGTCCTACAATAACAGTGTAAGGCTTGTTGTGCCTGTCTGTCACTACCTCTGTCCATCAGTTTTGCCCTATTAGATTGTGCCCATAGCTCATTGCAAACCCCATAGTGTGTACCCAAGCAGATACCTGGCACTGGGGATCCTCTGTGGGGGGAGGCAAACAGGATCTAGCATTATAGGATGGGGGTGGGGTTGTCTATTACTCCACTTTCTTACACCAGTGTGGGGCATATTCTCTCCTACAGTCAGCAGTAATGGTCACAGTATTACTGAGCACTAGACTCTGTACTCAGTGCTGTACAGTATTGCTGCACTGTATATACTGACTTGTACATTATACTCCTAACCCCCGGAGTGTATATGCTATGTTGTATGATATACCCCTGACCCCCGCACTGCATGTTGTACACTGTATATGCTATGTTGTACATTATACTTCTGACCACTGCACTGTATATGCTATGTTGTATGAGTATATAAAGACAACTAGTTTGATTACACAGAATTTTTGCCACAAGGTTTTGACAAAAACCTTTGTAGCCCTCTTTTGGGATGGGGGTATGAGAAGTGGTCCTCGCCAAACAGGATATTGCGCTAAACCTGTAGATAAATAAGAGAACCAGAACCTTTGCTAAGTGGAAGAGGACAGGGCCTTTGTGAACAGAGGGGAGTGCTTTCCTAGGAAATTAACCAGTAACCTAATAAAAGTAATTGGGAGCAGAGGAACTAAGGCAACCAGAATATAACATTAACCATAAGTATATAGATGCACACCAGTATGGAAATAATACAGGCTTTATAAAAGAAAAGATTAATAAGGATAGAAACAGTTATTATCGGCAAAGGGCACAACAGGGGTCCTGGTGGAAATTTGTACATATTCCAGGGCATATACTAATAATATGAATGTTACAGCAAAGTTTATTTGCAGTTGCCCCTGAGGAAGATCGTGATGTGACATTCATCTTGGTGTCAAGGACCTGAAGACAAGATCTGCCATGATGTGGAGACCCTCTAGCCGTTATACAACGGGCCTGGAATGTAGCTTCCCACACGCATAAACTTTGGTGTGGCACTGGAACTCAGAGTCCATCTATCTATTCTGGGCTTTAGTCCCTAGTAGTTTCTAATCTGTCATGCAACCGGACCTCTAACTATCAAAAGAGGCTGTTGGATGCCTAACATGGCTCTAGCATATGCTGGTTATCGAACCCTAAGCTAAAACCAGCTATAGAATCCCAGACCAGAAGGCACCGGGTTAACTAAAATAACCAGAGCTTTATATAAACTCTATTGCAATAAACAAGTTCACCTACTAATATACCAGTTAGTGACCACTTCATACATACATTAGCACAGACCTATCTGGCAGTGTGCCTGTGAGATAATAACAATAGAACAGAAATTACAGATTAGTCCCTTCTGGTCTGGATTCAGCAGCCACTTCCTCTTTCTGGGGTTTCAAATCCAACCTCCTAGAGACATGAATTGCTAATACATAATTATACATAACACTGTGATATTAGCAGCTGTCAGTAGAGAGCAGCAGATCCCTACACCTTCAACCCATCAGCAACAACAACAGGTGTTGCAGAACTCAGAACAGTCAATGCCAAATGATGTTTTCCAAATATTTTATGACAAAATCGTTTTTTTAGTGTAATTGGTGTTTAATCATGTATTCTCTACAAGAGCTATTGTTTTGCTGCACTTAAAATAAATGGTACAGACTAAAGCCCCATACACATGGTTGGAAAATCCGAGCACCAAATCCATCGGATTTGGTCCGACGGATTTAGTCCGACACTGGTGTTGCATACACACGGTCGGACAAAGTTGTCGGAAAATCCGATCATTCTGAACGTGGTGACGTTTGTTGCCTACGACGGGACTACGTAGAGGCTAGTAGCCAATAGCTTTGGTCTTGTAATGTGATCTGAGCATGCGTGGCACTTTGTCCGTCGGAATTCCCTACACACGATCGGAATTGGTGTGATCGGACTTTGTTGTCGGAAAATCTTTAGAACAGGAGATACAACTTTGTCCGTCGGACAATCCGATGGAAAATGTCCGATGGTGCCTACACACGGTCGGAATTTCCGACAACATTGTCCGATAGGACAGAATCCATCGGAAAATCTGACCGTGTGTATGGGGCTTTACAGTTGTAGCTAGCTTAAAGTATTACTAAACAATTTTTTTTATTAAAATAATAAATATCTTATATTTAACTACTCTGTGCAATGGTATTGCACAAAGCTGCCCCAAACCTCCTCTTCTGGGGTCCCCCGCCAGTGCAGCCTGCTCCTTTACTTAGCAAACCGCTTGCTACGGGAGCAGACTTATAGGCTCGATCCTGAGCTGGTCTGTGTACGTCCATAGACACACATAGTGTGGGCTCCTGCTGAGCAGAGGTAGATGGGAAAAGAGAGATGCAGCTAGACACAGCACTAAATTAAGTAGTAAGGTGGGAGGGGCATACAGCAGGTTTAAAGATTTTTACCTTAATGCTGGGAATGCATTAAGGTAAAAAAACATTTTAGCTTTAACAAATACACACATATATAGATTATTGAGCACCTTCTTGGCTGTGTTTTTGTCCTTATGATAAATTTTCCTGTATATGCAACATTTAAAATTAAATTGTACAATAAGTCAACAAATATTACCCTTGTAGAACCATGTCCATTTTAAACGAAAGCCGGGCCCCTAGTTAAAGTATATCTCTACCTTCAATGACTTTCTGGATATACAGAAAACAAAAGGTGTACTTGGAACTTTAACCACTTCAATACCAGGCACTTAGACACCTTCCCGCCCAAGCCAATTTTCAGCTTTCAGCAATGTCGCAATTTGAATGACAATTGCGCGGTCATGCTACACTGTACCCAAACAAATTTTTTATCATTTTGTTCCAACAAATAGAGCTTTCTTTTGGTGGTATTTGATCACCTCTGCGATTTTTATTTTTTGCGCAACAAACAAAAAAGACCAAAAATTTTGCAAAAAAACAAGTTTTTCTTTGTCACTGTTAATTTTTTTGGTAAATAAGTGCGTTTTCTTCTTCAATGACGGGCACTGATAAGGCGGCACTAATGGGCACTGATAAGGCGGCACTGATGGGCACCGATGAGGTGGCACCAATTAGGGGGCACCGATGAGGTGGCACTGATGATGGGCACTGATAGGCGGCACTGATGGGCACTGATAGGTGGCACTGATGGGCATTGATAGGTGGCACTGGTATGCGGCACTGATGGGCACTCAGGTGGCACTGATGGGCACTCATAGGCGGCACTGACGGGTACTTATGGGTGGCACTGATGCACACATATAGGTGGCACTGATAGGTGGCATGGATGGGCACTGATAGGTGGCATGCATGGGCACTGATAGGTGGCATGGATGGGCACTGATAGGTGGGCATGGGTGGGCACGGATGGGCACTGATAGGTGGCCCTGATGGACGCTGATGAGTGGCACTGATGACACTTATGGGTGGCATTGCTGGGCATCCCTTTTTTTACCTTTTTTTTAAATTAAATATGATGTGCCAATCAGTGCCCATCTGTGGGCACTGATTGGCATATTTTTTTAATTTTTTTTAACATGTGGATGGCCATGGGGGATGTACCTGGCCATCCACATGCTGGGGGCTTCCCTGGTGGTCCTGGGGGCTTCCCTGGTGGTCTAGTGTGGGCACCTGAGGGGGGGCTGCGCTGATAAACAATCAGCGCATACCCCCCCTGTCAGGAGAGCCGCCGATCGGCTCCCCTCTACTTGCGTCTGTCAGACGCGAGTGAGGAAAAGCCGATCAACGGCTCTTCCTGTGTACATCGTGATCAGCCGTGATTGGACACGGCTGATCACGTGGTAAAGAGCCTCCGCCGGAGGCTCTTTACCGAGATCAGTGTAGCGGTGTGTCAGACTGACACACCGCTCCACCGATCGCCGCGATGCGCGCCCCCACGGGCGCGCGGCGGCGGCTGTTATCCTGAAGGACCTCATATGACGCCCAGTCAGGATAACGAAACCACTTCCCGGACGTCAATATGCTATTGACCGGGCGGGAAGTGGTTAAATAAAATGTTGGCAACTATGCCTGAAACACTATACCTAGTTGCCACTGAAATCCTGAAACTTCTGATGTTTCTCTGAGCAGCAGGAACGCTGCTCTGTTACCTTCTTGAAGCAGGACTTTTGCTGATTGTTCCACTGCAGCAATTGGACTTTTTGACATCTAGCCCTGCTACTGACTACGGTGTAAGGGCTACTTAGACCAGGGGTAGGCAGCATCTGCACGCCAACTGTTGTGGAACTGAAAGTGCCATGAGACATGGCAAGGCTGACAGCCACAAGCATGACCCCCAGAAGCAGAGGCATGATTGGATTTGTAGTTTCACTACAGCTGGCATGCTCTGGTTGTCTATTCCTGTTTTAGACTGAGTTGTGGGCCATTTATAAGACTTTGTTTTGCACAGCTTTCTAAGTGCAATACATTTTCATTAACACTTATACATGTATGTAATTTTGAATAAATAGTGATGTTGCACTGTGAACCTTCTTAAATGACTATAATAAAGTGCTGGTGCAATAATCGAAACACAAAAGTGTATATCTACCCTGTTTCCCCAAAAATAAGACCTAGCATGATTGTCTGTGATAGCTGCAATATAAACCCTACCCTCCAAATAAGCCCTAGTTAAAGTCCTTGTAGGTCTTATTTTCAGGGTAGGGCATATTTTCGGGGAAACGGGGTAGGGCTTATTTGGGGGGTAGGGCTTATATTGCAGCCATCACCGACAATCACGCTAGGTCTTATTTTCGGGGAAACAGGGTATACAATCGTAAACTTGCTGAGTGCTAAAGTGCAAAGTGAAACAAATTTTCTACAAACAGTACATCAATACCTGATGGTGGCAACTTGGAACCAATCACATAATGATAAAACAGTGAAATCTTACTAACGTGCAGTCTTGAAATAGTTAATAGCATATAGAAATAATGAACATAAATATAAATGAAAAAGTCCAATGCACACTTTAGATTGGAGTATCTTAATCATTAAGCATTGGACTTTCATTTATATTTACAGTGCCTTGCAAAAGTATTCACCCCCTTTGGAGTTTACCTATTTTGTTACATTACAGCCTTTAGTTCAATGTTTTTTTAATCTGAATTATATGTGATGGATCAGAACACAATAGTCTAAGTTGGTGAAGTAAAATTAGAAAAATATATACATAAAACTATTTTTCAGAAATAAAAAACTGATAATTGGCATGTGCGTATGTATTCATCCCCTTTGTTATGAAGCCCATAAAAAGCTCTGGTGCAACCAATTACCTTCAGAAGTCACATAATTTGTGAAATGATGTCCACCTGTGTGCAATCTAAGTGTCACATGATCTGTCATTACATATACACACCTTTTTGAAAGCCCCCAGAGGCTGCAACACCTAAGCAAGAGGCACCACTAACCAAACACTGCCATGAAGACCAAGGAACTCTTCAAACAAGTAAGGAACAATGTTGTTGAGAAGTACATTTAGGGTTAGGTTATAAAAAAATATCCAAATCTTTGATGATCCCTAGGAGCACCATCAAATCTATCATAACCAAGTGTAAAGAACATGGCACAACACCAAACCTGCCAAGAGACGGCCGCACACCAAAACTCATGGACTGGGCAAGGAGGGCATTAATCAGAGAGGCAGCACAGAGACCAAAGGTAACCCCGGAGGAGCTGCAGAGTTCCACAGCAGAGACTGGAGTATCTGTACATTGGACGACAATAAGCCGTACGCTCCATAGAGTTGGGCTTTATGGCAGAGTGGCCAGAAGAAAGCCATTACTTTCAGCAAAAAACAAAATGGCACATAGAGTTTGCGAAAAGGCATGTGGGAGACTCCCAAAATGTATGGAGGAAGGCGCTCTGGTCTGATGAGACTAAAATTTTACTTTTTGGCCATCAAAGAAAACGCGATGTCTGGTGCAAACCCAACACATTACATCACCCAAAGAATTTAAATTTTAGAAGGTTCACAGCGCAACATCACCATTTATTCATTTACCTCTCTTATTTGTTAAGGATCAGCTAACCAGGTGTCTGCTGCAGTGTACCCTTAATTTTTAATTTGACAGCACGGGAGTAATATATTTATTCTATGTATGTAATTTTATTGCAATAGATTACTGCACCTTTTCTGTTTTCTTTGCAGTATGCTGATTATCCATGTTGGTGTAAGACCTGTGCTTTGCATTTATCCTGCTCTTTACCAATTTATTTGCTACAGATTCTATGCAGTGTGGACCAGAACAATTCTTGTGAATTCTATATTTAGCACTCCTCCTCCTGTTTTGTTGCTGAATGACCATCTCGGGGACTAATGCTTTGTGTATGGTGGAGTGATAAATTAGCCACTTTAGTATTTTTACTTTTAATTGTTGAACTCAATTCTAGAAGAAAGGGTTTAGGGATGCAGGACACCCAAAATGATCACAAAAACAGGACAAGTATTCTGAAGTTGCAGTAGGCCCTTTATAGGCAGTCTCTTGGTGATTGCTGGCTTTGTGCGAGCAGCCAGACAGATATATGACTGTCCTAAATCTGTAGTAATGTTTTTTGCTCTGACTATCTGCTTACCTCTCAGGTCTGTATCTCAGCTTTAGAGAGCATGCCCCCACACCTGGGTGTTTAAGTATGAACTCTCAGCATGTCTCCACCCCAGCCCCTCAACCGGAAACACTTTTTAACCCTGTGCACTTCAAGCCAGCCTTGCAGAGCAAAGTTGTGATTAGGCTTCTGGTGTGGCGTCCTGCTGTACGTATATCTCTGACTTCCGTGTACCGACCTTGACATGTCCTTCGGACCATTCCTGCCTGCTAGTGACCCTGACCCTGGCGTGCCTTCCTGACCATCCCTGTCGGCTTGTTCTCCTGACTATCCTGTGTTTAACCCTAAACTGCTGCTTCTGCTCTGTCAACCAGAGCCAGTCCATGAGCATGAGCTAAGAGACCCTGGGGGCCGCGACCTGGAGTCAGCTGCAGCCAGATCCATCCTCACCATCAGATGCTCAGGTAAAAACTAGCTGGCTCTTAGATTCCACACCCTGGGTAATCTTACGCTCTAGCTTCCTGTTTGGTTTGTGTCGGTGTTCAGGTGGAGCTGCTTTCCTGAACCACCCAGAACTCCATCCACAGCAGTCAGCCGAAGGGTCAACAACCTTAGCGGTGCGCACCTAACCCCAGCAGTGTGCGACTCTGTAAAAGCATGCACAGTGTTTCTTGAGTTGTAGTGAGTTGTCCCTTGACCCTCAAACAGTCAAGATACGTAGACTGAAGGGCAATCAATTCTTCTTACAATACCCAAAAGTAGCTTCTACCAAGCTTTTCTGTGACACTCTTGAACAAAGGGAATCTTTCCAGCCTACCTCCAGATCTCTACTCCAGTCACTGGGCCTCTGCCACAAGCCCTGAACTGAAGCTAGGCCCAAATGGAAAGACAAGCTAAGCATACATCCTCTTCAGGTAAAAGCCCAGGAGGTTGAAAACACTCTAGAAAGGTTACCTAAATGTTTATCATCTCCCATACCATACCTCTGAACAAGGATCTCAGGGATTGGTTGTGTCAGATTATGGACCAGAATATAGGGCTATCTAATACTATAATAGCAGTACAGACAATCAACAGTCCCTAGCATCCCTTCTATTTACCCCCTGGAATATGTCCTCTGTCACCCTCTACACCCAATGACCATGGCAGGGCGCGATTCTCTATCAGTAAGCACTTCTAGCTTTGTCTTAAAGTATTCTAGGACTATCCTCCCATTAATAATCCCAGAGGCCTCACCTTCCAGTAGATATGTGGTTTCAGAACAGCTGGAAGGTCTGGGTCTTTTCAGCTTCAAGGCTCCTATAGTGCAACTGTGCAAGTAGCTGACTGGGTCAAGGCAAGAGTCTTTAATCCTCCAATCCCAGATTCAGCTGTTCTAGCTGTCGTGGATCACAGGTCAGTCTGTGGCAACAAAGTAAATTCATAGTTCAGGTTAATCTGCAGCCACAAGGCTGGTGCACACAGATCAAACAGAGGCTAAGATGCCAGCTTCCCTAGCTCTAAAGGCTAGGAATCTGCTTTAACTACCTAACCATAGCCATACTGCTGCTTAAAAAAAAAAGCTGCAGCATTATGCTTTACAAATGTAGATAGTAACTCGCTTCGTTTCAGAACAAAGCAAACAAAGCTCCTTCATTTTTATAAATATAAACTTTATTAGCTGTACTTTAGCTATCAGTCATGATTGGATCTACACAGACACAGCATGGCTCTTCATGACTCCCAGTGAATTTAGTGCAAGGTTTGTGCAAACAGCAAATAATTCTAGGTGCCTGATTTTTTAGATCATTTCATTTGTATGTCAGTAGTCTTCTCAGCATTGGAATTTAACACACAAAATGATGCAGAATAAATTTCTATTGCCGTTAGAAATTATGGGAGTTTTTGTTTAGACTTTTTTTAAGCTTTGCATATTTGTTGGGCTGTCAGTATAGATTTTGGAGAGTTATGAATAGGTTGCAAAGCTGGCCAGCCACAAGCCAATCCTGCCAACAGCAGAATGAACATCCTCATTTGTTTGGTCAGATCCAAGATTTGGTGTTAGAAATGATTGGCTGGATAACACAAGTCCCTGTAAATACTGATGGCAAGTGGCCAAACACACGGGCACACGGGCTAAGTGGCTAGATTCTGAACCATGCACAAAAATAATAAGTAGACTTTTAAATGAAATCATTCTGACACTTGCAACATAATGTGCAGCATACGAAAATATGTTGGCACACATTAAAGCGGTTCTGCACTGTCTGTAGTGTTTTTTTGTTTTTTTTAGTGCAATGCAATGGATTAGGAGATGTAATTTAAGTACTCACGTGTTCCATTTCTCTAACTCACTGCTGCCGGTTTTCGTCATCTAAAAGAAGTTATAAAAATCTTTCCTGCTGGTTGCCATCTTGCCTGTGGGCATGTGAAACCACACAGGCACTTCAGATGGCCTAGCATGCACTGCCGTTACTGCGCCGATCTCGCGCGTGCGCAGTAACGGCAAAGTGTAGCTCATGTTCGCCGAAATTTCGTGAGATTTCGACCACATCTTCCGAAATCTCGCGAGATTTCGGCAGATGTGCCGAAATATCGCGAGATTTCGGAAGATGTGGTCGAAATCTCACGAGAGTTCGGAAGATGTCCGCACTGACTCCTGGGATCAATGACACCAGATCCCAGGAGACAGTGCGGCGTGACGAGGATCGACGCAGAGACCCCCCGCCCACCGCCGAAGAGACAGAGGAAAGAACGTCAGCAATTACAAGGTACTCTTTGCCTGATTTGGAATGAAATGAAATGTGTGCAGGACCGCTTTAAATGAGAACAGGGGTGTTGCTAGGTGGCAAAAAGACCAGGGGCTTGAGCCCGAAGTTCTAGGCTGGCACGGGGGGGGGGGGGGGGGGGGTACGGCGGTAGTGGCACGGGGTTTGTTGGCTGGGCGGTGGGGTTGTGTAAAAGAAAAGCACAGAAGAGAGGCGCCACCAAGTTAAAATAGCAAGCATTTTATTCCGCAAAAATAAGGTGCATATAACCACTTACATTTAAGTAAAGGCAATTCAGCACAATAAAAGAGTCCTCTGGGGCGTCATGTGTGCACTACGTCTGTTTGTTCTTATCCAGTGAGGCTTCCTGTCCAGCAGGATATCCTTAAAGTTGGTAATACTGGCTTGTAGGACCGAGAGCGAGGCTTGGCTCCGGTCAGGTGATTCGAACAAACGTCGGGCGTGATGACGTCAAAGCTAAGCCTGGTGGGTGGGGTTGTGTGGCAGGGGGTAAGCTCACTTGCTGGTTGCTGCCTGGCTTACCAGTGCCCATCAATGCTGACCACTAAACTCACCTGCCTGACACACTGACCATTACACTGACCTACCTGACATACATACACTGACCTACCTGACATACATACACTGACAGTAGTGACATACACTGACCTACCTGACATACATACACTGACCTACCTACCTGACATACATACACTGTCGGTAGTGACATACATACACTGACCTACCTACCTGACATACATACACTGACGGTAGTGACATACATACACTGACCTACCTACCTGACATACATACACTGACCTACCTACCTGACATACATACACCGATGGTAGTGAAATACATACACTGACCTACCTGACATACATATACCGACGGTAGTGACATACATACACTAATCTACCTGACATACATACACTGACGGTAGTGACATACATACACTGACCTACCTGACATACACTGTCCTACCTACCTAACATACACTGACCTACCTGACATACACTGACCTACCTGACATACACACCGACAGTTGTGACATACATACACTGACCTACCTGACCAGGAGACAGACTTCATGTGTCCCGCAGCAGCTCAGCTCAGCCATGGTGTGCGGTGCGCCCATCATCTTCACAGCAGGCAGCCAGAGGAGGAGAGGAGAGCCGCCCGCCCGAGCACCGAGTGGGGATCTCATAGTGATGTGGCACAGCGGCCGCATTGTAATTCTGGAGCCTGCAGCGCCTATGATTTACGTTACACGTCCCATGGTCCCGGCATTTGACCAGTGGGACGTCCATCATAGGCGCTGCAGGCTCCAGAAGGTGGGACCTGCTATGTCACTTGGCGGCGCTCGGGATCAAATCGTAATGGTGCATGCCTGAGACCCGGGGCTTTTCGGAGACCCATTCGGGGCTCCAGCCCCCCCCTCCCGACGCCACTGAATGAGAACCTTATTGCTACAGGTGCAAAAGCTAATATTGTCAGTGGGTTAATACCTTCTTCTGACAATCATATACTTTTTATTATTTGTAACACCATCTGTTGGATAGTCTGCGAAAGTGGAGCAAAAAAAAGTTGTAGCCTGTAATCAGTTTCCTACCAATATCCCTGGTTTTAATGTTTCTGTGAATGAGAGAAAAAATACCCATGACTTTAACACAAGCATTATAGAATGGTTACTTTCATATGATCCCCAAAAAATGAAATGATCTTTTGAAATATGTCCTCAACTATGGACCAAATGGTCCAAGTTTATCTAATATTAATAACAAGAATCCAAGAGTTGTCATTCAGTGGCATTAACAATATCAATGTTATGGTAATAATTTGAAAATACAGATGTTCTGCATATACTATACAGAGCAATGCATAATATAAATGCATTAGAGAAAAAACACATTCATTTCTTATAATGAAATGGACTAATAATGCTGTTTTTCTTGCTTTTTATGGAGATTGTTAAGCCTATTTCTGCTAAGAAAATCAATATAACCAGTCACACTTATTATTGTGAATAATGACTTGCAGTTACTTTGTCCGAGGGAGCAAAGACATCTAGATTACCATGTGATACAATATGTTGAGCAGAAGGTATGCTTATGAAGGACATGTCCCATCTTTAGTTCGGCAGATGGTCAGTAAATTAAGTCCTAATCTGAAGGAACAGTGGACATTAGCTACTTATGTCTCTGTGGAATTTACGACATAGATGCCATTTTAGAAATAATCTAATGAAACACAAGATTCACTACACTCATGTATACTTGATGTAAAGAGGTATCAGGTTCAACATTTTTAAAAAGGGTAAAACATTTCCTAGCAGAGTTGACAGTAAAGGAATGTCTTTATTGAATATGCTACAAGAGCATTGCTGGTTGGTTTGGAAAGTTTAGTATACTGTAACAACCAGATTTCACAATTCTGCATATAGACCAATTAGGCAATGATTCATAATTGCATACTATGAGTCACTACATTTTCACTGTCTTGCTGAATAAGTCCATTTAGCTATATGATCCAAGTAGCAAGAAGAAGCTGTTGAAGTCTGTCAGCATCATGGTATCAATGAAAAATATATCATTACTAGCAGGAAGTATTTCTCCACAGCTGCCAATCAGATTCTTATTTTCTGGGCATGTGAAAATATGATGGGCATCTGTGTGGAAGCAACTTCAGGTCATTCAAGGATTTTTATTAAACAGCTTATTCACTATCAAAAGCCTGTTGGATCTTTGCTGTATATTTTAAATGGATTTTACGGCCAGATTCCTCTACATCGGGATTTACCATTCTTAAATTGGAAACATAGGTCTAAGTAGCAAATGCTGTATTTATAATTTTTTTTATTTAATCCAAGAACACCAATCAGTGTTTAACGGTCATTGTTTTCAGATGATAAATAATTCATTTTGTCGGTGAGTCACCACTAATGAGCAATACCTACCATAAAGCTACTGCATTTTCTGCAACTATGAAGGTCTTTAAATAAGGAAGAATGGGCAATTATACATTTTGGAAAACAGGGGGTTCAAGTTCAGTGCTAATGCACTTCAGGTGTATTATTTCTGGATTTTATCTCCTGTTTGGTATAGCTAATGGCTACGCTAAGCTAATTTAATTCTGGCCCTGGTAAATATTGTCCGTTGTCCATTGACTGTGGTTTAAATGATCAAGGGGGTCTTCAGCAGACTTTGAAATCCCCATTTGTTTTACCCATAAAACCAGTGGGTTACCATTACTCTGTGCCATAGCCAGGTTTCTAGCGAGATAGAAATGCACCAGCTAAGAAAGTCAGTCCCTAAGTACATGAGTTCTTGGAATCTAGTTTGATACAAAGAGGTTGCCTAATATACACCTCTGGTAAGGAGCTTTATTTCACATACTTTCTATCTCTTTAAATGCATTAAACTTTAGATATACTTTATACCTTTTGTGCAGTAATTTCTTACACATTGGATGAAGTACACTTTATACTGCAGCAATGATATTGCATTTGAAAATGTTTCATTAACATAATTTATGTACTGCAGAAACAGTTATCAAAATATACATATTTCACAATAAAAGTTTTATTTTTTGTTTTAACATGTTTATTTGCAACATATATAAATAACCCAGCATGTGTGGATGGACATCAACAGGACAGACTGAGGAGACATCTTATATAGCCAACATTTGATTTATGTATATCTTTCTTTCATGGACAGGTCTCATCTGTGCTTCACGTGTATAGACTGCCTACACATAGTAGAAATAGCTATGATGTGTTCCGAAGCAATAATCATGACAATGCACCCTATCAGTTCTCCATGGTAGAGTGCTTAAGAATTCTAAGTCATGACATCACGGCGGCACCTCATGACTGGGTTTTTATTAGACATTGGTGGCCCGTGAACTGATAAGCTGTGCTTTTATGAATGTTGATTACACACACAAAAATCGCTGCCTTTTCTAAATGTATGCATAGTCTATGTGTTACAGGCACTCATCCTAAATGACTATTTGTATAACATAACCTTTAAAATTATATATATAAGAAACATATACATATAGTTTGTTGAAGTGCAACCTTAGGTTTGGGAATAGCTTCCTGATGAAGTGCATCTTTTATGAGTAGTCCATGACAGACTCTTGTTGGTGTCCTATTCAGTGACTTGTAGATGGGCTGGTTTCAGGATATGGAGCTAGCATGCCTATTTTATCATACATTAGCCCAGGTCAGCCAATATTTCCAACTTGGGGAAAATAAGTACTCAGCCAGGAGGGCATGAACAACTGCTAAGGTCTGAGTAAATTGGTTTATTTCAAATTGTAGTGTAGCTGGTGAACATTTTAAGTATGTATTAGCCACGGGGGAGGACGAGGAACTTTTGGCCTGGGAGGCAAACACAACTACTGACATTTTCATAATTAGAACTGTGCCTTTTGGGCTAAGGGCCCATGCACACTTGCCCACTTTTGTGCACTGCATTAATGCATGGGAATTAATGGGCATTATGCTGTAGCATTGCATTAAGGTAGCCCTTTCATGTTAAGGGGCTGCCAATGCACCAAAACACAAAAATGTACCTACACCTTTGGGGACATTGTAAAGAATGAAAAAAAGGGGTATTCCTACAGTGCAATAAAGAGGAAAAAGAACTCTAAAAGCAAAGTTGCAGCAGTTGAACTGAATTAGGCAAATCCTCCATAAGTAATAAGTAAAAGAAATTCAATCAGTGCTTGCACAAATGCATAAAAGTCACCTACTATCCCAAAAGCATAAGAAATCTAACTTCTATTGCAATAATATATGCAGGTAGATGTTAAAACACTGCAACAACTACAAACGTATCTGGTAGTGCTGCACAGGAATAAATGTAATAAACGCACTCACTTGCTGCTGTCCATTTCTTGATCAAGTAGTATCCAGTTTTGCAGCTGAGTAGACAATGGTCCTAGTAATCTTCCTTGCAAAGCCAAGTGGGATTCATTTAAGTTGTTGCAGGGTAGAAATCTCTGGGGGAAAGAGCACTCCAAACCTACCAGAACCCCATACACTGGTGTTCTGACAGGTGGGAGATAAAATTAGGAGATGACTACTGACAATGCAAAGAGGCTCTGAGTGACGTCACAGTGTTCCCCAGCTTCACTTCTGACTAGTTTTGATTAAACCGTCAACCATTCTCAAGGAAAGATTCCTTGAGAAAGATTGACAGTCTAATTGAAACTAGTCAAAAGTGAAGCTTGGGATCAGATCAGCAGATCTGATCAGGAAGCAAACAGCTATATTATGCTGAGTATCTGTCACTGACTGCGCCATGCTGATTGAAGTCTCAGTGGAGAGAATCTTCACTTAGAGCCAACAGTCCAACATATATTATTACTAATATATGTTATACTACTAGCCCAAGAGGTAAATATTCTCCTACTCCCCAGCCTAGTACTCTCCTGGTCAGCCACAATCCCAAAGGCTGATATGTTTTAGTATACAGGTGAAATGCACATTCAAAAAACATCCACAGTATTAAGGAAAAATAATACATCACCTTTCCAGTTTGCATAGATTATACATATTTTGCAGGAAAAAAAAATCACACGCAAATAGTGCAATGCATCTATGGTTGTAAGCAAAAGAAAAAAAATATTTCAACACAAATAAATATTTCAGCAACAATAATTAAATGCACTGACAAAACATCGATCTACTATTGATTAACATTCAAAGGCGAATTCTTAGGACTTGTATAGTTTTCTCAAGAAAACCCATGCAATATTTCAGCAGTAGTCACATAAAGGTTGGTTGCAGTGAAATTGCTAAACCATGGGTAAAATGCATGGACAAATAACATCTAGTGCTTTAAATCATAAAGCATTTAGCAGTGCTCATCCAATGTAATCCACACTGCATGCTTTAAACCAGTTCAATAGTGTTCCACCATTGTGAGTGAATATCCAAATAGAGATATCTACACCATTCTGGTCCCCGCGATCTTGCTGTGAATGACTGAGTCCATAAACACCATCACCACACCTCGTGGGTTCCAGTCCCTTCAGATATTACAGTCACCAGATCTCCAATATAATACGTCTTATATCATTAGACTTCTCCATCCACGATAAGTCACACTATAGATAGGAATCTCCACAAAGTGCCGTGCATCTCACACAAGGAAAGAAACACACTCTATAGCGTAATCCCATCTTAGATTTATTGATAATAAACCCCCCCACTTTAAAAACACAATTACAAATATAATATAAAAGTTAGCATTGATAAAATAGTGAGTAACGAGTCCCCTGAGGAAGCTCACACACTAGGTGGGTGAAACACGTTGGTGCGATGACCCCCGCACACCCACAGTCTCATCTGCAGCTTGAGGATGACCATCCCTTGCTACCTAATCATCCATCCGTCTTTTGGTCCTGAGCTGTGAGGCGACCATTCCAACGATCAGAGCAGCACCATGCCACTCTTGAGTGACACCTATTAAGCACCAGCGTACCTTGACCGGCAGAGACATCTGTCTGAAGTTCATTTCTAATGCGAGCCCTGACAAGCCCTTGACCCAGGCATCCAGCTGAACCGGTGACTGGCGTGACCACACGGCTACCCAGAGTGACGCCAGTACGCCGATTGGTCCGGGAATCACCGCGATCATGGAGACATCAACGTGTGGTGATAGAGAGCGTGCAGGCTGAATGTTACTCGCTATTTTATCAATGCTGACTTTTATATTATCTTAGGCGGGGTTATTATTAATAAATCTAAAATGGAATTAAGCTATGGAGTGTGTTTTTTTCCTTGTGTGAGATGCACAGCGCTTGGAGGAAATGCCTATCTATAGTGTGGCTTATAGTGGACAGAGAAGTCTAATGATATAAGGCATATTATATTGGGGATCTGGTGAGTGTAATATCTGAAGGGAGTGGAACCCATGAGGTGTGGTGATGGTGTTTATGAACTCACATTAGTGGAACACTATTGAACTGTTTTAAAGCACGCAGTATGGATTACACTGGATGAGCGCTGCTAAATGCTTAAATTATTTATGATTTAACGCACTAGATGTAGAATGATGGACTGAATTTATAGCAGCAACTATTTGTGCAAAGAATTATGTCTGGAGTATCTGTTTTAGCTGTTTTTACATGTGCGCTTGGATTAGTGATTTATTAGCTTTTTTTTCCTGCTTTAAATTGACAAATAACAGTCAATTTTTTCTACAGAGTTTGTTCCCATTACAACGCTCTGTTTCGTCATGTTGGGAAAAAAACAATATGCTGCATTTTTCTATATTGCCCTGCTTGGGCAATCTATTGAATGACACATCCCTGTACAACAAGGGTATTGAGTCTGAAGCTGTCCAAAGGAACATTTGGAATTTCACATTTTTTCATTCAAAATGCAAGGGAGCATCTCAATGGTTATCAGAACCAGTTTTCATAGGCTCTATAGGTAAAGGGATTTTTGAGATCTTTTTTTTGACGGTTTAAAAGAAACACTGTTTGCCATTTACTCAATTTTTGGACTGTCTGGTTGCCAGATCTTCAAAGGTTTTTGTCATATAAGGCCTCTAGCTCAGTCTAAATGAGTCTCCCAGAGATTCAAAGTAACTGGAGCATAAAAGTCTCAGACATTCCCACATTCTGGTTCATATGGTGTCAATCCTGATAACTTCATTAACTCTATAAAAAAACATTGCTTATACAATCATTCAACAATAAATACTTATTTCTCTAACATAATGGTAAATTGGCTTGTTTCTGTATTAAAAATAAAGTTGTTTTAAAAACCTTGTACATTTTTTTCCCTATTTTTTGGTGGGTGAATAGGTAAGGAGTTCCCTGGTAGCAGATTGATATTAGGGGAGGAGGTAGCCCATTTTCCTTGAGGTTTCCTCTTCAATAACTATTTTACTGATGCATTATGGGCTGGTAACATTTTGCAAAAGGGCTACACGCTGAAGGCTCCTTTGTTATGGAAATATTAACCTATGTACCTGGTGTGCCAGGCTGGTATCATTTACAGAGGAAAAGATGTACTGGGTCTTAAATAAAGATTTAGAACAACATGCACATATGGGAAAAAAATTACAGCAAAAAATAATGGAAGATCTGTGCATATGCATCCATCAACGTGGACCATATGCAAAGAACCAGCGAAACACCAGCTGGGCAGATTTTAAGATGTTTGCTCATCTGTTAGCAACTGAGTTTTAAAACTGGAAAGTCTCTTGTTTAGTCAGTCTTTAAAGTGAAACTCTGCTCAAACTATTTTTACTTTTTTCAGATGAGTGACGCAGAGTTTGATCTGCTGTTCATGACCCTTAAAAGGACATCTCCCTACTCTTTGGCAGGGCTATAACAGTTCAGCTTTGTTTCAAGCTGAAATAGATCCTCTATCAATTGCATTTTACTAATAGGCAAGCACAATTAGAATCAAACACCCCTAGTAGGTTTTTCATAGGACTCCAGATCCCTGGTTGTCACAGAATGACAGTGGATGTCATATACATCACACAATCAGCAGAAGAAACCAGTCTCACTTCACCCAAAACAATAAAACCTTTAGAGAGCTAAACACAACCAGATTAAAAGCAATTTGAGCTTCATTTATGACAGTTGGGCCTCATATGGGTTAACTACCAAGTAATAATGAACAATTGCTAGTATCTCTGTGCGCATTATCATGCACAGATATTTTCCCACATGATGGAAAATCTCTTTGTCACTCAAAGATTGAATAGGTAAATCACCAAACCTAGGAAAAATGGCTCCCAGTATCATGGAAGTCAAGCAAGGAATGAGTAGTACAGAAAATAAATCATACAGTAAGTATGCATACGTCTATTTTGTTCATTGCAGTTACCTACCCACTACCACTGAAAAAACGTATAATAATAGTAATAAAAGTAATAGTAAAGCTTTCTTTTTTTTTCCCATTAAAATAATTAACATGTTATAATTACCTACTCTGTGTAATGGTTTTACACAGAGCAGCCCCGATACTCCTCTTTGTGGGCCCCTCACCTGCGCTTCTAGCTCCTCCCTCTCGCCAAGTGCCCCATAGGAAGCTGCTTCCTATGGCCACTTGTGTATGATTGATCCTGAGCCAGGCTGTTTGCATCTCTTCAGACACACAGCCCCCATCGACCCCCCCCCCCCCCCTCTGCTCTCTGCTCACAAGTTTTGATTGACAGCAGCAGGAGCCAGTGGCTCCCACTGCACTCAGCCAAGCCTGTGGAACTCGGGAGAGGGGAGGAGAGCTACTGCAGACATGTACAGCGCTGGACCGAGATCACACTCAGCTGAGTATTCAGAGGGGCTGCGGGGGGAACAGCACATAAAAGGTATTTTACCCTAATGCAGAGAATGAATAAAGGTAAAAAAACTTTTACCTTTACAACCACTTAAAAACCTTGGTTATACTAAAGAAAACAGATCCACCTGTCAGTTTTTTGGACAGACTTGATTGGAAGGTCCATGGTGTCCTATGGACAGGCAGGTTTAAATGGACTTGTGTTCATTTACACCTGCCTACCTCCAGGTCCCGTAAAAAACAAAACAGAAAAGGACTGCATCCTTTTCTGTTTTGGTGGACTAAATTGAAGATAGCCTGTCAAGGACGTTCCAGGCATTTCACAGATCTCCTGTTGACTGAAACAGACTCCACTCCGTGTGGAAGAGCCCTTCCCAGATAGCAAGCAATTGTGCTGCAAGTTTGAAATTGACTTGCTAAGCTATTGCTAGACTCGCCAGGCTTCACAAGTTTGTTGCACAATTACAGCAAGTCCGCATTGCATGTGTCAAGGACGTTCCAGGCATTTCCGGGCCTTCCGTGCGCACATAGGTGCGCGGCGGGTGCGCGCGCGTGCACGTTAGCGTGCGCGGCGGCGCGCGCGTGCATGTGCGCATGCGCGGGAACGCAATTGGCGCCAAAACGGGCTTTAAAAGCCCAGCAGTGACACTCAGCCAGTGCTGTGTTGTCTTTAAGCTTCCTGCTTGTCAGCCACCCGAAAACCTGATCTGAAACCTGAACCTGTGATCTCCCGTTACCGACCCGGCTCTGTTTGGACTACTCTACCTTCTCCTACCCGACCCGGCCTGCCTGACCTTGCTACATCTGTCTTTGGTTACCGACTCCAGCCTGCCTACCGACTCTGCCATTGCCTGCTCCTATCATCTGATTGATCTGCTGTTGCCAACTGGACTGTCTGACCTTGCTCTGCTGATTCCCACTTGTTTGATCCACCTGTTGCCTGGTTCTTTTGTATCCTGCTTCAACCACCTACAGCTGCAGTCTTACATCCTGCCATCCGCATACGGACATTACTGGAGGACCTCCCTGTTGGTTCCAACACCTTCCTCTACAAACCAGGCACTCCTACCCCACTGTGCTCACGTCACCACTGTCCCCATCTCCAGTGGCACGTGAACCAGCGCTGTATGAGAGGTCTCCTCCTACAAGTCAGGCTCTACGTCCAGGTACGTAACAGTACAACACAGCCATGACTGAGCCTGCAGGAGAGACCCCTCCCATGACAGATATCTGTTCACACCTGTCAGCCCTCACTCAAGCCGTAAAATCCTTACAAGACGGTTACACCAGATTGGAGGGGCAAGTCCAGAACATCATCAACCCCATACACGTGGTTCCTGGGTCCGTTTTCCGCCCCTGCTCAGGCTGCTTCCCCTCCTTCTGTCGTTATGCTTCCACCTGAGCCAAGGGTCCCCATACCTGAGAAGTTTTCAGGGGACCGAACTAAATTCCGGGCCTTCCGCAGTGCTTGTCGACTTTACTTCGCCCTGCAACCCCGGACTTTTTCACTTGAAGCCACTAAAGTGGGGTTTGTGGTCTCCCTACTGTTAGGAGAACCACAGATCTGGGCACACCGACTTCTCGAAGAGGACTCTGTTTTGATTCAATCACTGACGGCCTTCTTTGAAGCTATGTCCCAGCTTTATGAGGACCCTGAACGGGTCGCCACAGCAGAGGCCACCTTAACTACACTCCAGCAGGGTCGCCGGGCGGCCGAGGAGTACATTTCGGATTTTAGACGCTGGAGTGCGGACACTCAATGGAATGATGCAGCTCTACGGCATCAGTTCCGCATGGGCTTATCAGAAGGACTGAAAGATGAATTGGCCCGGGTGGGCATACCTGATACTCTTGAGGCCTTAATCACCCTAACCATCCAGATTGATCGCCGCCTTCGGGAACGTCGCACTGAACGGGCCTACCAACATAATCGCCCTACTTGGATGACTGCTAAAGCTCCAATTCCGGCTGCCCGCTACTTACCACCACCCAATTTCCAGCCGATCCGCCCTGCACCGGACACCTCTGAGCCGATGCAGTTGGGACTGATTCGACCCACCTTAACCCCGGAAGAGCGCACACGTCGCCATCAACTTAACCTCTGCCTGTACTGTGGAACAACAGGACACTACGTGCGCAACTGTCCGGTCAAGATGCGTAAGTGCTTTTCCTCTGTTCCTGCCAGTCTTTCAGCACTTTCTGCTAACACAACCCACATTGCTCTCCCTCTCTCATTGCAGCTCCAAGGAAGGACAATTCCAGTTAAAGCAATTATTGATTCCGGAGCATGCAGTTGCTTCATTGATTCTGCCTTCGCTAACCAACACAACATTCCCTTACGGAATAAGACCCACCGACTTTCAGTCTTCTTGGCCGACGGCTCCCGCATCAGTTCCGGACAGGTGACCCAAGAGACTTTTCCCGTACCTGCCATCACCTCCTTTCAGCATAAGGAGCTGCTGATCCTTGATGTGATCTCTTCCCCGTTGTTCCCAATCATCCTGGGCATTCCCTGGCTTCAGGCCCATAATCCCTCCATCAATTGGACTACCAGAGAAATCAGGTTCTTGTCCCCCTACTGCCAAGAACATTGTCAAAATGAGTCTACCCAATCCTCTGTCACCTTATTTTGCATGGACATTGATCAGAATCTACGCCAATCAGTACCCGAACCGTATCATGGGTTCCTCGATGTTTTCAGTAAAAAGGGAGCAGACTCTCTTCCACCCCATCGGGCATATGACTGCCCAATTGAACTTTTACCCGGGGCCGAAATTCCCTTTGGGCGCATTTTTCCCCTGTCAGAAAAAGAACAGGAAGCACTAAAAATTTACATCAACGAAAACCTGGAAAAAGGATTCATCCGCCCATCTACATCTCCAGCTGGTGCTGGAATATTTTTTGTGACCAAGAAGGATCAGACTCTCCGCCCGTGTGTAGATTACCGGGAATTGAATAAAATTACGGTTAAGAACCGTTATCCGTTGCCCTTAATACCCGAACTATTCCAAAAATTAAGGTCTGCTACTATTTTTACGAAGCTCGATCTAAGAGGGGCATATAATCTGGTCCGCATCCGGGCTGGGCATGAGTGGAAGACGGCATTCCGAACAAGGTTCGGGCATTATGAATATCTGGTCATGCCCTTTGGTCTATGTAATGCACCTGCCACGTTTCAACATCTGATTAACGATGTATTCAAGGACTTCTTAGATATTTTTGTAATTGTTTATTTGGATGATATTTTGTTTTTTTCTGAATCCCTCAGCCAACACCGGGAACACGTTTGCAGAGTCTTGGACCGTCTTCGCCTACATGGACTATACGCAAAAGCAGAAAAATGCGAGTTCGAGCAACAAGAGATCCAGTTTTTGGGTTTGATAATATCCGCGACCGGTATCAAGATGGACCCCCAAAAAGTGTCTGCTGTTCTGGATTGGCCTGCACCCGTCGATAAAAAAGGTATTCAACGTTTCATTGGTTTCGCAAACTTTTACAGGAAATTTATCAAAGGATTCTCTGCCATCATAGCCCCTATTACACGGTTGACACAACAACATGTCAGGTTTCATTGGAGTACGGAGGCTCAAGAGGCATTCGAGAGACTTAAAAGACTTTTTACATCAGCTCCAATTCTCAGTCACCCTAACCCATCTTTACCTTTTTTATTAGAAGTTGACGCATCCGAAGTAGCGGTGGGAGCGGTCATTTCGCAAAGACAGGGTAAGGAGGATTTGATACACCCTGTGGGATTCTTCTCCCGAAAGTTATCTCCAGCTGAAAGAAATTACGACGTAGGGGATCGGGAGCTTCTTGCCATCAAGACCGCCTTGGAGGAGTGGAGGTATCTGTTAGAGGGTGCGGCTCACCCGGTATTAATATATACCGACCATAAAAATTTAGAATATCTAAGATCTGCCAAACGTTTGAGACCCCGACAAGCTCGTTGGGCCTTGTTTTTCACTCGCTTCTGTTTCCACATCACTTATCGGCCAGGATCAAAAAACGTCAAACCAGACACATTGTCTCGCATGATAACCCTAAGGACTCACCTGCTATCACGCATGATAACCCTAAGGACTCACCTGCTCCTGACACGATTCTACCCACAAACAGTTTTTTGCTCTTACACACAGATCTCTTAACTTTAATCAAGGAAGCCTCTTCCCACTCTCCAAGACCTCCAGGAACCACCTTGACATCTCGAGATGGCTTGCTATGGAAGGGAAGTCAAATCTTTGTCCCTGAAGGTATTCGAGTTAAAGTACTAACATTGTTTCATGATCATCCCTTAGCAGGACATTTCGGGGTACGGAAAACTCGTGAACTTGTACAGCGTACATTCTGGTGGCCCAATTTAAGGGAATTTTGTGAAAGATACGTCAACTCCTGCTCCATCTGCTCACGGAACAAGACTTCAAAGAACCGAGCCTGGGGACTGCTTAAACCTTTATCTATACCAGACAGACCTTGGAAAATTATTTCTATGGACTTTATAGTCGAACTACCCCGCTCTGAGGGGTGCACAGCCATTTTTGTGGTGGTAGATCGCCTATCTAAGATGGCCCATTTTGTGCCCCTGAAGGGAACCCCATCCGCTACAGAGACAGCCCGTGTATTTATTAAGGAGATCGTCAGACTACACGGAGTACCTACAAATATAGTCTCCGACAGAGGGGTACAATTTACCTCACGCTTCTGGAAGGCACTTTGTGAAATCTTGAAGATTGAGCTTTCTCTCTCCTCAGCCTATCATCCACAGACTAATGGGCAGACAGAGAGAACCAACCAAACCCTCGAGCAATATATCCGATGTTTTACTTCCTTTTCTCAGGACAATTGGGTTTCCCTGCTGCCTCTAGCGGAATTCGCATACAATAATGCCAGTCACTCAACCACTAACCAATCCCCCTTCTTTTCCAATTATGGTTTTCACTTGACTTTTTTACCAGATTTTGTTTCAGAATCCCCAGTTCCGGCAGTCCAGAAGACAGTGGAATTCCTCAAACGCAACAATCAGGTCCTACAAGAAGCTATGTCCAAGGCCCAGGCAGATAGCAAGAGGAACTTCGACCAAAAGAGAAGGGGGGAGCTGGTTCTGCAACCTGGAGATCAGGTATGGCTGTCTACATCCAATATCAAATTGATGTGCCCTTCTAAAAAACTTGCACCTAAATTTATGGGACCTTTTCCTGTTAAGAAGAAAATTAATGAAGCGGCCTATGAACTGTCTTTACCTGATTCTCTTAAAGTTCACCCGGTATTTCACGTGTCTTTGTTAAAACCTGCTGTGCCTAATCCCTTCCCTGACAGAGGAACTGACCCGCCTGAACCTGTTTTGGTGGATGGTAACCAGGAATATGAGGTGGAGGCTATCCTCAATTGTAGAAGAAGACATGGGCAAGTACAATTTTTGGTCAAATGGAAAGGGTACGGTCCAGAAAGTAATTCCTGGGAACCAGACAGTAACTTACATGCAAAACGGCTAGTTCGTACTTACCTGATTTCCCACCCTGAGAAGGCAAGCCGCCTGGGCATCCGGAGGCTGCCCCTTGTGGGGGGGCAATGTCAAGGACGTTCCAGGCATTTCCGGGCCTTCCGTGCGCACATAGGTGCGCGGCGGGCGCGCGCGCGTGCACGTTAGCGTGCGCGTTAGCGCGCGCGGCGGCGCGCGCGTGCATGTGCGCATGCGCGGGAACGCAATTGGCGCCAAAACGGGCTTTAAAAGCCCAGCAGTGACACTCAGCCAGTGCTGTGTTGTCTTTAAGCTTCCTGCTTGTCAGCCACCCGAAAACCTGATCTGAAACCTGAACCTGTGATCTCCCGTTACCGACCCGGCTCTGTTTGGACTACTCTACCTTCTCCTACCCGACCCGGCCTGCCTGACCTTGCTACATCTGTCTTTGGTTACCGACTCCAGCCTGCCTACCGACTCTGCCATTGCCTGCTCCTATCATCTGATTGATCTGCTGTTGCCAACTGGACTGTCTGACCTTGCTCTGCTGATTCCCACTTGTTTGATCCACCTGTTGCCTGGTTATTTTGTATCCTGCTTCAACCATCTACAGCTGCAGTCTTACATCCTGCCATCCGCATACGGACATTACTGGAGGACCTCCCTGTTGGTTCCAACACCTTCCTCTACAAACCAGGCACTCCTACCCCACTGTGCTCACGTCACCACTGTCCCCATCTCCAGTGGCACGTGAACCAGCGCTGTATGAGAGGTCTCCTCCTACAAGTCAGGCTCTACGTCCAGGTACGTAACAGCATGACTCCAGATACACTTTCTTTGCAAACATTCTGCAAGTTTTGGTTCAGTTATGTAGTCTCACCACTGCAACTTTGCTCTTGCTAGAGACTTGCAAAGCAAATATGCTACAATTTGAAAAAGTGTTAACCAGAACTTGTGCTTCAAGTGCTCTGCAAGTGTACAACATGCCAGTGAAAATGTGCAGCAAGTCAACAGACTTTCAATTCAACACTGCAACAAATTTGTTAAAAGTTATCCTTGCTATCTGATGTACTGAAGATGTCTAGGACATGATTACACCCAAGCTTCTTGGAAATGAATTATGGTATTACCCTAGCACTGATTTACCAACACTGGAGAACAAATGTCCCACTGTGCTAAGGTGTCCATAGATACTAGATGAAAACCTTTCAATCTGGCCATTTTTGTCCAGATGGGAATATGATCTAATGTTTGTGGTGTCCAAGGAGATTCTTGCAGATAAGGCTTGTCAGGGAAGAAGCAGCCAGACGGGTTGGAAACCCAACAGTTATTGTTTACTGCCTGCTCAGCCAGCACTGGTGGTGTCTGAAGTGAACCTTCTCTCACTCCCTGTAGGCCTAAACACATACAGTTGCACATGGTACACTATTATTTTCATTTCATTCAGCCATCTAATGTCTATGATGGCCTCTGCTCATAGCTTTAGAATTCAGGTGCAGTATTTTAGTAAGGTAAATGGAAACCCCCAGTGTCTACCATGTCATTTTCTAACAATACAGAAATGCCATGTATCCTGTATAAGCTATTAAGCAAATGGAGTCATAAGGAGGCACAATATAAATTACAAACAAGGGACACATTTGTATTGCTATGTGTTTTTTAAAGCTCATAAGAAATCTTCTAGGTGAACAAACCTCACTTTCCAGAAAAAACTGACTGAATGTTGCACCTGGGAGATGAAGGTGAGATGCTGAATTGGTTGAGCTTCCCACCTACACATTCAAAAAGAATGTAAGCACTGCAGGTGGGATCAGCTGGAAAAATTGATAGATCCACAGGAAAAATAAAATCTCCAGTAACACTTGGGTGGTTACTATAGGTACCAAGCCAGTTCCTTACCCCTTTTTATGCAACATTTAATAAAATAGTGCAAAGAGAAGTGCAGTTATACACAGCAGCCAATCAGATTCAAATGTTTCATAAAAAAGGATTTCCAGTTTGTTGTTACTACATTTTGGACACTGCTCTTTGTCTTGCAAATGTGCTACAGGGCAATGTTAACATCTTATACTAGTACTCAATGTTAGCATTCTCTTTCCATCTCTTTTAGTACACCCTTAGACATGCCTTTGGTATAATGTACAAGTCAACGGCTATGGCCAATGCAGCATCATAATATTACAAATGTAGAAATTGTGTTGCTGTAGAATGAATGTAAAGAGCAAATAAAGGCTATGAGAAAAATAAAGACAATCAGACTGCTGAACCAAAAAGCAATGAGTGATTCAGAAACTACAAGAGAAAAGAAGGTGTTTAAGATATCTAGAGTAGGTGTTGCTGTTTAATATGTGTTCTCTTTATGTTGTCTCTTATGACAGACATGAAAATGAGATTTGCATCATCCTGTGACTTTGCTATGGAAATATTTAAGAATAAAAATGGGAGTGAGAAGGACAAATGGGGAAGCAAGAACTAAGAGGACAGGAGGTGTGGTAATGAAAAAGACAGGTGGTGAGAGCAGAGGTGAGCCAGGGCTGTGGGATGAATGCAACATTAGCTGATTATTGCAGGCTGTCACTCCAAGAGCTCATTATCCCGTCTCTCATTGTGATGATACAATAACTTCCGCCAGGAAGAAAGCGTGAAGGGAGCAGATTAGTCTTATGTGCGGGGAATCAGAATGGCTCATAGCTGCTGGAAAGGCTGGGCAATCTGCAATGTCACATAACATGCAATGAAATATAAACTATATAACCCCTGAAGTGAACATAACCACTGAAGTGCCTTGCACAAAAAGGAACATCAAACTGCAATTCTTCACCTAACCAACTGCTTGTCAAGCTGTCATCTCCTGCAGTGCAATATAATTCTGCAGTATGCGTATTCATCCTCAAGCATTCCACTCATTTCCTCTGGACTCTTTCACCACACAGTTAGAAGAGAAATACTGGCAAATGATTAGATTTATTAGAAATTGAAATATCCACAAAATGGTATATGAGAAGGGAACATCAAATAACTGATATACAAATTACATGAGTTGGGGGGTGCCTAGTAACACAGGGTGTTAGAGGAAGTACAGCCAAAAAGCAAAGGCGGTAAGAGCACAGAATAGATCCGATGGAGAGCTGAAGACACTCCATCGGAAAGGAAGTTAAGCAGACATAAAAGTGAAAAGATGGAGCATGCATAGTTAGGAAAGTGATGAAACAAGGGAAGTGAAATAGAAGACCCATACTGCAAGACAAGAAGTAATGGTAAAAGTGCCATAAAAAGGGCTGAAAGGAAAGTAACGTATTAAGAACAGAATAGCAGCAATATTTCCATTAGTCTGGCTATCTGATCAGACACAAAAGGACAAAAAAGAGTACGGTTAAGGCTGCCTGTCTCTTATCCATGCAGACACATACAGTAAGTCAGTCACAGGCAGCAACATCAACACACTCTGTACTGTCCAGTTTTTCTAACCAGGAAAGTAAGGAGCAGGGTGATAAAGACATGGAGTTCTATAATGGGCCTGTTTAGCCCAGAGGACCCATAGTGGGCCCACAATCTGGATTCTGGAAACAAATAATAAGTATAGGACTGGCCACTGTTGCATTAATCAAAACAAAATGATGAAGGAGAAGTGCAGTGCAATAATGGCATGCATTAAGAAAAAACAAGCTAAAAGTAAAACTCATACAAAAATGGACTGTCATATATAGCTCTTAATGGCCTGGGCTCATGAACAGTCCAAATATGCCATCCAATAGATTTATTGCTTGCACAGCCTGGACACCAAAGTGCCATTACAATTATTTAGCACAAGCCATTGCTTGCATTGTAAAGAAATGCTTTAGTAACAAACTCAATTTTTACCAATTATCTGTTTGGCAGACATATTGAGCCCCACCCCACCTCAAGCATCTCAATTGAATGCCTTTGTGTACAGGATCTAAGAAGACTATCAGATAAAACTAGAGATGCAACATGCATGAAGAAGGATGTATGAAATTTGAAGAAGAATTTCCAAAACCTAAAGCTTACCTCCACATTTCTGGGCAATTTCCAGGACAGTGAATCAAAAATCTCTGCAAATAGCACCTATTACATCTTGTTGAATATCATTCCACCACTGGCTTCTGAAATATCTGCTTTGTCCAATGAGACATGTTCAGATTTTACTAGTTGCCTAGGGTACATGGCTGTCTACACCTGTCATTAGTTGTCTACAGCATACCTGCCTGGCACCTATTTGAACATTTTCCAGTGGGAATAATGAATATTTCAACAACCTAAAAAAAGGTAAGTAGAGAATTGATACATGCCATTTACAAAGTTTATAATTTTTGCTCTTTTGCCATACCATATGAAATTTTCCAGAAAAGTGAAACTAAACTTTAATATAAGAAAAACATGCCAAGAATTAGTCAATTATTAAAAAAATAAAAAATAAAAAAAAAGGACTAGAAAAAATGAACACGCCAGGAAAATAAGTATGGCAACAAGAGGGAAATTGAATGACTATTCTGTATACATACATACATTATTTTAATTAGAGACATTCCTATATTGCAAAAATAACATCAATTCTTTTTCCTCCCAAAATAGACCTTGTACTTTACGGGAAACAGACCACCTTTTCCAGGAAGTGGATGACTATACAATAATCCTCCATATTATAAGTGATAATGTCCAAAGGGAGTATGGGCCAATTATACTTCAAGCATGTGTTTCAATAGAGAGACAGATGGAAGAAAAAACAGGGAGAGCTACATTTAACATTAACCAATTCAGCATTTTAGCGGTTAAGGCGAATGAATATCGCGGGAAGGGAAGACAGTTTAACCTTCGAGCTCCCTCTATTCACGCAGTGTAGAAAAGTTCACACCACAGGAGCTCAGTAACCCAATTGACCCTGTGCCCAAAGACCAGAGTTAACCCTTTATCAACCAAAAGTGTTATTGCTCATAAATATAGAGTTGTACATCCGTATACATATATACACCTATTATATATAGAGGGAGAGAGTAAAAGTCCTTTCGTGTCACAGATTTTGAAAGCACAGATGGTCACCTGACAATTTAAATGCCCATGCATTTTCCATGCAAATCCTCCCATGCACATTCAGACACCGGAGGAGGAGACCCATAGTCTTCAAAGTTTTGGGGTCTCCCCCTCTGTATGTTGCAGTCCTTTTAGGATTGGGGAAAAGGCAGGAGGAACTCCTGAAAGTTTGTATAAGTTCATGGCTTCTTATCCCCATGTCATTACTTCATGCCGCTGCGCAAGACCTGATTTGCTGCTATTAGCATCACACTGATGATGAAAGCGATGGCAAAGGCGCAGATTAAACTCTTACGCACGCAAGTCTGGCGGATTTGTTGATTTGGGGAACCTGAAACAAAGATGTATCAAAAAAAAAAAAACACGGCTATGTTAAAAGTCATTCTAACAAGAAAAATGGGTAGAGTTTGTTATGTAGTGTATATATATAAATATATACTGTATATTGCTAACAGATTCCAATATTAGAAAGCTGCACCTTTGGGTTTTGAATATATCATGCTGTTGAATTCAGCGCTGTTTACTGAAAGGTGCATACTTATTGAACTATATCGGTGAAGATAAAGGAAGTTACAGTACTGGCTTTTAGAGAGGGTGTTTATCAGAAGTCAAGCTGACAGATGTAATGCAGTACCCACGAATGCTACAACCTAATTGTACAATCTCATGTGAGGGTCTAACCAAAAGGATAACAAATTAATGGATTATTTAGGTAGACCCCTGCACTACAAAACTGTTGTCAATTCTACCTACTGTTGCATAGAGATTGTGCAATCAATTTGTAATGGGTGCAGCTAGCTTAAAGCCCAATTCCAGTGTAAACATTTTTGTTTTGTAGAGAGGGGTGAAGAGTTAGAACCTCTGCCAGGTTGTTCTTGTTATCTGAGTTGTTAATGAGAAGATCTACCCTCTCTTCCTGTCCTGGTGACAGGGTGTCACTGGGGACAGATGCAACAAACAAGTCTTTTTATCTTCTTGATCTTTGCAACCCTCTCATTGTTTTGTCCTGGTTTCATTTAGGCAGTGAAGGGGAACCTTCTCATTAGGGAAGACACAGACAGCAATAAAATAAACCGGACAGAAGTTATGATTCATACTCATACTATCAAAAAGCTAAAGGCAACGTTTTGGCTGGAGATGGGCTTTAAAACATTTTCAATTCATGGGTAAATGGTTTGAGTACCACAATAATTAATTATTAATAGGTATTAGAGCAAAAGTATACCTACATGTGTAAATAACAGCATAAAATATAATCTGTATCGGGCATCAGACAGTGTTTGCTAGTACCACATAGCAGCTGTAAATGCATATTAGCCCATATATCAACACATTATATGCAGTGGATTAAAATAATCATTATGCAGACCCTCCAAGATGACCCACTCCATGTGATACAAAATACTCCACAACTGAACTTCTCTCAATAATCTCTTGAGTCTATTTAACTGTAGGGTGAATTAATGTCTCTCAATTAAATTTTGCAAAGAGTGTGTATAATTAGCAGATACTATATTTTTTGAAAGATTAAAGAAAAGCCCAGAAGCAGAGTAATTAGTACCTTATGAAATGGGATATGTTGTCATGGGTCCCTAAAAAATTATTATAATCTTCCAATATAGAACTCATTGTAGTGTCAGCCCCCAACTAAATAAGATAACACACACATCTTTTTCAAATATGCTTTGGCCTTATTCAATAAAGAGTACTTTTTCATTAAGACACTCTGCTAGATCTCTAAATGAATCACACTGGTACTCCCTTGCGATGGGTACCCTAGGTAGTATACTCATCTCTCCAGTAGCCCGTGCCTCCTCTCTGTTCCAGCACTGCAGTTTTGTCATTCTTTTTTGCATTTAATACTTCTATGAGTGTCAGATATATTATATTCTATTTATATGGTAATTTTAGAGCTTAAACTGCATGTGAGTGAACTTTACATTGAGGGGAAGCTAAGCAGATACTCTTTATAGTTCCATTATCAATCTATGAGTCAAATGTTGGAACGGGCAACAGATTTGTGTAATGTATGTATTCCATACTGACACCCCGCTCTCAGTGCAGCTGAGCTTCCTCTTGCCGTTGCAGTCACGCAGACAGCACAGCGGCAAGGAATTTTTTATTTGGCGGGGCAGAGCCTGATGGGGATTTATAGACATTGATTACCCATCAGGACTGCTCCCCTTGTGATTGAATGCAGACAGTGAGCATATCCTCATCCAACAGACAGCTTTCTATTGGCTATAGAATCTGCCCACTGCTTGCTGTCAATCACAATGAGACAGGAGAGCTAATGGGGAACTAGCATTGTAGCTTCCCCCTCAGGTTCTGTCCACTTCAGCATCACTGATTGCTAGGAGGCTGTCGGCTGTGAAGTTGACAGCATCCTTAACAACCAGTGACAGGTAGGGGGTATAGGCAGCACTTATGCAGTTCTGCTACACTTAGTACAGGAACAGGCACTCTGTCTCTTTAGGCCCACTTGCAGTTGGTTTTAATTACCTCCAGTTTCGTTATATACAAACCCAGATGTACTTATTTTTTAATTTGGTGCATTAAAAACAAGTAAACCACTTTGTAAAAGTGGCCCTAATCAGAACTACCTGAATCTGCTGCACATGTCAATAAAGTTACCAAAATATGCAGCAGAGATTTCTGAATCTGGCACAGGCCATTTTAAAGGGTCATAGAGCCAGAAAAGTGTTGGTGAGGATTTATTGACTTCACACGACAATGTTTCTACCTTATGCCTTTAAATCCACTTACAACTGCAGATATCTGACTGATGACTGGACAAGTGTGTGAGCCAACTACATCTTCTGCAGATTCATGCATAACATAGTGGGTTACACTATTAAAAATAACACCTTTATTTCCTAGGGTATCCTTGGCTATGCTGAAATTACCCGTGGCCTTGGGAGGGCTGGTGATGGCAGATCTGAGGGTATATTTTTTTGCCTCCCAGTTGACCTACCTTCATTGGCATTTTATCCCCAGAAACCGAATGCGACAATTACGGTGGAGGAGGCGGTTGCTTCGTCATAAGAATCTTTACTTAAAGTGGTGTTACACCCGAAAAAAATGCATGAATGTGCCTAAAAAATAAAAATAAAAACATTTGGAAAAAATTATTTTATTTACTCACCTCTAAATGGCTGTTGCTAGGGGGTCCCTCGTAGTCTGCCTCCTTCCGGCCTGGGCTCTTGACGTCACTTCCCCTTGGTGCAGGAAGGGCTCAGCTCTGCCCCCTCCCTCTTGTCAATCATCTGGGACACGTGACAGGTCCCAGATGATTGCGCAGCCAATCACGGCGCGCAGCGCCGCTCGTGCAATGCGCAGTAGGTGCCTGGCTGTGAAGCCACAGCCGAGTGCCAACAGTTACAATGCCCGCGCCACTGAACGGAGGGGGGGGGGCGAGCAGGGCTTCAATCCCCTGCATCGCTGGACCCTGGGACAGGTAAGTGTCCAATCATTAAAAGTCAGCAGCTGCAGTATTTGTAGCTGCTGACATTTTTTTATTTTTTTATTATGGGAACACCTCTTTAATATGGTATATAGGGGGGAAATTCCAGGAAAGGAGGTGGGAGAAGTTATGTCTTTACCTGGGAAAATCTTTTGTATCTGTTCTCACAGCCTAGGGGATACACCTCTAATTAGCTCCCCGAATAAGCCTATATGATGTAATCAGTTCCTGAGGGAACTTAATAAGCTGGAAGGTGGTATCATATGGGCCCGGTATGGGATTAAGTATGTCCATCAGTTATACCTAGAGGGTCTGCTTTGCTCTTTTGAGCAATTGTGTAGGATGTATGGGGTTCCTAGGACTTGGAGTTTCAGGTACACCCAGCTGCGCAATGCTGCATTGGCCCAGTTTGGGGGAAGGGAAGTTCAGCTTTCTAATACTAAGTTGTAGGTGGCTGTGATGGACCCGGATTCAATAAAAATGGTTAGTAGATACTATGCACTCTTGGGTCCTGGTAACCTGCAGTTAGTTGAGAGGGCTAAAGCCCGATGGGCGGCTATTTCACCGGAGTTGTCAGATGAGATGTGGAGTGAGGTGCTTGATACGTATTTACTGACGGTCATTGCCTCAATGGACCATATGATTCAGTTGAGGGAGGTCTGCTTTGCATGCATAAGAGGGACTCGGTGCTGTGTCATAAGTGTCAGCTGAGTGAGGCTAACTTTTACCATATGGTATGGAATGCTCTAAAGTAAGACCTTTTTGGTCTGAGGTGACAGGGTAACTGAAAAACTTTGATCTCCTCATAGAGGATGAGGAGATGGGGACAGCTACAAAATTGTTTCTCAGACTCCTTTTCTGACTCTGTGTCTATTTTTGGGTATGTGGATGAGGTTGGTGAATGCTGCATCCCACTTTACAGAATGATGTATGAGGCTCGTGGGTGCCCCAAAAAATTTAAGTTTCGGTGGGTTGACTCCACGGATACACTAGGAGAAGGGAATGTTTGAATTGCAGCAAGGTGAATATAAGGAGGGAAGATTGGTGGAGAGCTTGTTGGCTACACACATTTAAAGGGACCAGTGCATTTACGTGAGGTTTGTTTAGTTTGTTTTGGTTAATTTGATAACCTATTAACTTGAAACTCTTGCTGGACTTAGAGCTCTATAGCTTGTAAAAGTATATAGGCCAGGAGGTGAAGCTGAGGCTGGTCATAACATTTGTAACCTGTACTTTTGTGGTTTGGTATTTTGTGCCCTTGTTATTTTTGAATATGTCACATTGCTTCTTGGTTATACTACTGTATTGTAATTAAAACACATGTGTCAATATGCTTTGTATCTGTTGCCTCGAATGTCTAGTAATAAAAATTATTTAAAAATACAACTCCTTTATTTAATCTGCAACCATTTACAATGCCATAAATGTGAAATGTTGCTTCTTTACTACTACTATGGCAACACTTGAAACACACAAAATGGAATATTTTCAGAAATGTAGTTTCTTGTCACTATGCTGAAAGTCAAACTAGTAAACCACAAATAGTGATTAACTGTTATGGGTTAATGCACTTTTAAAATAGCATCTAAGAATAAGAACTCCTTGTTGAAAAAGGCACTATATGATAAAACATGATATCTCTCTATCTACTAGAATTACTGAAGGAACAGATATGGTTTTGTCAGTTGATCATAATGGAATGTTACTAAATATAGTTAAGGCCAAAAATGGGTCATCTTTCTTCTAAAGAGCGTAAGAAAATCAGAATCAGTGTTTGTAATGGTCTTAACGTGTTGATATATATGTCAACTGTGGTTCTTAAAACCCACTGCATTCACTTGCAAACAAAAAAAATAGATGTAAGCAATAAAGTTAACACTTACTCTCCATATCGACAGAACAGTCCCCTCTTGTACCTAGATTCCCAGCCTCTTCAGTCAAAATGATGTTCTCGATGTCACGCATGGACAGGTGCTCGCAAAACGTGTCATACAGTAACCTCTTCAGTTCCTCCACTGACAGTGACTGCATGTCACACTGCAGGGACACACCAGGGATATGGGGTTCACTGCTCAGAGGACATCAGACTGATAAATATGACTGATAAAACTGATATAAATCTAACAAGGGCATGCTATAAACACATCATGAGAAGCATAAGGCTAGGCAGGGGTCACATATACACACACACACACACACATACACGCGTGCGACTTCCCATCATGCTCTGGCATGAAAATGCATGCACATTACCTTCCAAAACACAGTGTCAAAATCAGCACCATGAAACTTGTCTGGGATCCCAGTAGTTGTGATCTTTGGTCCCAATAACGTTACAAACTCTTCAAAGTCCACCTGACCGTCCCCTGGAAAAAATATGAAGCGGTTAAGTCATATTTGGGAAAACAGTACAGTGTGGGGAAAAATATACACACGCAATAATCAAAATATCAATGACACGTTAAATTTAGTGATAGTTCAAACAAAATTAACAGTTAAAGTTTAACTTCAGAGAACTGTGCAGGCACTGCAAGTGTTAATTGCTTGCTTAGTCTATGAGGGAGCAAAAGTGCTTTTACTGACCTGATCCTCTGTTGCATTGGCACTCTGTCAGTGGACTGTTTCACTGGACCCTGCATTGGTCTTGATGATGTCAGGATCTAAGATCTCTGGAGTGTAGGGGAGAGGACGCTGCTGGGACCAGTCTAGTAGTGAGGAGGAGTGGAGGATCAGGTAAGTAAGGCTACTTTAATAAGTCCCCTAGACCTAAATGAGAAAATAACCTTTGCAGTGTATGCACAGCCCCACTGCAAGGGATATATTTTAAGTTTCCCAGAGATGGACTTTAGATAAATATAACTTCCAGGAATCAAAACTGAGATGCTTGTATGTGCTTCACCCTCTCTGTTTGTTTATTACTGAAAGTGAAAGAGAATCCCCAAATTTGTGTTGTCTCCAGAACAGTAAGTGCTAGTTCACATCAGACGCAATTCCATTCAGTTCCGTGCGCTTTTTTTCTGCACTAAAAATGCATGCACAGTGTTTTCCATGTATTCCAATGGCTCTAGTTCACACCATGCAGTCAGTTTCCGCTCAGTTTCTGGTGCAGAAACTGACCGGAAACTGACTGCATGGTGTGAACTAGAGCCATTGGAATACATGGAAAACACTGTGCATGCATTTTGTGCAGAAAAAAAGCACACAGAACTGAACGGAACTGCATCTGGTGTGAACTGGCCCTAATAGAGGGGAAATCTTCTAGTGGGGTTTACAGCCTTCCCTTGTTCTACTCAAAATGAGAAATGTTTTCCTTTAGTTTTACTTTAACAAGCAAACCTACACTGGACACCTGGGATTATTTACATTTTGGCAACAAGACAGCAAGGGTGGAGTTGGGGGTCAACCTTTTTGCCTTCTATAAAATGTTCTTTGCCTATGCCTCAAATATATGCAGTTACTGAGACCTTTGTAGGCTCTGCTAATACCCTAATTTACTTTAAAGTGGTTGTTAACCCACTTCTACTAAATTGTCGTATCCCTCTGTACCATAATAACATGTGTCCCTGTGCCCGTGTAATGTAAAAAATCTGCCGATCTGTACTGATATAAGCTCCACTCCGGGGCGCTCAGCTGATTGCTCTCCTCTCTTCTCTCTTCGGCTCACAGCTGCAGGGGGTGGGGCCAAGCCCTCCCACTGATGTCAACTGGGGTGGAGGGGGAGAGAGGAGAGAGTGCAGACAATCAGCTGAGCGCCTAGAGCAGGGCTTATAAGAGTTACAGATTGGCACAGGGACACATAAGGGTTCACAGGCACAGGGACACATGTTATTATGGTACAGAGGGCAAAAGGCAATTTAATAGCAGATATGAGAGCAGCAGGACGGGGGAGTGGGGGTGACGTCCGCTGGTATGAGCAGGGAGGGAAGGGGAGGAGGGAGGAGGACAGTGGAGACCCAAACACAGGAGAGCTGCAGATAGCAGGCTGCGGATGATGGAATCACGCAAACTGATCACAATGTCAGGGCTCAGCAGCCATGATTATCGCGGTCAGTTTGCAGAGGGGAGGGTATAGCCAGGCAGGATTGGCCAGGTTTTTTAGGGTATACAGAGGGCCAAATTATACAGCACAAGCACTGCGCTTTAAGGGAACAGGATCTGTTTATTTTTTTGGGTTGACAAACACTTTATCTACTGGTCCCTCTTATTGCATCTGAAAAATTTAGCTGTGCAAAATTAGTGACAGCAAATCACTGCTTCTCTTCTGATTTACACAGAACCCAGTGTTGGCATCAACCATGTGGAAGTGACAAAGAAGCAACAAGCTATGGCAGATCAAGTTGCATAAATAAAACTTTCAGCCTGACCATAATTCCTGCTTAGTCTAGTGTCATTAGGCAAATTAGCAGGATATCTCTTAAGGAAGCCTGCTAATGGCTGTTGTAAAATTGCATTAAAATTTCTAGCAGTATCATATACAATACCCAGAAGTAGTTTGGCAAGCCAGAGCACTGATAACCATCATAAAACATCATTAGGTCAGTGACTTTTAATTAAGCACGAGAAATATACTTTTGAGTCCATCTCTATTTGACCTGAAACTTTACTTTTCAACCCAGCTATCAAACGCTACACATAATCCATATATCCTGGTATGATAACATTAGAATAATAACAAGCATCTACTCAAAGGTATAAGTAAATTATAATTATTTGACACCATATACAGTATCTCACAAAAGTGAGTACACCCCTCACACATTTTTGTAAATATTCTATTATATCTTTTCATGTGACAACACTGAAGAAATTACACTTTGCTACAATGTAAAGTAGTGAGTGTAAAGCTTGTATAACAGTGTAAATTTTCTGTTCCCTCAAAATAACTCAACACACAGCCATTATTGTCTAAACTGCTGGAAACAAAAGTGAGTACACCCCTAAATAAAAAATGGCCAAATTGGGCCCAATTAGCCATTTTCCCTCCCCGATGTCATGTGACTCGTTAGTGTTACAAGGTCTCAGGTGTAAATGGTGATCAGGCATGTTAAATTTGGTGTTATTGCTCTCACTCTCTCATACTGGTCACTGGAAGTTCAACATGGCACCTCATAGCAAAGAACACTCTGAGGATCTACATAAAGATGGCCTAGGCTATAAGAAGATTGCCAAGACCCTGAAACTGAGCTGCAGCACCTTGGCCAAGACCATACAGTGGTTTAACAGAACAGGTTCCACTCAGAACAGGCCTCACCATGGTCGACCAAAGAAGTTGAGTGCACGTGCTCAGCATCATATCCAGAGGTTGTCTTTGGGAAATAGACGTATGAGTGCTGCCAGCATTATTGGAGGTTGAAGGGGTAGGGGGTCAGCCTGTCAGTGCTCAGACCATATGCCACACACTGCATCAATTTGGTCTGCATGGCTGTCGTCCCAGAAGGAAGCCTCTTCTAAATATGATGCACAAGAAAGCCTGCAAACAGTTTGCTGAAGACAAGCAGACTAAGGACATGGGTTACTGGAACCATGTCCTGTGGTCTGACGAGACCAAGATAAACCTGTTTGATTCAGATGGTATCAAGCGTGTGTGGTGGCAACCAGGTGGGGAGTACAAAGAAAAGTGTGTCTTGCCTGCAGTCAAGTATGGTAGTGGGAGTGTCATGATCTGTGGCTGCATGAGTGCTGCCGACACTGGGGAGCTACAGTTCATTGAGGGAACCATGAATGCCAACATGTACTGTGACATACTGAAGCGGAACATGATCCCCTCCCTTTAGAGACTGGGCCGCAGGTCAGTATTCCAACATGATAACGACCCCAAACACACCCCCAAGACGACCACTGCCTTGCTAAAGAAGCTGAGGGTAAAGGTGATGGACTGGCCAAGCATGTCTCCAGACCTAAACCCCAGACCTATATTGTGGGGCATCCTCAAAAAGAAGGTGGAGGAATGCAAGGACTCTAACATCCGCCAGCCCTGTGATGTCATCATGGAGGAGTGGAAGAGGACTCCAGTAGCAACCTGTGAAGCTCTGGTGAACTCCATGCCCAAGAGGGTTAAGGCAGTGCTGGAAAATAATGGTGGCCACACAAAATATTGACACTTTGGGCTCAATTTAGACATTTTTACTTAGGGGTGTACTCCCTTTTGTTGCCAGCGGTTTAGACATCAATGGCTGTGTGTTTTGAGGGGACAGCAAATTTACACTGTTATACAAGCTGTACACTCACTACTTTACATTATAGCAAAGTGTCATTTCCTCAGTGTTGTCACATGAAAAGATATAATTAAATATTTACAAAAATGTGAGGGGTTTACTCAATTTTGTGAGATACTGTATATCTGAGGCATGTCAGGTTTGTTCTTTTACAAATGGTAATTTCTATTTGTGTAACAATATTTTGGTTGTTGAACTGTAAAATAGGGTCATCTGGAAATATGGATACAGTTAAAAAAAAAACAGCATGGAGGGAGCGCCTGTTAAACTGTCATAAAATATTCTGACACCTCCTCAGACCACTCTTCAGACCCTTTCATTGGTTATGTAATTTCTGTATCCATCCTCCTTAAAGTAGAAATTTTCCCAAAACCTAACTAACTCCAAACCCAGCTCCATTCGGGGCGCAGGGCCCCCCTAATCCTAATAATGGATTTAAATTTTCTTTTTTGAAGCACATGATTAGAACCTGAGGCTCTAATTGACTATAAAAAAGGGTGGGCTCGGGGGGCAGAGCTGAACCCACCCAGTTATGTGAGATTAGCAAATTAATATTCACTAACGTCTTCCTGCTTCTTTTCCCAGCCAATCAGGAAGCGGGTCCTGAGACCCGATTGGCCAGGGAGTCTTGGCCAATCGGGTCTCAAGATCCACTTCCTGTTCCTGTTTAGGAGGAGAAGCAATGGCCCGGCTCACTTGTGCGGGTGAGGGGGCAGGTTTGTGCCCAAAATATTGAGCACCAGCTGCCACTGTCTAAACCTACTCGCAGCCACATTCTAAAACTAATCTATCTAGCCCTGTAAAGAAATAATCACTATACATACTGTGACGAAACGTCCCTACACTCCTCTTGAGTGCTTTCGTCATATACCACTTCCTCCCAGTCTGAATATAGATCTCAGATATTCCAACTGCTCCCAAGCACCAAACGAGACGAGACTTGCTTAGTGCTAGCATGGACTGTCTTTATTAGAACCAAAATGACAAGTATTTATATACAGTAGAAGAGGAGACCCCCCCTCCTGCTCCTTTTACTCTAACAATACACCTGTAACAAATTAACACGAGCTAATTAACTAATCCCTTTAAGCAGCTGATGTGACTCTGTGCCCATCCGGATTTCACTACAGGTCAGACTTGTTGTCACCGAGCTTCACACATGTTAGATGCTAATATCATCAACTCCAGCCACCTGTCTGTTGTCTTGTATAATGCAAATGAGTCTAGTCTATCTTGACACAGATTCTAAAGAGTATTTCACCTATTGTTGTATGTGCTAATTAACCCTGCAATTGAATCTGACTAGCACAGATTATAGTGGGGTTCTCATTCACCCTGTTCCCCTTAAAATCCAGGGCCCATAATCGGCTGGCAAGAGGCTCGCATTTAGTCCTCTCCAAAAGCATGTGTCCCGGCTAGGTCTGTCACACATACCTTTAATGCAGCCACTCTGGTCCAATCCCATGCTGAGCTGTCAGTGGCAGCTTTAGTGTGTAGGCGCATGCAGGAGAGGCAACCGACAATGAAAGCCGCATAGTAACTTTATAGGTGATGTTACTTCCCAGGCATTTCACAGCCGTTGTCGGTTCTCTCCTGATTTAGTTGTGGCTGTGAGTAAGTTTAGGGTTAGAGTTCTTACTGTTGCCAGTGATTCGGCTGGGAGTAGCAGCTTTACTACCTCAGCTTGTCGCTGGAGAGAGGGGCCAACTACCCTGGCTCCCTGGAACTCCACAGTTGTTGCTGGTGCTGGACAGAGGTGGGTAGCACTCTGCCCTGTTGCCAGCACTTCTGCTGGGGAATCGACATCCTCCGCTCTGGTTAACCGTTGGGGCAGGAGACTGACTTCCTCCACTCCCAAATTGTGTAGCTGCCATTGGGAAGGGGAGCCGGCTGCTTCCTTTTCCATTCCCTCATCTGGCTGCTGGGATGACATGTCTGTGGTACTGTCTCCCAGGTGCACGGATCTTTGCTGGGGAGGAAAGACCACTTTTTCCACCCTGGCCGACTGTTGAGGAGGGACAAAAAACACCTCCTCTCCCTTCTCCCCCTGTATCTGCTGCTGGGAAGTGATCGCCACCTTCTCACCCTGAGCCTCCAAAACTGACACAGGTGTGGGGCAGAGGTCTTGGACCCTCTGTCCGGTGACCAGCGCTTCAACTGGGGAAGTTCCTTGTAACTCCACAGATACTGCCGTTGGTGCTGGGCAGAGCACAGTGAAGTTTTGCCCTAATACCAGCTCTTCTGCTGGAGGCTCATCATGTTGTTTTTCCTCAGCAGAAAGGTCTATCAAATCCCCAGTCTCTGCAACTGGTGTCTGGGGATATAGGTTCACCATCTCCTGTCCATGGAACCCAGAAGATGCTATCAGTGCTGAGCATTGGTTGGCAGAGCTCTGGCCGGTTGTCAGCACTTCAGCTTTGGAGATGGCAATTTCCAGATTTTCCACTGCCGATTCTCTGGCATGCTGCTGGACAGGCACATTCCTCTATCCAAAATCATCACATTGCCGACTCTTCAGCCAGGATTTCAGAGTTGTCCACTGATATTTCCTGATAGTCCCAGGCAAAGGGAGCCCCACCCTGCTGCTAAGCAGAGTCTAGCAGCTGTCTGTAGGCGATCTCCAGCTCCCATTTCTGAGCGGCCAGGAACTCCAAATCTTCCTGTGCCCAGAGCACTTCCGAGATGTTCAATCTTTGCTCTCTGTGCTCCATTATTTCCTCCAAACGCCACTCCAGATCACTCCCAAAGTCAGGGTCCTCGGACAACCTCCAGTATAACAATCCCAGGCCATCATAGTCAAAGCCTTCCGTGGGGCTGTCATCCGCTGTCCACGGGCACACTTGGGCTACATACCACCGGAGGGTTCTGTAGCTCTCGTCCAACCACATTTCTGCCCGGATCAGCCTGCTCAACTCAGCTGTCCACTCCTGCTTCGTAACAGCATTCGTACTTCATACTGCGACCAGTACCTTACATGGATGGAGGGGAGAACTTTTCCCTGGTGTTGCTGCTCACAGGCTAGCGCTTCCTTCCAGAGTTGTAGGCGGACAGAATCATACCATCCCAGCAGGACCTGAACCGATACTGATCCTCTGTGCTGTATCCGCATCTCTCGCAACCTCCTTCCGAATTCCTCTTCCAAGGCGGCTGGTATCTGTACCTCTCCTCCTCTCCTGCTATCCGGACCTTGGATCCAGGTGGAGGTTTGGATGTCCCTGACTGCAGGTAGCATCCCACTGCTTGCCAACAATGTGACGAAACGTCCCTACACTCCTCTTGAGTGCTTTCGTCATATACCACTTCCTCCCAGTCTAAATATAGATCTCAGATATTCCAACCGCTCCCAAGCACCAAACGAGACGAGACTTGCTTAGTGCTAGCATGGACTGTCTTTATTAGAACCAAAATGACAAGTATTTATATACAGTAGAAGAGGAGACCCCCCCCCTCCTGCTCATTTTACTCTAACAATACACCTGTAACAAATTAACATGAGCTAATTAACTAATCCCTTTAAGCAGCTGATGTGACTCTGTGCCCATCAGGATTTCACTACAGGTCAGACTTGTTGTCACCGAGCTTCACACATGTTAGATGCTAATATCATCAACTCCAGCCACCTGTCTGTTGTCTTGTATAATGCAAATGAGTCTAGTCTATCTTGACACAGATTCTAAAGAGTATTTCACCTATTGTTGTATGTGCTAATTAACCCTGCAATTGAATCTGACTAGCACAGATTATAGTGGGGTTCTCATTCACCCTGTGCCCCTTAAAATCCAGGGCCCATAATCGGCTGGCAAGAGGCTTGCATTTAGTCCTCTCCAAAAGCATGTGTCCCGGCTAGGTCTGTCACACATACCTTTAATGCAGCCGCTCTGGTCCAATCCCATGCTGAGCTCTCAGTGGCAGCTTTAGTGTGTAGGCGCATGCAGGAGAGGCAACCGACAACGAAAGCCGCATAGTAACTTTATAGGTGACGTTACTTCCCAGGCATTTCGCAGCCGTTGTCGGTTCTCTCCTGATTTAGTTGTGGCTGTGAGTAAGTTTAGAGTTAGAGTTCTTAATTTTACCAAAAACTATGAGAATTTGATATGAGTCGTCTCTGAGGTTCAGTGACTGTCAGAATACAACTTATGCTGCAGTGAATTGGACTCTATCCGAAGCAAAGACCAGATGAACTTTTTTGTTTTTAATCCTATGTATTTTGCTGTTGCTTTCTATTGTAATATTTTCTTTGGTAAATATTTGTTTTGCACCATTTTTTTCTTTTCTTTCATTAAAATGATAATAAAAATCGTTAAGCTGAATCTCTAAATGCACTAAATAGGAACCTAAAGAATCATTGCCTCTTTGAAGAATGTTACCACATTTTAAACTGTTACCTTTATGTCTGTGTTGCATTGAGCATCACAGCCATTTCTAAAAGTCAAAATTGCTATGACACATACTGTGATTAGGACATGTTTCTGTTAAAATACAAGGTGGCAGCTTCTGTTTGTGTGTGTAAAGGGTCAACTGTGGACTTAACCGACCCCAGAGATGATTGCTCCCAGTCTGATAGCACTAAGATTGTTGTCCTGCGGGCTGGAAAATCTCTGGGCAGGGTGAGGCTAAGGGTGCCATTGTCAGATATTGCTGGCAGTGGTGGAATCTGATACTGTCATCATCACACTAGGCACCTCCCTGACATTCCCAAACCCTGTAAACCGATGCGACTTTGAAAAAAATTGCTAAAAAGTCCCATGCAGATAATTTGTTGCAAACATCAATAACCTTGAAGCAATAAAAGTTTCCAATCCCAACTAAAGTGTTCGTGCTCTACAAAGTGGATACAAATCCGTGCTTGATAAGTGCTTGATATGGGCTCACAAGACGGTGCCCCCACATAGATGTGAACTCACCCCCCCAAGTCCAAAATTAGAGAGCATGGCTGTGTGACTAGTCAAGGAAAACTCTAATGGTTTTATTTTTTTTCTCTAGAAGTTTCAAAATGATCTGTCATTTCTGTGTGTGTGCATACTTAGGTTGTCTTCACAGCACCTGGGGAATGTGGGAACTTGCAGGGATCTTACCATTGACTGACTAAAGAAAAGCTCATTGGATCAAAAAAAAAAACAGTGTAAGTTTGGAGTTCAGCTACAGACCAGTTTGGCTGGCCCAAGCATTTCTACTACTGACCTCCGGTTGGTCCGCTTTATCGCATCATCATGACACACTTCCAGTCCCGGAAATCAACCAGTATACCGTAGTGGCGGCTTACCACTGCTTATGGGCAGATTTCCTGGGAACTTATCTGCTGTTTACACCGGGTGCCAGGTAGGGATGAGCTCAGGCGTGTTGGCATGCTCTACGTGCAGAGCCTGCCAGGAAGTCGGCGCAGCGCTGTGCTAATCACATGCAGTGGGACATTGCCCGATCTCTGCAGCCATGCATCGGGCAATGTCTCGCTGCCTGTGATTAGCGCAGCGCAGCACTGCGCCGACTTCCTGGCGGGCTCTGCACGTGGAGCATGCAAACACGCCTGAGCTCATCCTTAGTGCCAGGCTTTTAGGCATCCTTACATGTGAGTCTAATACCATGTTTTTTTTTATCTGGAATAAATGTTTTAAACTTTGCTGCGCAATGAGGCTTTTCCTGTCATTTTTATGAGGGACATCTGCCCCAAACATTGCTAGTACATAGAGGAATGAGGCACTCCTTATTATGTCCATTCATAAGGAAACAACTATCTTAAACCACATCAGCCCACAGAAAATCCACTGGGACTGCCCCACATGCGTGTTTGACCAAACTAGAAATAGTTGGTCCACTTGGAGGGGTGAGTTCACATCTATGTCTTGTGAGCACATATCAAGCACTTATCAAGCACGGATTCGTATCCACTTTGTGGAACACAAGCACTTTACTTGGGATTTTGGAACTTTTATTGCTTCAAGGTTATTGATGTTTTCAACAAATTATCTACATGGGACTTTTTAGCGATTTTTTTTCAAAGTCGCATCGGTTTCAAATGAGATTTCTATTTAACTTTTTTTCGCACTTAGCGCAGTATATTTATTTTCTTTAATAGTATCATTTTGCACTTGAAAAGTTTTATTTACTGCAGCTGTCAATTGTCAATTTTCATATTATCACTTACTCATATCAATATTTAGATTTCTTTGCGCTTTTTCTTTTTACTTTAGACTATTTTGCGCCTTAGCAAAGACAAGCTAAAAAAAAAAGAAAACCTTTCAAAATTTTTAAAAACAGTAGAAAATATTAAAACAACACAACATGAAACTGCTCAATTTCTCCGGCTAACATCATCCAATCCTGCAGCATGCAGTGGTATGCGGAAAAATCGGGGCAGTGAGTGGGGAACAGTGGTGGTAGTGGGAAGCAGGCCTGGACTGGGACAAAAAAATGGGCTGCTCAGTCTGAGCCTGGGTTCAGACCAGTGCGGTGCGAATTGAAAGCCCGGCGTGACTGCGCACTGAAACGTCGGCTGTTCTGCGGTTTGTCCGCGTTTTAGGTGGGAATTTTTAGGTGCGAATCAGCTGCTAACATAAATTCGAAACTCATTGTACTAGGGGGAAATCCACGCCAAATTTTTATAAAAAAACAGCATGGGTTCCCCCTCCAGGAGCATACCAGGCCCTTAGGTCTGGTATGGATTTTAAGGGTACCCCCTACGACGAAAAAACGGCATGGGGGTCCCCCCAAAATCCATAGCAGACCCTTATCCAAGCACGCAGCCTGGCACGCAGCCGGGTGCCCACAGTAAGAATGCCGGCGCGGCGAGCGGAGTGGGGAACGAGGGGGGGCTTCGTTCCCCCGCATTGCTGAACCCTGGGACAGGTAAGTGTCCGATTATTAAAAGTCAGCAGCTGCAGTATTTATAGCTGCTGACTTTTAAATTTTTTTTTTTTAGGGGGCACCCCACTTTAAGGAGACAACCCACAATCTTCATCTCTGGAGCCTCAGCAGCACAGAATGAATGAACAGAAAAAACTCTGTACAGAGGCCTCCCATTCATTCATAGACTGAGGCATAGTAAACACAGTTTACTATATCTCAGTTATTATTATTATTATTACAGGATTTATATATCGCCAACAGTTTACACAGTGCTTTACAATATAAAAGGGAGACAATACAGTTATAATACAATAAAATACAAGAGGATTAAGAGGGCCCTGCTGAGAAGAGCTTACAATCTAATAGGGTGGGGGAGGTGGTACAAAAGGTTGTAACTGTGGGGAATGAGCTGATGGAAGTGGTAGTTTTCAGGGATTGCCTGAAGGTAGCTAGAGTAGGGGATAGCCAGACAGGTTGAGGTAGCGATTTCCAGAGGATAGGAGAGGCTCTGGAGAAATCCTGGAGACGAGCATGGGAGGAGGAAACGAGAGAGCTTGACAGTAGGAGGTCTTGAGAAGAGCGGAGAGGACGGTTTGGGATATGTTTGGAGACAAGTTTGGTGATGTAGCTCGGGGCAGAGTTGTGGATGGCTTTGTAAGTTGTGGTTAGTATTTTGAATTTCATTTGCTGGGTGATCAGGAGCCAGTGTAGGGATTGGAGGAGAGGGTTGGCAGACACTGAACGGTTGGTAAGGTGGATAAGTCTGGCAGCAGCATTCATGATAGACTGAAGAGGGGATAGCCTATGGAGAGGCAGGCCAATGAGAAGGGAGTTGCAATAGTCACAATAGTCAAGGCGAGAGATAACAAGGGAGTGAATGAAGAGCTTGGTGGTTTCATTTGTTAACCACTTGCCTACCAGGCACGAACACCCCCTTCCTGACCAAGCCATTTTTCAGCTTTCAGCGCTGTCGCATTTTGAATGACAATTGCGCGGTCATGCAACGCTGTACCCAAATAAAATTTGTATCATTTTTTTCCCCACAGATAGAGCTTTATTTTGGTGGTATTTGATCACCTCTGCGGTTTTTATTTACTTGCGCTATAAACAAAAGAAGAGCGACAAGTTTGAAAAAACATAATATTTTTTACTTTTTATTATAATTTAATATCCAATTTTTTTTTTTTAAACAAATGTTTTCCTCAGTTTAGGCCGATACGTATTCTTCTACATATTTTTGGTAAAAAAAAATCGCAATAAGCGTATATTGATTGGTTTGCGCAAAAGTTATAGCGTCTTCAAAATAGGGGATGGATTTATAGCATTTTTATTATTATTTTTTTTTTTTACTAGTAATGGCGGCGATCTGCGATTTTTATCCTGACTGCGACATTGCGGCGGACATATCGGACACTTTTGACACATTTTTGGGACCATTCACATTTATACAGCGATCCGTGCTATAAAAATGCATTGATTACTGTATAAATGTGACTGGCAGGGAAGGGGTTAACACTAGGGGGCGCTGCAGGGGTTAAAATGTACCCTATATGAGTGATTCTAACTGTGGGGGGAGGGGACTGACTAGGGGAGGGGACCGATCGGTGTCCCTATGTACAAGGGACACACCATCGGTCTCCTCTCCTCTGACAGGACGTGGATCGGTGTGTTTACACACACCGATCCACGTCCTGCTCGATTACCGGGCAATCGCGGGTGCCTGGCGGTCATCGCGACCGCCGGGCACGCGCATCGGGTCCTCAGCTACGCGGCGGGCGCGCGCGCGTGCCTCCCGCGGCGCGCGCGCGCCCCCTAGTGGCCAAAAAGTGAGTGCCGTCATATGACGGCGGCCCACCACAATAGCTGCACCGCTCCGCCGTCATTTGACGGTGGGCGGTCAGATAGTGGTTAAAAAGGGGCGAATTTTAGAGATGTTGCGGAGATGAAGTCTACAAACTTTTGACAACGATTGGACTTGAGGCTGAAATGACAAGTTCGAGTCTAGGATTACACCGAGTACCCTGGCATGAGGGGAGGGACTGATGGTTGCATTGTTGATTTTGATGGAAAAGTCATGGAGGGGGGCACGGGCGGGGGGAATATTAATAGCTCAGTTTTAGAGAGATTTAATTTAAGGAAGTGGTGAGATGTCAGTTAGTAAGTTAGTAATGCGAGAGGAGACTGAAGGAATGAGGTGAGGAGTAGACAGATAGATTTTGGTGTCATCGGCGTATAAGTGGTATTGGAAGCCGTGGGCAGTTATCAAGTGACCAAGGGAGGAGGTGTAGATAGAGAAGAGAAGGGGTCCAAGAACAGAGTCTTGGGGGACCCCCACAGAAAGGGGCAATGGAGAGGAGGAGACAGAGTTGTAGGTGACACTGAAGGAGCGCTGTGATAGATAGGCAGAGAACCAGGATAGAGCAGAATCTTGGAGGCCAAGGGAATGTAGTTTATTGAGAAGGAGCGGGTGGTTAACAGTATCAAAGGCTGCAGAGAGGTCAAGTAGTAGGAGTATGGCGTACTGGCTGTTGGTTTTGGCAGTTAGTAAATCGTTAGTGAGTTTTAGTAAGGCAGTTTCCGTGGAGTGCTGCGAGCGAAAGCTAAACTGTAAGGGGTCAAGAAGGTTATTTTCACTGAGGTAGGAGCTAAGACGGTTGTAAACTAAGCGCTCTAGACATTTAGAGGAGATTGGGAGCAATGAGATGGGCCTCAAGTTATTCAGGTTGGTGGGGTCCAGGGAGGGCTTTTTAAGTATGGGAGTGATCTGCGCATGTTTTAGAGGGGAGGGGAAGGTGCCACTAGAGAGGGAGTGATTGAAGATGTGAGTGAGGGAGCATAGGATAGAAGAAGAGGATGACCGTAGTAGTTTTAAGGGAACAGGATCCAAGGCACAATTGGTTAGGTGGGCATCTGAGAAAAGTTTTGTAACCTCTTCAATAGTAGCCAATTCAAAAGAGGAGAGTGTTGAAAGTGCTGTTAGGCAAGGTATGTTGGGTGGGGAAGATGTACGCACAGGGGAGGTATCCTCACGAATTGCATCAATCTTGTCTTTGAAAGTGTTTGCTGCTTGGAGGGATAGTTGGTTGGAGGCAATCTCTTGGGCAGTGAGTGAGTTAGTGGGTAGAGGGGGTGGGGGACGAAGCAGAGAGTTAAAGGTTGAGAAGAGCCGATGGGGACTGGATGACAAGGTATTAATAAGAGAGACAAAGTAGGTTTGTTTGGCAGCATGGAGGCAGGAATTGTATTTTAGAAGGGCAGATTTATATAGGGTGAAGCCTTGCAGGCATTTGGTTTTACGCCACAGTCGTTCAAGAGCACGGCAATGTCTCTTGAGATTTCTACTGTTGTCAGTTTGCCATGGTTGTAATGGTCGGGGCCTGATTCTGCATGTGGTTAGAGGAGCAAGTGCATCTAGTGATGAAGAGAGTGAACTGTAGTAGACAGAGGTGGCCATGTCAGGACAGGGGAGAGATTATTTCATATAGATGGTCAGTAGCAGAATAGAGAAGAGATGGGTTAAAGTGGCGAAGGTTCCTACAAATAAACGTTTGCTGCTTGGAGGGATAGTTGGTTGGAGGCAAGGATACAGTGAACAGTTATGAATAAAAAACAAAACAAAAACTGAGTCAGTGATGGGTACCAATCACTAAGGCCTCATGTACACTGCAGCTGATAAACGGATATTTAGGAGCAGTTGGGCTTTTTATTCAGCAGCTCCTCTATGTTATCTTATCAGTACATGTACACAGAGTAATTTATAGTTGTTTCTAGGCAGTTGAGAAAAGAGAGATAGAGAGAGCGAGAGAGAAAGAGAGAGAGATTTTTTTAATGTCAGTTACTAGCTGTCAAGTTACAGCATTCAGAAGAGGTTTTCAAACGTCCAGGGTACATGAAGCCTAATGCCCCATACACACGGTCAGAAATTCCGACCACAAAATCCGTCAGATTTTTTCCGACGGATTTTGTCCGACACTGGTGTTGCATACACACGGTCGGACAAAGTTGTCGGAAAATCCGATCATTCTGAACGTGGTGACGTTCGTTGCATACGACGGAACTAGATAGAGGCTAGCAGCCAATAGCTTTGGTCTTGTAATGTGATCTGAGCATGCGTGGCACTTTGTCCGTCGGAATTCGCTACACACGATCGAAAAAAGTCCGATCGGACTTTGTTGTCGGAAAATTTGAGAGCAGCATCTCAAATTTTTTCTGTCGGAAATTCCGATGGAAAAAGTCAGATGGAGCCCACACACGGTCGGATTTTCCGACAACATGGTCCGATAGGACATTTTCCGTCAGAGATTCCGACCGTGTGTACGGGGCATAACTCTGTCATTTCAGGTGAGGAAGGGGCCATTAAATGTGACATTTACAACTGGTAAGCTCAGGCCCCCCTAGCTGGAGGCCCCGCATCAGACTTTCCCTCATACCAATAGATTTACGTGGACGTTTGAGGGACCTTCCTCTAAAACCAGGTTGATGTTCACATGGTCCGATCAGCAATGTCCACATACCTTGGTACACTTAATACATTATTAATATTGCTACCTGTCTGTATATAGTCTTATCTGTTTACTATTGTTTTCAGAGATCTTATTTTTGACATAATGTAAAAAGTGGGCAAACCTTTTTGGGCCGCTTTCCTGGGACTGGGGCCACCCGGCCCTGTTAGTATATTTTAATGGGTTACTGTTAGGTAGGGTGTTAGGGGGAAGTGGGGGCACTAAATATTTCTAAAGAGGGATCTGGGTTATCCAATGGGAAATCCTGGAAGTTTCTATATTTCCCTGAGAAGGTTATATAAGGACTGCAGAGGGGTTATGGCTTCCTCTGCAGCGGCCAGGACGAAGAAAAGATGAGCTTCCTTCCTCCCTTACCATTGCAGCATTTTGTGTGGTTGGGTCAACCCCGGAATCTGGGGGGACGTATTCACTGTTAATAAAGTTTAAGCTGCCTGAGTTCTGATAACTGGGCAAAGCCTATTTGATAAGGATGAGCCGAACCCCCCCCCCCAGTTCGGTTCACACCAGAACTTGCGAACAGGCAAAAAATTTGGATGAACACACGAACACTGTTAAAGTCTACGGGACACGAACATGAAAGATCAAAAGTGCTAATTTTAAAGGCTTATATGCAAGTTATTGTCATAATGTCATAAAAAGTGTTTGGGGACCCAGGTCATGCCCCAGGGGACATGTATCAATGGAAAAAAACTTTTAAAAGGCAGTTTTTTCAGAAGCAGTGATTTTAATGATGCTTAAAGTGAAACAATAAAAATGAAATATTCCTTTAACCACTTAAGGACCGCCTCCTGCACGATTACATCGGCAGAATGGCACGGCTGGGCACATCAACGTACAGGTACGTTGTCCTTTAAGAGCCCAGTCCTGAGCTCCGTGACTGTGGCAGCGGGACCCGCAGACCCAATCGCCGCTGGTGTCCCGCGATCGGGTCACAGAGCTGAAGAACGGGGAGAGGTAAGTGTAAACAAACCTCTCCCCGTACTTCCTACTAAGACTGACAGTGATGTCGAATGTCAAGCCACGCCCCCTACAGTAAAAAAACACACACACGTCACACTTAACCCCTCCCCGCCCCTAGTGGTTAACTCCTTCACTGCCAGTGTCATTTACACAGGAATCAGTGCATTTAAATAGCACTGATTGCTGTATAAATGACAATGGTCCCAAAAATGTGTCAAAAATGTCTGATGTGTCCGCCATAATGTCGCAGTCACAATAAAAATCGCTGATCGCCGCCATTACTAGTAAAAAAAAAAAAAAAAATATATATAAAAATGCTATAAAACTATCCCCTATTTTGTAAACGCTATAACTTTTGCGCAAACCAATCAATAATCGCTAATTGCAATTTTTTTTAACCAAAAATATGTATAAGAATACGTATCGGCCTAAACTGAGGAAAAAAAAAAAAAATTTATATATTTTTTGGGGATATTTCTAATAGCAAAAAGTAAAAAAATATAGATTTTTTTTCAAAATTGACGCTCTATTTTTGTTTATAGCGCAAAAAATAAAAACCGCAGAGGTGATCAAATACCACCAAAAGAAAACTCTATTTGTGGGAAAAAAAGGACACCAATTTTATTTGGGAGCCACGTCGCACGACCGCGCAATTGCATACCAGGCCCTTCAGGTCAGCCCCATGCACCTATACAAAGGGCTGGAATATATAACCTTATGCTGATTTTATGCTCTGTGAAGCTACCTTTTATTATATCTGTTGCATACCATTAAATAAAAAAATAAAATATATTTTTTTTACACATTTACCAGACCTTTCTCTGCTCTCCATCCTGACAGATCCCCTGCAGCAGCTGGTGGGAGAGGAGAGGAGGTAAGCCAGGAGAGCTGTGGGGGGGACGAGGGGGGCAAGGAGAGAGGAAACAGTGGAGCCGAAAGAGATCAAAGAGGGGCTGGGAGAGAGGAAACAGTGGGGAAAGGAGAGAGGAAACAGCGGAGCAAGGAAAGAGGAAACAGTGGGGCCTGGAGGAGAGGACAGCGGGGCCGGCAGAGAAGAAAAAGTTTGGCTGGGAGATCACATTGGAGCAACAAGACCTGGATAGGAAAGGTGGCATATAGAAAAACTGATCCCCTCCATTTCCCTCCTGCACCGCTGAATGGCTGCAGGAGAGAGAGGAGGAGAAGCCGGAATTCAGCAGCTGCAGGGGATCGGTTTCATGTCGCTGTCTTGTTAGGACATGCCGTGGCTGCACCCTAGGCCATTTAATATGTTGTTTGAAACTGCATCTAATCCTTAAAGTGGATGTTTCAGTATCTTCACATGTCTGTATGAGTAAATTCTTTGTATGTCACAATATACAAAAACATCATCTTTTGCCCTGTACACACAGTCTGACTTTCCGACGGAAAATGTGCGATCGGATTGTGTTGTCGGAAAATCCGATTGTGTGTGGGCTCCAGTGGACTTTTTCCGTCGGAATTTCCGACACACAAAGTTTAAGAGCTGGACCTAAAATTTTCTGACACCAAAATACGATCGTTTAAATTCCGATCGTGTGTAGACAATTCCGACAGACAAAGTGCCATGCATGCTCAGAATAAATTAAGAGACGAAAGCTATTGGCTACTGGCCCGTTTATAGTCCCGACGTACGTGTTGTACGTCACCTCGTTCAGAACGATCTGATTTTCCGACAACTTTGTGCGACCGTGTGTATGCAAGACAAGTTTGGCCCAAAATCCATCTGAAAAAATCAGACGGATTTTGTCGTCGGAATGTCCGACTGTGTGTACAGGGCATTATTCTCCCCAGTGATCAGGATGCATCATTGTAACTTTGTGGTAAGTGGCACAACAGAATTTACAAGGCTGTGTCATCTCTGAGCCAACATCTTAATTCAGGAAGTAGATGCTGATCGAACAACGAAGCTTCCATCTTTCTGGAGAGATGGAAAGAGGGGAGTACTGTCATATGGGAGATGGGATGGAAGATTATAAATAGTTCTAAATGTTATACTAAAAAATTACTTAAAGGGGTTGTAAAGGTTCGTGTTTTTTCACCTTAATGCATCCTATGCGTTAAGGTGAAAAAACACCTGTCAATGACCGGCCCCAGCCCCCCCCCCCCCATTTTACTTACCTGAACCCTGGAACTTGTCCCACGGGGACGCATATTCTCTCTGCTAGGGGGTTCTCGGCTGTTGATTGGATGGATTGATAGCAGCACAGCCAGTTGCCCCCGCTGCTGTCAATCAAATCCAATGACGTGGTCACTGGGGACGGGGCTGAGTCCTGCATTCGGCGTCTATGGACGCCGAATGCTGGACTCGGGAGTGTGCCCGCAAAGCAAGTAACTCCCCTTCTCCCAGGGGGTTATCTGATGCGGGGAGGAGCCGAGAGAGCCGCCGGGGGACCCCAGAAGAGTAGGATCAGGGCCACTCTGTGCAAAACAAGCTGCACAGTGGAGGTAAGCATGACATCATGGGCGTCCCCAGGTAGAGGTAAGGGGGGAATCAGGAATCGGATCAGGAGTGATGACCCCCACTCCTCTGTCTTTTTCACCCCCCTCTCTCTCTGTCAGCCCCCTCTGTCTCTCTCTGTCACACTCCTCTGTCACCCCCCCATCTCTCTCTGTCACCCCCCCTGTCTCTCTCTGTCACCCCCCCACATGTATGCAGTTTCTGACAGCCTCTTGTGCCATGTCCGCAGGCTCTTGAGCCATGTATGCAGTTTCTGACAGTCTCTTGGGCCATGTATGCAGTCTCTGATCATCTCTTGTGCCATGTCCACAGTCTCTTACAGTCTCTTGAGCCATGTATGCAGTCTCTGACAGTCTCTTGCGCAATGTCCGCAGTCTCTGACAGTCTCTTGGGCCATGTCCGCAGTCTCTGACAGTCTCTTGGGCCATGTCCGCAGTCTCTGACAGTCTCTTGGGCCATGTCCGCACTCTCTGACAGTCCCTTGGGCCATGTCTGCAGTATCTGACCATCACCTGTACTATGTCTGCAGTCTATGACCATGATAATGTGATAATGACATTGTCGAAAAGGGTCAGAGCATGGGTGACCATAAAATGATGCCCCCTCCCTGAAAAAAGTTCTGCGTACGCCCATGCATGACATGTTTGTTTTTAAAAGAAATATATAAAAATACCTTTAGTGTCACTTTGAAATGCATGCAGAAAATATATCTGATGTACAATGGGGTTTGGAAACCCTCTGTGCCACACCTCCACACTACCAAGCTTACCCTCCTGAAAGTCTTCTGTCCACCCGTCCCCTCATTTTATTTTTTACACTTCTCCCCCATTTTTTTTATTTTCTTCCTTCTTTTCGAAACAAAAGCGCTGCGCAAACTGTTGGCTCTATATAAATCCTGTATAATAATTTCTCCTATCCTTATATCAGCACATCTGGACAATAGGCCCTTAAAAAATGATTTCACTTCCCACGCCTTCCCCATAACTACCTTGAACACTCCCAGTCTGGGAAATGAAAGTCTAAAGGGCCGTACACACGATCGGACTTTTTGACAACCAACATGCAAATTAGCTGTTTTGGACCAACATCCGACCGTACACTCCATCGGACCAACTTTTTCCAGGTTTCATGGAAAGGACTTTTGTTGGCTGTGCGAACGGACCAACTTTCTGCCAACAAAAGTCCAATGGACCAAAGTCCGACCGTGTGTACACAAAACCAACGGACTTTTGTACAAAGTACAAACACGCATGCTCAGAACCAATGCAAAAGATCAGACAACAATATAGAAGTTGACCAAAGGTGGCGCTGGAGTATTCGAACGTCCTCTTTTGAAGTGTCGTCAGTACGTTGAAACGTCACTACGTTTATGTTTGTTGCCTAAAAAGTCAGATCGTGTGTATGCAAGACCAACTTGGGGCCAACGCCCTTTGAACAAAAATCCACGGGAAAGTTGGTCCACGGTCCGATCGTGTGTATGAGGCTTTACAATGACAAAACCAAACCCACAACCAACTCTTGTCCCCATTTCCCCCCACCTCTCCCCCAGTCCTATCCCTTCCCTTATTCTACCCCTACTTTTTTACCCCACCCCTTTTCACTCTTCCCTAACTAATCCTGGGAATACTGGGACCTGAGATGCAACAATTCTTGTACCTCAACGATCGAATTTCCAGATGCTCTTAAAGTGTCATAAAACCCACATCATAAAAAACTATCAATAAATAAATCAACAAAAATAATTCTGCGCTGGGGAAGATTTTAACACATAAAAGCAGCCTACATCAAAATCTGTGATACCAAATTAGTGCATAAATAAATCAAATAGTGTGGCACTAATTTAATACAACATGATAGAAAATATACTGTACTTTAGAGCTGCACGATTAATTGTTAAGAATCGTTATCGCAATTTTTCACCTGTTGCGAACTTGACAAAGTATTTCCCGATTCTTTCTATGCAGAGAATTCTCTCTGCTCTGCTAAAGCCGACACAGCACTGACCGGCGACATCACTTCCGGGGGTTACATCCGGGTATCGCAGCTCGGGTGCTGTGATTGGCCGGAGCCGCAATGACGTCACACATCGCATGTGTGCGGGAGCCACCGGTAACGGCGCACTCATACGTGCCGTTGCTTCAGTATGCTTGAGTGCGCATGTGCCGATGACGTCGGCACATGCAAATACAGGGGATATCTCCTAAACCGTGCAGGTTTAGGAGATATCCTGGGTAGCTACAGGTAAGCCTTATTATAGGTTTACCTGTAGCAAAAAGCACAACCACTTTAACCACTTAAACGCTAAACCTTTTTCTGACATTTGTTGGTTTCACAATAAAATCATTTTTTTTGCTAGAAAATTACTTAGAACCCCAAACATTATATATATATTTTTAGTAGAGACCCTAGAGAATAAAATGGTGGTTGTTGCAATATTTTATGTCACACTGTATTTGCGCAGAAGTCGTTCAAATGCAATTTTTTGGGAAAAAAATTACACTTTAAAGCGGTGTTCCGTCCGAAATTATACTTTTTAAATAAAAATACCCCTATAATACACAAGCCTAATGTATTCTAGTAAAGTTAGTCTGTAAACTAAGGTCTGTTTTGTTAGTTTATAGCAGTAGTTTGTTATTTTATAAACTTACAGCAGGCCGTGGCCATCTTAAGTGTGGGCATCTGAAGCCAGACTGTATTTCTTCCTGGATCTCATCCTTGCAGATCTCGCACATGCTCAGTGCAGCACAAGCAGTGTAATAGGTTTCAGGTCAGGTTCCCATAGCAACGGCAGTGTCAGAGGAAGTTGCCGCCCCCTTCCCAGGAGGCATTGCAAACCGGAAATGATGCGATGGGCCGCGGCCAGGGAGGAGGAAGTGAAAAACGAATACAGCAGATATACAGTAGGTGCTGAGAAAAAAAATAAAAAAATATCCAATTCGTTTACAGTGCACACTTTGGTGAGGAATGCTGAAGAGTTGTAAAAGTGGGTGGAACTCCACAACTAATTAAAAAAACAAAAACTATCCAGTAAAGTTAGCCCAATTCTTTTTGTATAATGTGAATTTTACGCTGCGAGAATCGTGAGAGAATCATGATCTTTTTATTCTAAGCAAGATTGTGATTCTCATTTTGGCCAGAATTGTGCAGCTCTACTGTACTTAATGTGCACAGAACTCTAATATAAGTAAATAATAAAAATCTCCATCCATAAAGTACAAAAATGTAAAATAAATGCAAATCTATATTTCATAAAAAATACATCAACATAATAAAATTAGTGTGTTGAAAAAACAATATTTAGATCCTATAAAGAAATAAGTCCCAAATCATGAATTAAAAACATCTAAAAAATAGGTAATTCATGTGCAACAACCAAATTATAAGGTGTATAGTCACATATCCAAGTGCAAGTGAACGCTGCTCTTATCCAATAAGTATAAGCAATCCAAGAAATAAAGAGTTGTTGCATCCAATGCTGATCACCACAGTGATTTCACCTGTGATATAAGAGAAGGTTGGCTTCTTACCAGATAGTGCGGACCATATTAAATGGTCAACAGAGCATTTAAAATAACCAGGGTGTCTTCCTGTTACTCCTCATCCTCTTGCTGCAAGCTCTTCCAGCAATGTAATGCAAAGCAAGAAAACGAAATCTATAGCGCAATATGTTTAAAAAAATCTGTATCTTCAATAATAGAAGTGCACTTACATATTTTCCACAGTAAAATCGCATTAAAAGATGCACAGAGCGGTTTCGCTAACAGGCAATCTCGAAACACCGGTCTTCCAGCAGTCAGATAGCTTAAAGGGGTCACTTTTAGGCCCTATTCTATAGTTCTATGCACATTAGGTACAGTATATTTTCTATCATGTTACATTAATTTAGCGCCACACTATTTAATTTATTATTAAATATTATTATATGCTGTTCATACTAAGTCACTATGAGATTCGTTTCCTGTATTCTGCAAAATCTGCAAAATCTGGTTGATCCTGGTGCTCTTTGTCTCCACCTTCGATTCATGTCCCCAATTCAGCTAGGGGTTTTGCAGCTGTGGTGGCAACTCTGTACATATTCAGTTTTCAATGAGTTTCTATGCTGAACATTTCTTCTCTATCACATCAGACCAGCCCATGTAACTATAAAGTCATACATGTGGACGTATAGACAGTGGTAAATGGCAGCCCACTCCCTCCCTCCATCTACATGCCCATTAACCAGCTATTCCTAATGGGGGTGGGATATTACATGTAGAATAATGGGGCCTCTTATTTCCACCCCTATTGTGTTTAGCTGGTTAGTGGGCATGGAGGAGGAGGGAGGGATTGGAACACCATGTAATACACCATTTATTGACAGTTTTTATTTTTTATGATGTGGGTTTATTGACACTTTAAAGTGGTTGTAAAGGCAGAAGGTTTTTTTATCTTAATGCATTAAAACCTTCAACTCCCCTAATACTTAGTCCCATCTAGATCCATCGATGTTGCAGCAGTGTCTCGGAAGCCCGGGACTCCCCTCCTCATTGGCTGACACAGCAGCATGGTGCCATGGGCTCCCGCTGCTGTCAATCAAAGTCAACCAGCCAATGAGAAGAGAAAGGGGGCAGGGTCAGGCCGCGGCTCTGTGTATGAATGGACATACAGAGCTGTGGCTTGGCACGTGTGCCCCCAAAGCAAGCTGCTTGCTGTGGGGGTACTCAACAGGAGGAAAGGACCTGGAGCACTGAAGAGGGACCCAAGAAGAGAAGGATCTGGGCAAAACCATTACACAGGGCAGGTAAGTATGAACAAATTACAATTTTCTACAATGTAAACTAGTGAGTGTACAGCTTGTATACAGCTTGTGTACAGCTTGTATAACTGTAAATTTGCTGTCCCCTCAAAATAACTCAACACGCAGCCATTAATGTCTAAACCACTGGCAACAAAAGTGAGTACACATCTAAGTAAAAATGTCCAAATTGGGCCCAAAGTGTCAATATTTTGTGTGACCACCATTATTTTCCAGCACTGCCTTAACCCTCTTGGGGATGGAGTTCACCAGCTCTTCACAGGTTGCCACTGGAGTTCTCTTCCACTCCTCCATGATGACATCTCGGAGCTGGAGATGTTAGAGACCTTGCGCTCCTCCACCTTCCGTTTGAGGATGCCCCACAGATGCTCAATAGGGTTTAGGTCTGGAGACATGCTTGGCCAGTCCTTCACCATTACCCTCAGTTTCTTTAGCAAGGCAGTGGTCATCTTGGAGGTGTGTTTGGGGTGGTTATCAAGTTGAAATACTGCCCTGTGGCCCAGTCTCAGAAGGGAGGGGATCATGCTCTGCTTCAGTATGTCACAGTACATGTTGGCATTCATGGTTCCCTCAATGAACTGTAGCTCCCCAGTCCTGGCAGCACTCATGCAGCCCCAGACCATGACACTCCCACCACCATGCTTGACTGTAGGCAAGACACACTTGTCTTTGTACTCCTCACCTGGTCACCGCCACACACGCTTGACACCATCTGAACCAAATAAGTTTATCTTGGTCTCATTAGATCACAGGACATGGTTCCAGTAATCCATGTCCTTGTCTTTAGCAAACTGTTTGCAGGCTTTCTTGTGCATCATCTTTAGAAGGGGCTTCCTTCTAGAATGACAGCCATGCAGAACAATTTGATGCAGTGTGCGGCGTATGATCTGAGCACTGGCAGGCTGACCCCTCATCCCTTCAAAATAGAAAAATAGCCGGCAACTCCAATCCATAAGAATAATTTATTGGCACATGTAGGAATACAAAAAAAACGGAAGTGTTTCGGCTGGAGAGCCTTGGTCACTGCATAAAAATAACAGAGCAACACATTCTAAATATATTATATGGGGATCTCCACCCACCCAATCGGCATCAAGCTAATCAAGCACATTTAAAAAGGAAGAGTTGTTTGGTTGGTGGGGTAGTATACCACTATGAAGAAAACTCAGGAGATGGACATACTATTGGTTAATGACCTATGCACATAAACAGACAAAACAGTAATAAAACACTAGATGTGAAAATACTCATGACACAAGTGAGATAGGAAAAAAAGGAAAGAGGAAAAGAGAAAAAAAGAAAGAATAGGAGACACAAGGAGAAAAATAAACACAGGAAGAAACCAGGAAGAAAAATAAAAAGGAAGAAAAAAAAGGGGAAAGGGGGGGGGGAGAAGGGAAAAGAAAAGAACAATACAGTTGTGCTTATATACCCTGGCAGAATTTATGATTTCTTGGCCATTTTTGAGAGAATATGAATGATAACACAAAAACGTTTCTTTCACTCGTGGTTAGTGTTTGGATGAAGCCATTTATTATCAATCAACTGTGTTTACTCTTTTTAAATCATAATGGCAACAGAAACTACCAAAATGACCCTGATCAAAAGTTTACACACCCCAGTTCTTAATATCATGTATTGCCCCCTTTAACATTGATGACAGCTTGAAGTCTTTTGTGGATGAGGCTCTTTATCTTCTCAGATGGTAAAGCTGCCCATTCCTTTTGGCAAAAAGCCTCCAGTTCCTGTAAATTATTGGGCTGTCTTGCATGAACTGCACGTTTGAGATCTCCCCAGAGTAGCTCAATGATATTGAGGTCAGGAGACTGAGATGGCCACTCCAGAACCTTCACTTTATTCTGCTGTAGCCAATGACAGGTCGACTTGGCCTTATGTTTTGGATCATTGTCATTTTGGAATGTCCAAGTACGTCCCATGCGCAGCTTCCTGGCTGATGAATGCAAATGTTCCTCCAGTATTTTTTGATAACATACTGCATTCATCTCGCCATCAATTTTTACCAAATTTCCTGTGCCTTTGTAGCTCACACATCCCCAAAACATCAGCGATCCACCTCCGTACCTTTCATCATAGGCCTTGTTGACTCCTCTCCAAATGAAGCGTTTATGATTGTGGCCAAAAAGCTCAATTTTGGTCTCATCATTTGTGCCAGAAGGTTTGAGGCTTGTCTCTGTGCTGTTTGGCGTATTGTAAGTGGGATACTTTGTGGCATTTGCGTAGTAATGGCTTTCTTCTGGCGACTCGACCATGCAGCTCATCTTTCTTCAAGTGATTCCTTTCTGTGCATCTGGCTATCCATACATAACCATATAATATATTGATGCATGCGGATAGTTATTGCATAGTTACATGATTATAGTTCAGCAGATTAATGTCTTGAGTAACTATACATGAGATATCATAAGCCACTTGCATGCTAGTTTAGTCCGACAGGCATAAACCATAAGTTGTTAATAATGTGTAGACCATATATTCAATGCATATTATAAAGCAAGCATTGTATTACTTATTTCAAAAAAAGGTCTACATTATACCTATAGTTCATACCAGTGGGAATTCTAGTCTGCAAGTTGAAAATCCACCACACCTCTTGTTCAAGCAATTTGCGTTTGACATCACCTCCCCTCCGGGAACCTTTAACCCCCTCCAGGCCACTAAATTAAAAAAAAGAACTAACATTGCCATTGTGAATATGTTTGAAATGTTTTGAGATGTTAGACAAACCTTTATCGCTACTATAGGAGGCTCCATGGTAATGCTCACTAATTCTAACCCATAATGGGCGAGTAGTGCTACCTACATATTGCAATTTACATGTCGTGCATTTAATAAGGTAAACTACTTTTTGCCTGTAGTGAGGGATACTACACTCTTATGTTCCTTGCTGTGCCTGACACAAAAACGGCAAGTGTTTAATCTATTTATATATGAGCCCTGGACATGTAACCATGCCCTATTTCGAGCAGTGGATGAAAAGAGGCTAGGGGACAAGATGTTACCCAGAGTTTGGGAGCGTCGACTAGAGAATCTACATCCCATAGACAGAACGGGGGCCAAACCAGGATCAGCAAGTAGAACTGGTACTGTAGATAGAGACGATCCTTTTCACGGAATTAAATTGCCGTGAAAACGTTGTGATGAAAGTCACAGGATTTAGAGTAAAATGAGAGATATCATTCTCCAGTATCGCTCCAGCGCTGGATATCAATCTATCCTTTTTCTTCCTATATTTATTCCCCCTGTTGTTTAACAGTTGTGATCTTTCTTTCTTAGAGGCTATCTCAAAAGGCTCTATTAATATATCCCCTTTCCCTAAGTCTTACAGAGATAATCTCACATTCCCTAGAAAAGGATATTTCATCAGAGCAATTGCATTTAGCTCTGATGAATTCTCCCACAGGCACTGATTTGATGGTTGTGGATGACAGCTGGTGGCCAGTAACAAAGAATTTCCTGCACATTCTTTCCGAAAAGTGTGGGGCTGGACAGAATGGGTCACAATGTTGCTAGTAAGAGTGACATCCAAAAAATTTATTGTATTCCGGTGGGTCTCAAAGCTAAATTCTTGGTTGAGATCATTTTCATTGGTATACATAATGAAAGATGCCATCTCATAGGCTGTCTCATCCCATACTAGGATCAAATCATCTATGTACCTGCCATACCATTTGATCACCCCTACATGGGGATTATAGTGGAAAAAAAGAAATTGCTCCTCCACCACCACCACCCTTAAGCCCCATACACACGCTCGGACAATCCGCGGACCAGGTCAGTCGGACTTTGTCCGACGTACTTTGTCCGATGTTGGCGTTGCGTACACACGGTCGGACTACGTTGTCGGAATATCCGGTCCGGAAGAACGTCGTGACGTAAGTCGTCGTCCACGAGATTACAAAAGGGAAGTTCAGCACCACGTCAGGCACCCGTTGGGCTCCTTCTGCTGATCCCGTGTTTATCGAGAGTTAGTGGAAGTTTGGTGACTTAAGATTCGCGCTTCTCAGTTTTCTGACTCAGATCGTTACTGCTCTTCAGTTTGTGCTTGTCGTGCGTATCTGTTTATTAGTGCGTGTAGTCAGTTCGCATTTGTTGGTCATTGCGGCCTATATCTTGATATAGGACGCTTTGATTTGCACTGCTTATTGTCTGCTCGTTGCTGGTATTCACTTCGTTCTTTCAGGCCTTGCTGTTTATCGGTGCTTTCTGTTTGTCCGTTCTGACCAGCCGACCTTTTGTGACCTTCTGAGCGATGTTTCCCGTGCGTACTCGTCGCCGAGTTCGTGCTGTACGCGGAATTGGTGTCGGGCTTTTAGCTTTGACCCAAGACCCGTCCATGAACAGAGTGACGAGGAGTATGTGGACCAAGAATTGGTTGCTTCAGCGTGACCAGTTCTCGCACATGCCTTTGCTTCGTGAGATCCGGGAGAATAATCCTGATGATTTCAGGAACTTTCTCAGGATGACGGACCCCGATTTTCACCGTCTTTTGGCTTTGCTGACCCCCTTTATCAGCCGGCAGGATACCTGCATGAGACAAGCCATTACTCCGGAGCAGAGGCTTGTTGCCACGTTGAGGTACTTGGCGACAGGGAGAAGTCTTCAGGATTTGAAGTTCTCTTCAGGTATCTCTCCCCAGGCCCTGGGAATCATTATTCCAGAGACCTGTTCTGCCATCATTCAGGTCCTGCAGGAGGACTATATTAAGGTAACATTTCTACTTTACTATTCCCTTCTATGTATGCTCTGTTTGCTAATGACTTGTATTTTTGACCTCCTTCCCTAATTACCATGATTGCAATATGTTCTAATATGCTGTGCCCCTTTTCTCCTTCATGCATTTTTCCCTTCACTTACCTCACCAGCATGCTCTTCTGCCCCAATAGACACCTATGGCCTAGTCACTTAAGCAATGTCTTTTGTCTGCTGCATAGTATTGTTTGCCCCAAAACACCCCCTAAAATATGCACAAATGTTGCTGTGTGGTTTACTTCATGTAGAGCCCCCTTTTTTTGTTCTTTTGGTGGGGGGGGGGGGGCAAACTCATTAGGAACCCCCTCCCCCAACTGCTCTGTCAGATGGTACCAATCCTTTATCTGCTGGCTTTCCCAAGGTCCATACACACTATATACCTACCTCTTTATAGTGCGCATCTTTAGGGATGAATTCAGCAAAGCATGTAGTGCAAGGGACTGCCTCCATACATTCCATTTCCTATTTTTTTGTCTTCTTTCCCTCCTATTAGCTTGCTTGGTAATTTAATAATGTCACACTGTGCCTGCCTTTTTTGGGGGGGGGGGGGGGGGGGGGGTTGAAATGTTATTTGATCTTTCCTGTGGCCTGCCAATAGTGTTAAGTACAGAGGGTCTGGCCAAACTAGCCCACATTATTGAGCCATTTGCCAATCAATGAAGTGCAGAGGGTTAGCTGTCCACCACCCCCCCCCCCCCAAAACCCCTAGTTATTGCCAATGGCCCATCAGAAGTGGGGGGATTGATGGGGGGGTGAGTAATCTGTGAAGGGGAGCCTCTACTTTTCTGTGCAAATACTTTCCAGCCTCCAATTTTAGACAATGCTCTTGTTCCAAGATGTTGATTGTCTAATCTGCTTGCAATGTTTAGGTGCAAAGTGACTAATTTTTTTTTCTTGTTTCACTCCACAGTTCCCTTCCACGCCACAGGAATGGCAGACTGTGGCCTCCCACTTTGCCAGCCGTTGGGACTTTCCTAACTGCGGAGGGGCAATTGATGGGAAACACGTCCGCATCGTCCCACCGCCCAACTCGGGGTCCTACTATTATAATTATAAAGGGTTTAATAGTGTAGTGATGTTGGCGGTGGTGTCGGCAACATACGAGTTTATGTATGTGGACGTGGGGATGAACGGCCGGATATCGGATGGTGGGGCCATTACGCACACGGAGTTCTACTGGCGTCTCCAAAGTGGCAGTCTGTGCTTGCCACCTCCAGAGGAGAATGCCGAAGGACTCCCCTTCGTCTTTGTCGCAGATGAAGCGTTTGCGTTGACTCCCCATGTGATGAGGCCGTTCCCGATGAGGACCCTCACCCCGGACCAGAGGGTCTTCAACTACAGGCTGTCCAGAGCCAGAAGAGTTGTGGAGAACGCTTTTGGCATCCTGGCCAGCCGCTTCCGCCTGTTCCTGACGGCATTTAACTTGGCGGAATACAAACTGAACCACATAGTTCTTGCCTGTTGCATATTGCACAACTTCCTCAAAAGACATAACAGGAACTATGTGGTGCCCGTTGGCCCAGATGTGGAGGGCCCTCCAAATGCCGAACTCACAGCCCTTCGAGTGGCACGTCCAGGCTTGCCCCCTCTAAATGCCCGTGTGGTCCGGGACCAATATATGCAGTACTTTGTGGGTAGGGGGGCCATTGCTCTGCCTGACGATGTGTGAGAGGCATTTTTTTAATAAATCTGATATTTTAACCAACCTATGATTTCATGTCATTTCAGTCTTCTTTTTAGCTTATTTTACTTTGACATTTTTTCCCTTTGCCTTCGACAGTGGGAATGCACTTTCTGGGCAAAAGGAGGTAACAGTCTCTTCTTCCCAAAAAGATTATTCTCATGTTGTGTGTTTGCTACCTAATCTTTGGTCTAGAGAAGGTTTGTACTGCATAACTGACACCCAAAATACTCCTTTTCATCACCAGGTCTGACATGTGTGTATTCTCCAAAATGCTGTGCTCCGTGTTTTCGTACAAAGCACTGTGGGTGTCATTTACATAAGTCAAATCCGCTATGCTCTACAAGTGCATTGAAAAAGTTCCCCGGGAAAGAAAATTGGAGTGCAAAGTGGATTTGCCTTTAGTAAATAACACCCATTGCCCCCCATATCCTTTTCATTTTACATACATAATGCATTGTGTTTTTTAAATAAGGAAGCCACACATTTAGAAAAATAAAAGTTTACTAGGAAAACATTCCCAAGTGCGTTTACAATCTTCACGCCAAAACTGACAACATCTTGGTTATTTACAACATTGTTTACAAACATTCCGCAATTGGTAAAACCAGGCATGGAGCAAAACAGAACCTAGGAACTTGGAAAGTTCAACTTTGTAAAGTGAAGACAAGATCAGACATGACTATATGTTCAAAGTGTGTTTGATCTTGCCTTCATCACATGGGGGGGTCACCCCCGAAAAGTGGAAATTTGGAACATGCACACAATTTGGGTCTGAAAATGGTCATTAGATGGGAAAACACATGCCTAGAAGCTTCAAAAGTGCCATTTTCCATCATGGGGATGAATGGACGTTTTTTGGGGGTGCAACCCCTTCACCACAACCACTTTCGTAGTTCGTAAAGTGTTTGCACCCCCAAAAAAACGTTGCCATTCATCCACCATGGTGGGAGCTAGCACATGTGGACACAATGTGTGCATGTTCCAAATTTCAGACAGTTTTTAAGTTGCAAATGTGTTCAGAAGCAGGCACAAATGTGTGTTAATTACTTGGTGCGTTTTCATATTTTTCCTAAAACATCAATGATGTTCTTCAATTTTTGTTGAACATCATTGATGTTTTGCTTTATGTAATCTAGATCTCGATTGCAGACCATTATCTCTCCGATGAGTACGTGGGCACTCTCTGTGGTAAAGTGCGATTTTTCTTCCACAACATCCACGTCACCTAAAAACCACAAACAAACAAAAATGGGGTGTTGGAAATGAGGCAGCCATACATGGATTAGCTTACCAGTAGCTGTGTTCTCCCACACTCACCTGTTGTGGTGACAATTTCTCCAAGTTCGATGATCTCTCCTTCCTCCTCCTCCTCCTCCTCTGCTTCTGCTCTTTCCCCTTTTTTGGTAGGTGTTGGTTTGGGGGTTTCCTCAGACGGCCCAAGTTTTCGCTCCCCTATGAGAATGTCCAAAAGGAAGATTTAGCAACACAAGCTATTGAGGGCAGAAATAGGAAATGACAAACATTGCTTGAAAGTGACGGACACTATTTTAGTTTGGCCAGTTACAAATGTCAACTACATGAATGAAGTCACTTTGTAAAGGTGCTAAACTGACTAGCTTTTTGGTAGAAGTTTGTGTGATGGAGACCCCCCTCTAGTATCCACTGGAGCACATGTGTGGAAAAGCATAATAAAAAGGGGGTTTGGGTGTCCCAGCACTAGTGCTCTAGAGTCCAGATGGGTAAACAGCTACTGAGTGACCTCTCCTTTACATTGAATAAATTGGCTTTACATTCTTGATGACATTTCTAGTGAGAACAAACTTCCTTTCCCCAAAAAAACACCAAACATCGTATTATAAGTGGCCGAACGATCGAGGTTGCGTACGATCGAATGCACACACACACGACCATGACAGTGGCAGAAAGATCGAGGCTGAGTACGATCGAATGCACAGACGAACCTGAAAGTGGCCATTTTGGAATGTACAACTTGGTAAAAATCAAAACACAATGGAGCAGTATGCAAGCAAGAAATCAAACACAAAACACAACTACTTACTTTTTTGAAGAATTCTCTTGATCTTTCTGTACTGATCGGCCTCCCTCAGTTTCAGGTCTGACCAGCGTTTCCTGAGTTGCTCCTTGGATCGTTGTACCCCAAAATTATTGTACAGCCTTCTCACAACTTTAGACATGATCTTGGCCTTGCGGACATTGGGGTTGAGGTAAGGCCCATACTTCCCATCATAGTCGCTCCTCTTTAATATGTCCACCATCTCCAACATTTCTCCAAATGACATATTGGAGGCCTTGAATTTCAGGTTCCGGGATCGGGACGTTTCTGCCTCCGGACTTTCCTCGTCCTCCTCCTCGTTGGTGGGATATTTGTGGCGCACCTGCTGTGTCCCCGCCATGTGCTCTCCCCACTACGCCGTAAAGAGAAGGGGTGGGGAATAGACGAGAAAGATCGTCAGGGGCGGGCGGAGTTTGAAGCATGCGCAGTGTATATAAAACGTCACACGCCTGTGTCGTAGCCACGATCTGGGAGACGAGGGGAGAGAAAACTCACACGAGACGATCGCTACAAACGAAGGTACAATTTAACGTTGGTACATAACTAGCCTAGACTGATTTGAACTTGAGGCTTCTTTATGGAGAAGATTAGGAGAGTTTAGCCTGACATAATTTATAGGGTTTGGTGTGTTGTTGTGTCTTGCAGAGATTGATATGAAGGGATTCAACGACATGAGTTTTCTCCCCCTCTTCATTGCCAAATACAGGGATTTTCCCATATTGTGGCAGGGTATACACCCACATTACACCAACAAACCAAAGAGGCACGCAGCCCTGGAGGAACTTGTGAAATTTGTCAAGCCAAGGTTCCCCACGGCAACTGTTGATGATATTAGAAAGAAAATTGGCAGCCTGAGGAGTGCGTATATCAGGGAGCGGAAGAAGGTCGTGAAGTCTGAGGAAACTGCAACTTCAGCAGATGAGGTCTATGTCCCCAAGCTCTGGTACTATCAGAGTCTCCATTTTCTGAAGGACCAGGCTGATGTCACGGAGCCAACCTCAACTCCTCCTTCCACGCTTCCTTGCGCGCAGCCCACCCCTGATGAGGCTTCCGAGGAGCAACCTGGGCCTTCCAGTCTGGAAGAGGTGGAGGAGCCCAGCTTGTTCCAGGTATAGTAGTTTTGTTACCATTTATGGGAATAATGAATGATGGTCACTTAATTCAGGATCGCCAATTGCTTAGTTCCTAACGTGTTTGACATATCAACTGACAGTGGTGTGGGAGACATTTGGGGCCAGAATCTAAACTGCAGGGCTGAGAATTGTATGGTTTTCTATTTGTAAACATTTTGCACCAGTCACTAGATGAGAATTGTGTGTGTTTGATGAACAAATAACTGAAACTATGTCCCTTTTTCATACACAGGAAGACCTCAGCCAGGAGGAAGCTGTGGAAGGTGGCAGTCAGGAGGAGGCAGGGGTTAGTGGCAGCCACCAGCTGGGTAGTGGCAGCCAAGAGGGGGCTAGGCCTCGGAGCCTGACTGACTCCCAAATCCCTCTCCTCCGCCTTCCGTACAAAAGGGCGAGAAGGGGGGGTTATGCGGCACAGTCAGCGCTCCGGATGATCAGAGAGGCTTCAGACTCCCTACATGCCACACCCGCCGACGAGGAGACCTTTGGCTCGGTGGTTGTCACAAAAATGATGGGTATGGAGGTGAGGCAACGCAACATGTGTGAGGGGCTCATCCTCCATGTCCTAAATAAGGGTAGGGCTGGGGAGATGACCCCAGTCACACATGTTTGCCATAGCTACCATGCTCCACCTCCTCCTCCTCCTCCTCCTCCTTCTGCCACCCCACCAGCACGACAGCCACAGCGTGGAAGGAAGCGTGGAAGGAAGACCTGAGAGTGACGACCTGGAATCAGTCTGGTCTGAGAGAAGATGGAGCCTCTTGTAGTACCAGAGCCTGGGGACCTAGATGGCATCTGCTGCAGTTCCGGATACTTTGGACTTCACGACCAGATTGCACTCCCCTTAATATACGTACTCCTCAGGCCCCCAATTTTCTACGCTTGAACAATGATGGTTGCCGTGGGGGGCCAAGACTTTGCAAATTCCCCAAGTTTCACCATGGCTGCGTTCCTCTTTGGTTTGTTGGTGTGACCTAAATAAAGGTTTTTTTGATTTGAAATAATCATTGACTATTGTGTTTTACTTTGCTACAATGACAGTTTTTCTTTGAGTAAGCAGGTACATTTCACTAATCCTAAAGTAGAATTGACAAGGGGCACCAACAACAAACAAACTCCTAGTAAATGTAAGCAAGAAATACAAATGTAAATAATGTGTTTTTGGTAATTTGAGACACACAACCCCCCACCAAAAAAAAAAAAAAAAAAAACATTAAAATATGTATTCCCAAAAAAAAAAAAAAACAAGACAAATCATGGTAAAAAAATAACAAAGATTCTTTTCCGTTCACAGTCAAAATAAACATGTAGTGTATAAATGCTGCAAAGTAATAAAGAAGTAAGTTTGTGAGAAGTGCGGGTGAATAGGAGCAGCTAAAACATGTCATTCTTGTTGCATTGTAAAGAAAAAGAGAATGCGCTGCATTAAAGACATTTTAACATTGCAGCGTGACGAATGTGCTGTGTCGATTAGGAAAGGTAGTTTTACCTGACCGAGCGCTTCCGTCACAGAATTTCTTCTGAGCATGCGTAGCACTTTGTCCGTCGGACAAGCGTACACACGCTCGGATTTGGTGTGATCGGACCGGGTTGACGGGAAATCTTTCCAGCAGGAGATAAGACTTTGTCCGACGGACAAACCGACGAACACTGTCCGATGGTGCATACACACGGTCTGATTTTTCAACAACCTTGTCCGATCGGACCAAATTGATGAAAAAGTCCGACCGTGTGTATGGGGCTTTATCCGCTTCCCTAATGACTATGTCACTACAGGAGCTCAATGATTTAAGTGCATCTCTTTTAAAGTCCTTTTTCAACCAGAGATTGGAAAGTTTCAACTGGTCCACTCCTGGTATGGAAAGGGTAAAAATATTTGTCACCCTTGTGCATCCTATCCAAATCCACCCCTCATGCATGACCACTAGATTCTGAATGCAGTCTCTCTAACGTGGATCTTATGTATAAGTCCTGAAAATCAAGTGTATGATCACCGCAACTATCACTATCATTTACATTATCAGCAGAAACATCAATACTATCCTTGCTAATAGCAAAGTGTTTCCTTAATAGTAATCTGTGTACAAATCTATTGACATCAAGGAGAGTATTAAAATCGACAAAATGACTTGATGGATAGAATGAAAGACCTTTAGACAAGAGTAAAATTTCTGAAGGAGTTAATATAGCTTTAGATATATTAACAACATTACATTTGTTAATACACTGGGGGTTATTTACGAAAGGCAAATCCACTTTGCACTGCAAGTGCACTACAAGTGCACTTGGAAGTAAAGTCGCTGTAAATCTGAGGGGTAGATCTGAAATGAGGAGAAGCTCTGCTGATTTTATCATCCAATCATGTGCAAGCTAAAATACTGTTTTTTATTTTCCTTGCATGTCCCTCTCGGATCTACAGTGACTGCACTTGTAGTGCAAAGTGGATTTTCCTTTCGTAAATAACCCCCACTGTCCAGTCACCTGCGCTAATCCTTATTGTTGCGGTCTTGGCGTGGATAGTTCTGTCTTCTTTGTGGAACGTCTCCCTCTCCTTGTTTTTCTTTTTTGTTTCTGGCATCCGGAGTCGGGAGCTGTTTTTTTTTTACATGCCTTTGCTTGTGTGTTCCCTTTCAAAGACTGAAGAAATTGAGCCTCTGGATGAGGAACGCCCTTCAGTTGTATTAGATTGTTCTGATTGTGAATCGGTCAAATCTGGTGAACTAGAATTAAACTGTTTGCGGCTCCTCCGTTTAGAATTTCTCTTTCTCTTTAAGATAGAATGTAAAGAGCTGGATCTGTTACAAACATAAACTGTACCCTGTGCATAGTCTTGGAGAGTTCACAGATATTTTTGCTTTACATCCATGATGTCCTGTCCGAGTTTATTATGAAAAACAGTAATGCCTCGTACACACGCTCGGACTTTCCGGCGGGATTGTCCGCCGGACCTAGTCCAGCGGACAAACCGCCGGACCTTACAGCTGGTCTTCGCCGGACTTTCCGAGCGTGTGGACTTGCCCACACACGCCCGGACTTCTCCGGCGGACAATCCGCGGGAAAAAGTCTGCGGGACTTTTGAAAATGAACGGACTTGCCCACACACACAGAGCAAACTCCGTTCAATTAGAACGTAACTGCAGGTAGACAGGACTAGCGAAGGCAGTGAATGCCGCCACGCTAGCCCCGTCACCTGGCATGGATTTAAAGGGAATCCCCACGCCGAAAAAAACGGCGTGGGGGCCCCCCCCCCAAATCCATCTCAGACCCTTATCCGAGCACGCAGCCCGGCCGGCCAGGAAAGGGGTGGGGACGAGCGAGCGCCCCCCCTCCTGAGCCGTACCAGGCCGCGTGCCCTCAACATGGGGGGTGCCCTGGGGAAAGGGGGGCCGGGCGGCCCCCCCACCCCAAAGCACCTTGTCCCCATGTTGATGAGGACAAGGGCCTCTTCCCGACAACCCTGGCCGTTGGTTGTCAGGGTCTGCGGAATCCGGGAGCCCCCTTTAAAAAGGGGCCCCCAGATCTCGGCCCCCCACCCTATGTGAATGAGTATGGGGTACGATGTACCCCTACCCATTCACCTGAGGTGTAAAATGTAAATAAAGAAAAACACAGAATTTTTTAAAAATATTTTATTGCACTGCTCCGGATGATGCTGGGACTGTGGCATCATAGGGGGGCGGGGTCACCATGTGACATGAGCATGTGACCCCGCCCCCTTGTCCCTATATAAGTCACAACACCGCACGGCTCTGCCATTCTGGCCATAGACAGCGACGAGTCAACATCGGAAGAAGAAGAAGGCGGCGCAGAAGGCGACGACAGCGGCAAGAACAGAAGAGACCCCAGAAGACCCCCGAAGGCGGATCGAGACCCCCAGACGACAGCGGCGATGACGAAGAAGGAAGCCGGGCTCCTCCGCTCGGTAAAAGAGCTAGGTAAAATAGCGGAGGAGTCCGGCGAGAAGACCCCCCAAGATGGAAGAAGACCCCCGGAGCAGTGCAATAAAATATTTTTAAAAAATTGTGTGTTTTTTTTTATTTACACTTTACACCTTAGGTGAATGGGTAGGGGTACATCGTACCCCATACTCATTGACATAGGGTGGGGGGGCCGAGATCTGGGGGCCCCCTTATTAAAGGGGGCTCCCGGATTCCGATAAGCCCCCCGCCCGCAGACCCCGACAACCAACGGCCAGGGTTGTCGGGAAGAGGCCCTTGTCCTCATCAACATGGGGACAAGGTGCTTTGGGGTGGGGGGGGCGCACGGCCCCCCTTTCCCCAGGGTACCCTTCATGTTGAGGGCACGTGGCCTGGTACGGCTCAGGAGGGGGGGCGCTCGCTCGTCCCCACCCCTTTCCTGGCCAGCCGGGCTGCGTGCTCGGATAAGGGTCTGAGATGGATTTGGGGGGGTCTCAGGATTAACTGGGATAAATCTAATCTATTTCCGGTTGACCCACTAGATAACCCCCTACCTCAAGAGGCAGCTCAGCTTCAAGTAGTCCACCAGATAAAGTACTTAGGCATAAATATTTCGAGAGATCCCAAACAATTTATTCTGGATAATGTTGTCCCACTTTTGAATAAATTTAAAGGTAAAATCCAAACCTGGAAAAAACTTCCCCTGTCAGCAGCAGGTCGCTGCAATCTAATCAAAATGGTACTTATGCCACAGCTATTATACTTACTCCATAATTCCCCAATATGGATATATAAAAATTGGTTCAAGAAGATAGATACCTTATTTAGAGATTTAATATGGAAGGGGGGCACACCACGTATCCGTCTCAGCACGCTGCAACTTCCAAATAACGCTGGTGGAGTAGCTCTTCCGCACCCTCTGAGTTATTTTTTGGCTTCTCAGCTCCAACATATTGGGGGATGTGAGGCCACGAAGGAAGGATGAGAGTGGAAGACCCTCCTCTATAAATCAACTCACAACTCCCTGATGGAAGTTTTAGAGGCAGGGTCTTTTCTAAAGGAGTTACCAACTCAGGATTTGCTAGCAAGAGTATGGGGACTTGCCAAAAAAATAATGGGGTATAGAGGTTTTACAGATTACTCCCCCTTGTGGGAAAATAATAACCTGCGCAAGCTAAAAAAAATGGGGACTATTAGAGAATGGGAGAGACTGGGCCTGAACTTTATCACTCAGATCTACCAGGAGGGTCGGCTAAGAAATTTTCAGGACATAAGAGATCAATATAGGCTCCCCAAGAGGTCTTTTCTCAGATACCTGCAGGTAAGGCATGCCCTTACCGAACAGTTTAAAGGGACAGCTTTTGAATGGACCAAAATCCCGGTATTACAGAGTATAGCTGAGTCGGATACTCGAAAAGGGATGATATCTAAACTATATCTACATATACATAAGGGGAACCAGGAAGTTGCCCAAATAGGACTCCATAAATCCTCGTGGGAAAGAGATGTGGGTACTATGTCTACGTTACAGTGGGAAAGGATCCTCGCTCTTGCTCCATGGGTCTCTCTCTCTCACCCCCAGAAGATGTCACACCTTTTCTTACTACATAGGGCTTACTTTACCCCAGCTAAGCTGTTTAGGTTTGGCTGTAGACAAGACGACACATGTCCTAGATGAGGAGGCCGGGTGGAGACCTTATCCATATGTTTTGGAGATGTCCAAAATTATATCGATATTGGAAAGAGGTGGTAGATAGGATTGCTCAGGTATTTAATACCAATCTTGATCTGGACCCCACCCTGTGTGTACTGGGGGGGCTTGAGCGAGAGGATAGGTCAAACGAGGTTCAGCTGGCCATTATTAGATGCCTTTTTGAGGCTAGAAAACTGATTGCCCAAAAGTGGCAATCTCCAACTCCACCATCCATCTACGAATGGGAACAGAATATGGAGAGAGTGATTCTCATGGAGAAAACAACATATATTAAACAGGGAAACCTTACTAAATTTCAGTTGATATGGAAACTATGGTTTGAGAAAAATTCTATGTAGCAAAACCAATTGGATTAAAATGTGATGAGGTGTATGATGTTGAGTTCTATAGGGGGTAAGATTGACAGGTGGCGGATGGAGGGGAAGGTGGGTGAGAGAAAGTTGGTGATGAATGGGTAGCGAGAGGGGAACACGTTTTATAAAATACCTTTTGTAGTCTTCTCACACAGTTTTATGTAGGTAAGATGTATGTGAATGTATATAAACTGTAATGAAGGTGTACCAGAATGTTTACTTTTGTTATATGAGAAAAAGTCAATAAAGATATAAAGTATAAAAAAAAAAGATTCTTTAGTAGACTCAATTTAAACGTTCATAACCTGTAATAAGCTCTCTTCTTGTTGAATAATCAATTGCATCAGTTCCATAGAGCATTTGGTAAGAACGTTGTTCCCTTGTGAGGTAAAATCTTCAGAATAGAGGGTAGAGGGGAATTGTTTGATTCTTAGACCCCTCGGCATATCTTCCCCCACATACTGCTTAAAGTGATTGTAAAGGCAAATTTTTTTTTTTTTAAATAACAAACATATCATAATTACCTCCACTAAGCAGCTCGTTTTGTACAGAGTGGCCCCGATCGTCCATTTGCTTGGCTCCCTCGCGGCTCTTCCGCGCATGAGATAACCCCATAGGAGAAGCGCTCTCCCGGGGGTTACCTTGTGGGAGCACTCCCGAGTACAGCATTTGCATCTATAGACATGAATGCCTGACTCGGCCCCGCACCCTGGCGCCCATGTCCTTTGATTTGATTGACAGAAGCGGGAGCCAATGGCTGCACTGCTATCAATCTATCCAATCAAGAGCAGGGACCCCGTGGAAAGAGGGACAACGTGTCCTCGCCGAGGGAAATGGGGGGCGGTCACTGACAGGTGTTTTTTCACCTTAATGCATAGGATGCATTAAGGTGAAAAAACACAAAGGTTTACAACCCCTTTAAGGCCTGTAAGGTCCCAACAGACTTTGATCTCCTTGGTCATAGTAGTCCGTAAGTATTCAAACACAGTGGTACATAGAGAATTGTCGGACAAAGGTACAGGCTCTTTGGTATAAACCAGTGTGATTGTCGTTTGTCGATCCATCCCGATTGTGTGTGCAATCCCGGTGATGTTTACTCAATTAAAAGAAATCTGTAATCCTTACTGTGCCACAATAAACAAAATGTAAAATGGATAGGTGGATTCCAATTGCTGTAAACAAGTCCCATGTAGAAAGATTAAGGAAGTCCCCGGAGAGTACCTGCCACAGAGGTATACGATATACAAATAGGAAAGTGCAGCTCTCCAAACAGGGGGATACCAACAGGCAGGGTGGAGTCCACAGGTGGGTGCTCAGGCTGCCACCAGCAACTCCAATCCATAGGAATAATTTACTGGCACATGTAGGAATACAAAAAAGCAGATGCGTTTTGGCTGGAGAGCCTTGGTCACTGCATAAAAATAACATAGAAACACATTCTATATATAATATATGGGGATCTCCACCCACCCAATCAGCATCAAGCTAATCAAGCAAATTGAAATTCAACCTCTGCAGCAATGCTGGCAGCACGCATATGTCTATTTCCCAAAGACAACCTCTTGATATGACGCTGAGCATGTGCACTCAACTTCTTTGGTCGACCATGGTATGGCTTGTTCTGAGTGGAACCTGTCCTGTTAAACCACTGTATGGTCTTGGCCACTGTGCTGCAGCTCAGTTTCAGGGTCTTGGCAAACTTCTTATAGCCTAGGTCATCTTTATGTAGAGCAACAAGTCTTTTTTTCAGATCCTCAGAGCGTTCTTTGCCACGGGGTGCCATGTTGAACCTCCAGTGACCAGTATGAGAGAGTGAGAGCGATAACACCAAATTTAACACACCTGCTCCACAATCACACCTGAGACCTTGTAACACTAACGAGTCACATGACACTGGGGGGGATGGCTAATTGAGCCCAACTTGGACATTTTCACTTAGGGGTGTACTCACTTTTGTTGCCAGTGGTTTAGACATTAAAGGGCTGTGTGTTGAGGTATTTTGTGGGAACAGCAAATTCACACTGTTATACAAGCTGTACACTCACTTCGTTACATTGTAGCAAAGTGTAATTTATTCAGTGCTGTCACATAAAAAGATTAAATATTTTCAAAAATGTGAGGATGTACTCACCTTTGTGAGATACTGTATTTTAGGCATTTCTGCTTTAAAAGTTGTAAGAGATAGTAGGAAAATTTGGAACAGGAAGTTTGTGTGATTATTAAAGATGGTGAACTGTTAACAGTCTGTCTGCACTGAGACAACAATGGCAACAAGAACACTTGAACCCTATGTGCAGCCTCCAGAGAGGTTTCTGCAGCACCCTGGAGATGGCATCTTGTCTTGGCATCTCTGGCATGAACAATTTTCAAACTATTTACTAGCATTTGGCCTGGATGGGGATCATTAGGTTCAGAAGGCTATTGAATTTTCTCAACTCTGGGAACAGATTCTTCATACATAACTACAGTACTAGACATGGAAGACTATTTTATATCAGCCACAAATGCTTTAGTGGCCAGAGTTTGCGTTTGCAGATGCCGTCAGAGTGAGGGAGAATCTATTTGCCACTATGTTGCTGAGCAGAGACAGTTAGCAGCAGCCTGCCGATTTGGATCCTTACATGATTAAATGATTAGGCGGTGGTCTCAGCAGGGGGCATTGATAGTTTCAAGAAACTATTAGATAAGCACCTGAACGACCGCAACATACAGGGATATACAATGTAATACTGACATATAATCACACACATAGGTTGGACTTGATGGACTTATGTCTTTTTTCAACCTCACCTACTATGTAACTATGTAATAATTAGAGACCAGTCTAGTCAAATGACTACAAACCTAACCTTAGGGAAAGGCTGCTTATGGAGCCAGATACGCTTACTTTGCTAAGAGCCAAGGATATGAGGTGCCAGATGGAAATGGCTTTGCAGGAAGCAACTAATATGCTGTGTCCTACATATGGTAATGAAGCTCCTATTCAAGTACAAAACCTGACAGCAAGCCATGTGCACATTATTTTAACTGTGGAGGTCACCACCTTAGTGGTATGGTTCTCAAGATGGGAACTACCATTGGAAATCATTGCCAACAATGGTCCACGGTTTATTTCAAAAGAGATTGAGACTTTCCTTAAATCAAAGAGAATAAAGCACATCTTAAAACCACAATAACATCCATAGGTCAATGGAGGTATGGAACATTTTACATGTTTGTTTAATATGCAGCAGTAACCACATAATAAAGAGATATGATACAATATGTGAAAAAAAACTTCACAGTGTTGTGCATTAAACACAACCACTATTATACATAATAATTGATCGTAAATTAGACCGTGTGCTGAATAATTTAAAAATTGTCATAAACAACATACTGCATCAGAGACAATAAAATCATATATAATATACAGTGAGGGAAAAAAGTATTTGATCCCCTGCTTATTTGGTATGTTTGCCCACTGACAAAGAAATGATCAGTCTATAATTTTAATGGTAGGTTTATTTTAACAGTGAGAGACAGAATAACCACAAAAATATCCAGAAAAACGCATTAAAAAAAAGTTATAAATTGATTTGAATTTTAATGAGTGAAATAAGTATTTGATCCCCTATCAATCAGCAAGATTTCTGGCTCCCAGGTGTCTTCTATATAGGTAACGAGCTGAGATTAGGAGCACTCTCTTAAAACAGCTTGTTACCTGTACAGTACAATGTGGTACGAAAGCGGTAACTAATCCAGCCATCAATAAAGTGAACTAAAGATCCACAAACAATGCATGATTTCAAGGGCAAGTCCTTAAATTTGACTGGTGCAGTATCAAATCCCATTTGGACAAAACTATTAGTGCAAAACACCAACAATGATTTTTATTTTCTAAGATGTTTATGCACATGACATTTTTTATATTGTTCATTACACGCCCAGGGGAGGACAGAGTGGAGCAGCCAGGTGGAGGGGAGGACAGAGTGGAGCAGCCAGGTGGAGGGGTTACACAGTCACACCGGTGATAAGGTCATGTCCCTCTATGGAAGCCGTCATCCCGGTCTCCCCATCTCCCCGGTCTCCCCATCACTTCCCCCACCTGGAGGTAAGTTCTTACCTTGAGGATATATAACAGAATCAGATCACTGTCACTTTCTCTCTGGCTCCCTCCACCCGACAGCCTCGTGGTCCCTCTTCTCCTATCCCTGTCCTCTCTCCCCTCCTCCTCTTCCCGCTCGGCATGCTGGGGGCTGCAATCAACTCCCAGGGAATTGTCCTGGGCCTGCTGGTGGTCGGGACTACATGTACAATAATCCTCTAGCTGTTAGATTCCCATTGGCCCTGAATGTGGCCAATAGGAGCCGTCATTGCCGGGCCCCGGTGAATGAGAGCTGCTCAGCTTGAGGAGCTTGAGGAGAAGGAGCCTGTCAGTTTCGGCGCAATTGCCCTGTGTCCTGTGGCAGCAGCGGCTGATGAAATGTGCGAGGGGGGTCGGCACCAGCACCTGCTACACAAAAAAAGGCATTTTAATTGGGGAACTGTATAATGTTGGTGGGGCCATGGCCCCATCTGGCCCCCCTCTTGTGACGCCACTTCCGGTTCCGTACTGTGAAGTGCGCTGCACTTTGTGAATAGCCCAGTGGCAGACAAAGGAGGAGGGGTGCCGAACTTCTGGGGGAACCTCGCCGTGGCGAGGTCTCCCAGAAGTGGGGATGGGGTGGGGATGGTCAAAAACAGATGCCCGCTCTTCCCGAAAGGTTCCAAATGTGGCAGCGGAGGGGGGAAGAAGCAAACAAGCTGAGCTTCCCCTTTTGGGTGGAGTTCCACTTTAAACTGTCCATACACTAATACAGGAGAATCTCTCTCAAACATTTTAATTTTAGGAATGTTGGTTGCATATTTAAATTTTTAGTGGGGTCAAATTGTTGTTAGTTTTTGAGTGCAATGACAAGAAAATTCAAAGGGGCAGGATGGAAAGTTTTTCTCAAACGAGTTTCTAACAGTGAATGAATTAAAGTCCATTCATTCCAAAATCAAATGTTAAAAGCAAACGATATTTTGAAGCGCTTTGAAACGACATTGTTCAAGTTGGCAAATGTACTGAGAATTTTAGTAGAACTGTTTGCTCAAAAATCTATTAGTGTATGGCCAGCTACAAAAACTTCTAGTAAACATTTGCATTAAAATAAACATATGTTAACCAAGAATCCTATTTTATGCCAACATTTGCTTTAGGTTTAAAAAGGTGTAAAACAGTGTGCAGAGGATTCATGGAGAGTTAAAAGATCTAATCCTTCCCCATTCTATTCAAATTTTAAAGAGGACTGGGACTATGCAAGCTACGCTGAAAAAGGACAAACAGAGTGCAAGGGACTGGTCACTAGTATTGCCTGTGGTGGTGTCCCTGAAACTAATCTATTCCCTTCTGCTGACTTACCATGTCTTGTTCTGCATTGTGTCTTTGTGTGGAGGTCCCCATCTCGATGGAGACAGGACTTAGCCTTCTCTCCTCTCCCCCAAGGAAAGCAGTAAGGGTTCTTTCACATGGATGGCATCCATTCCGATCACCATTGGGTTAATGAACAGAATCCAATTCCCTGCTAAATTAGAGCAAAGTAGAATAGATGTCACTTTTGTGACATCCGTGTCGGTTCATCATTTGATGTAGGAAGAAACTTAGGGGGAAAAATTCCTTCCTGATCCCCCAGGAGCAGATACTCCCTGGATCAACTACTCCTGGTGTTATTAGCTATAAATGTTAGTATCCAGTTATATTTTGTGCATTTAGAAATGCATTCGGCTCTTTTTAAAAACAATCTATTGAGCTGGCTAAAACTAGTTCTTGAGGGAGCCTATTCTACATTTTCAGTTCTTACTGTGAAGAAGCCTTTCTACATGAAAAGGTTAAATTGCTTTTCCTGCAGAGTCCAGACATAAAGAGTACCCCCTTGTCCTCTGTAATGACCTAAACGTGAATACCTCAACACCAAGTTCGCTATATTGACTACTTATGTTTTTACAGATTGTGATCATATCCCCTCTTAATTGTCTCTTCTCTATAAGAAAATAAATTCAGTCCAGCTACTCTTTCCTCATTTCCTCAAGGTAGGAACTTCCAGTGAGGTTACGATCAGCGTTGGGCACCCACGCTACTATGGTGGTTCTGTATTGGCGTTACATGCTTGTTTGCACAGGAAACTAGTGAGTGTGAAGTTTGTATGTTTTAAATCTTTTTAACAATAAAACGGAAATACGGTATGGAGATTTCTCTAGCTCTCTATGTGACCATTAACCTGCCATCCTATTGAGAGAAGTGAGAGGAGCTGGAGAAATGCCATCTGAGCATCCACCTATGATGGGTGTATTCACATTCATAATCTGTGGAAGAGCTAGAGAAATGATATCTGAGCATTCATCTGTAACAGGTGCATTTACACTCATAATTTGGTGAGTGAGGGTTGGGAAGCACAGAACCTTATCAGACATCAGAAGATTTGGAGCACTAATTGCACTTTGAAGAAAGCACTATTGCACTTTGTTGGGAGGACTTTGATGATTTTTTGCACAACTGAATTTTTTGAACTAATATTTTTTTATGATTTATGGTGTATATGTATGAATTGTATAATTTATGGGGACAGCGCTGGGGATCTGCATATCTATCACACACCTTTTTTTACCAGCAGCAGCCCATGATCTAGTTTGTAGCACTTTATTGTTATTATTTAATAGACACTTTTTTCTACCTTAGCATACAAATATTAGAAGAGAGAAAGGGCACAGGTAAAAGGGGTAGGACTTTACATATGCATTTGAGAACACATCACACAATGCAAATAGATTAAAAAGGTTCTTTATTGAGTTTATACAGATAAAAGATGTCTAATAGCATACAACAATGTAAATAATACCATACAGTATAGACATATCGTGAGAGCACAGAGGTATATATTCAATGAAAGCTTGGTCTGGTCGACGTGTTTCGCTGAACTCCCACTTCTTCAGGACCATTCAAGCATGTATGATATGGTCCTGAAAAACGGAAGTTCTGGGAAACACGTGGACCAGATCAAGCTCTCATTGAATATATACCTCTGTGCTCTCACAATATGTACTCAATACTGTATTGTATTAACTGCATTGTTGTATGCTATTAGGCATCTTTCATCTGTATAAACTCAATAAAGAACCTTTTTAATCTATATGCATTGTGTGATAAGTTCTCAAAGGCATATGTAAAGTTCCACCCCTTTTACCTGTGCCCTTTCTCTCTTCCATTTAATTTGGGATGATGCCAATGAGAACACGATACGATATGGCATCTCATTCTCAGTCAACACTATATCTTTCTTATATACAAATATTAGATTGCTCTTTCTTCATAGCTGAACTCCAGTTCTCCAGTATCCTTTTTGTGAACTGGTGCCAAAAACTGAACTGCATTCCAAATGAGGTTTGACATGGGCAAAATGTTGTCTCTCTATCTGAACTCTTTACCTATTTTAATACATGAAAGTATTTTGCTAACTTTAGAGACAGCTTGGCATTGAATGCCATTATTAAGTCTATGGTTTACCAGAACACTCAGATCCTTCTCAACCATTGATTCCTCCTGCTGTTCTCCTTCTAGAATGTATGATGCATACACGTTTTAAGTCCCCAAGTGCATAACTTTACATTTATTAACATTAAACCTCATTTGCCACATAGTTGTCCAATTAAATAGTGCATTGAGGTTGGCTTGTAAGTTGGAGACAGCCTGCAATGGCATTATTCCACTGTATAGCTTGTTATCACCTGTTATCACCTCTAAATACTAAAATGGTACTTTCAATTAATCTCAAACTCTATATAATTTATAAATAGGTTAAAAAGTAAGTGCAAGTAACAATGAACCTTGGGGCACACCACTAATAATCTTAGGTCATTCAGAGTATAAATTATTAATCACTACTAACTGAATACAGTCTTTTAGACAAAATTTCTATTTATTTAAAAACTGAATTTCCTAAAACATTAAGGCACACGATGTACACGAGACGTTTTTACAACCTCTCCTGAAAAATTTAACTTGACAGATAGTAACCCACGTTTAAAACGTCCGTTTTGCCGCGTTTACATGGCGCGTTTGGTTGCGTTTAGAAGCGTTTGAATTTTTTTTTATATTTCTTTTCAAAATAGCCAAAAATGAAAAATGCCTGTAAACGAAGTGCGAGTTACCACGTTTAGCTGCGTTTAGAAGCGTTTGGCACTTGAAATGCCTCTAAACTCAGCATCTGAACTAATCTTTTTGCTTTTCAAAAAAGGCCTCTAAACTCAACTGCCTAAAAACGACATTAAACGAACCTGTGTACATGTACACATAAGATAACATTGGATGAATTCAGGGGCAGCTGAAAAAAGTATCCAACTGCCTCTGAATGTCCGTTTACCAGCAGCAGTGTACATGAGGCCTAAAAGAGAAGTATTGGTTTGTTTTTTTTGTTTTTTTAAATCATACTTACCTAGATGGATGCAGCATCAAGCCAAACCAAGCCACATCTGTCCCCCCGTCTCTAAGGATGAGAACTGACTGACCAAACACCGCTTATTGCTCAGTCCCTACCCGCTGCTCTAAGCAGAGAGCTGTGACTGTCACTGCAGTGCTGGGCTGTGGAGGGGGATCTTGACAAGCTCTGTGAAATCAGCCGACAGCGGGCTTCGGCCAATTGTAGTCTGAAAACAGGTCAGAGCAGTGCAGATCAAACTGCACCCCTGTGATCCCCAGGAGGAGTACAGCCAAATGAGCTTTGGCTGTACGTCTCCTTTTAACTTACACATTAGCCATGTGTGGGGAACTATGTCAGATGTTTTTACATAATCCAAGTATACTATATCCAAAGCCACTGCTTTGTCTAAATTTTTGCTTACCTCATAAAAAGAAATGAAATTGGTTTGAAAATGTTGGTCTTTCGTGAATCCATGCTGACTATTTGTTTAAAATATTATTTTCTAGCAAAAACTATTCTATGTGATCTGTGACTAAATTCTTAAGTATCTGCCCAACTACAGAAGTTAAACTAACTGGTCTGTAATTACTTCGTAAAGACTTTTAACTCTTTTTAAATACAGGCACCACATCAGCCTTGCGTCAATCGAGTGGGTGTACGCCAACAATAAAAGGGTCTTTAAAAACAAGAAACAATTTCTTAGAACGAACAGAACTCTTTGGGGATCCGTCGGTGTGAGCCATCTGGTGCAGGTGATTTATTCATCTATATTTTGTCTAAGTGTTTCTGGACCATATCCATTTTGAGTTGTTGTGGATCATTTGGGGCTATGTCAATACTATCCCCATTAAGGCCTTCTCTTTGTCCCCAGTCGCCAATTCAAAATGATCTTGTAAAGAGCCTACTTACTATTAATATAGTTGAAGAATTTTGGGGGGCTTGTCGTACTCTTTTTTGCAACCTGTTTGTTTTGATTTTTGATGGTTCTGATTTCCTTTTTTACATCCTTTTTACTTCCAATCCATCATGTTTAGGTCCAAAAAACAGAAAAGAACACCAACCTTTTCTGTTTTTTTTTCATACCTAGATGGACTCTGAGGCAATTGGATGTAAACAGACAGATGTCAATTTACATAAAAATGAAAAAATGCTGTAAATTAAGAATGCTTTCAGAAATAGAAATGTTAATAGTATATTTTTATCAATTAACAAAATGGAAAGTAAATGAACAGAAGAGAAATCCAAATAAAATCAATATTTGGTGTGCCTTCAAAACAGCAATTCTTCTAGGTACACTTGCACACAGTTTGAAGTAACTCTGCAGGTAGGTTGTTCCACACATCTTGGAAAACTAACCACTGATCTTGGCTGCCCCAAATCCTCCTGTCTCTTCATGTAGTCCCAGACAGACTTGATGATTTTGACATCTGGGCTCTGTGTGGGCCAAACCATCACTTCCAGGACTCCTTGTTCTTCTTTACTTTGAAGATAGTTCTCAATGACATTGGCTGTATAATTGGGGTTGTTTTCCTGCTGCAGAATACATTTGGAGACATTTACATGCCTCCCTGATGATATGGCATTATGGATAAGTATCTTCCTGTATTTCTCAGCATTGAGGATACCATTAATCCTTACCAAATCTCCAACTCCATTTGCAGAAATGCAGCACAAAACTTGCAAGGAACCTCGACCATGCTTCACTGTTGCCTGCAGACACTCATTATTGTACCACTCTCCAGCCTTTTGATGAAAAAACTGCCTCCCGCTACAGCCAAATATTTCAAATTTTGACTCATCAGTCCAGAGCACCTGCTGCCATTTTTCCACACCCCAATTCCAATGTTTTCATGCATAGTTGTGATGCTTGGCATTGTTTTCACATCGGAGGTATGGCTTTTTGGCCACAGTTCTTCCATGAAAACCACTTCTGGCCAGACTGCTCCAGATAGTAGATTAGGGTACCTGGGTCCCACTGGTTTCTGCCAGTTCTGTGCTAATGGCACTGTTGGACCTCTTCCAATGTCGAAGGGAAGTTTGCATGATGTGTCTTTCATCTGCTGCATTAGGTACCCTTGGCCAACCACTGCTTCTATGGTCCTCAACATTGTCAGTTTCTTTGTGCTTCTTCAATAGACCTTAAACAGAACATCTTGAAACCCTAGTCTGCTTTGAAATCTTTGCCTGGGAGAGACCTTGCAGATGCAGGATAACTAGCTTGTTTCTTGTTACCCATTACATGAAACTGACGTCCACAACCTCACCTTAGTAGCAGAGTTTTGCTGTTCCTTAACCAGTTTTAAGCCTCCTACACAGCTGTTTCAGTTTCTGTTAATGACTGTGTTTCAGTCTACAAATTAAGTTGATGATCATTAGCACCTGCTTTGTATAATTGGTTAATAATACACCTTACTCCAATACCAAAAATCCCTGACTTTGTGCTAGTGTAAGAATTGATGCTGGTCTGAGGCCAAATATTGATTTGGTTTAGATTTTTCTTCTGTTTTCTCACTTTGCATTTTGCACTTTGCATTTTTTTAAAAAAACACTATTAAACATATATAAATGTTTGAAAGCATTCTTCTTACTTTACAGCATTTCTTCACACCTACCCAAAACTTTTGCACAGTACTGTATATTCTGTAGTAACGTCATAGACAGTTTTTAAATCCTTTAGTCCAAATGTTGGTATAGTGGTTGCACAAACTGCCCTGGTTATCTATTATAAAAAAAGCTGTGTTTGCTGCAATTTTCTAATATGTGCTGTACTGGCAACTGCTTTATATTCTGCCATAAATTCACAAAGTTTATCTGCATTGAAATGCAGAATGTAACCCTAAAGTAAATATATTGCAGACACAATGGCACAGATTTACACCTGACATCTAGCATCTACCTAAACTACTAGTTCAAACAAATGTATTACTGCTGATGGAAATCTCTGTATGTGTTAGTATATCTTCTGCACAGGGATGCTTGGGCATTGACCTAGGATATATCTGTGTTTCTCACATAAGTACCAGTGGGATGTCATGAACCAGTGCTGATGTGGGCAACAGACCTTTACCAGCTGCCTTAAATAATTGTAAATATTTCTCCCTTCGGTATCTGTTGCATGTAGCTGTTATGTCAGAGTGCCTGCCAGGCACATCCTTAGAGTTCAAATAGCAGTTTAATCCATGAATGCTTCCTAACCTGGAGACCAGCATGACAGGCCAATCACACATTAGCCTGAGCCTGAGCTGCCTGGATGTGCCGCAGGCAATCTAACTTTGGAGCTCTAAGGACTGAGCATGCAATGCAGTAGATTCTACAAGACTCAGCTAACAATGAATGAAGCTGCTTTACTGTAATATCTTGTTACTATACTAGATTAGATGATTAAATGTACGTGATAACAAGGGAAAGAGAAAGTACATGTCCTGAATTTCTGCAGCATTTGTTAAGGGCAATGATAGTTTAAAAGTGTACCACTAGTAGATATACATATCATAAACTGTTTTTCTACAGTTACATAAGAGCCTAGTTTCAGAGTGGAAATTTGTAGCTTCCTAATTAAGTTTTGTGAAGTAGATTAAAATGTAGGCAGATTGAAACTATGATATGACTATTAATTTATGTTACAAATATTGAAGAAAACTTAAAATATGTTAACATAAAAACACCCATTCACATCAAGAAAGGTCATCCCCTATGTACTTTTCACAATACTTGCCAGGTAACTGACTGTGTATGTTTGTGTAAAAAGAAGATTAAGTATCAGATAAGAGGTTGACCAGACTACCGTATTTGCCGGCGTATAAGACGACTGGGTGTATAAGACGACCCCCTATTTTTCCAGTGAAAACTTAGGTTTGGGGCTATACTCGCCATATAAGACTACCCCCCTTCTGAGGCAACACCATTTACAAAAAAACATCAGAACAAAAAAAAAAACCATCAGACTTAACATCAGAAAAAGGAAACTGGTGAACTACAAGTCCCAGAGATCCCACAATTGGTAGGCAGCAACAATGAATCCTCTCCTCCAAAGCACCATAAATCATACCTGTATTTTAGGGGAGATCTGGAGCTGAATGTGCAGTACAGGATGCTTTGTTAATATGTAGAGCACCAAGTACACACAGTATATGATGTTGTGTTAGTACAGTAGTGTCAGGTACCCTTCAGAATACAGTGTGCAGACAGTGTGCACCACTGAGCCAATCACGGCAGGCATTGTATTTTACTAATCTGTTGATGGCTACAAAGCCTGCTTGGGTTGGCAGAGGCTGTGACATCAGCCCGCGCCGCTCTGACTCATGTAGCCTGTTCGGATTGGCAGAGGTTGTTACCCAATCTGAGCAGGCTTAGCAGGCTCTGTATTCATCAGAGTGCATCGCCCGCCGGGATTGGCTGAGCGGCGCATACTGTATACATATTACAATTTTACAGAGCACCCGGCGGACTGATATCCACCTGGCGGCTTCTTCCCCCGGCGTATAAGACGACCCCCGCTTTTTGGCTGTGTAATTTTGGTGTAAAAGGTAGTCTTATACGCCAGAAAATACAGTAGTTGGAAACATCTGTTTTTTATAATTAGGACAGCATCTGTACAGGGGAATAGAGGTAAGAGATCAAACCAGAAACTTAATTCATATCTTTTTATTTATTTAGAGTGCATCTGTGCCCAGGCTATAGGCATTAAAAATATTTGCATTTAATGAAGAAGGGTTCAAAAATACCACACAACAGGCTCTTTTGTAAATCAGAAATATCTTTTTTCCAATAAATCAGGAAAGCAATAATGACACTAAGGTCAATTCCTAAAGAAAATACATTTTTCACTAAAGTTTTTATCACACAACACAACTGAATTTTCATATTGTTGCATGGTACAGCTAGCCAGACAGCCATTCCTATGTATTTTACTTTTGGATAAATTAGGGAAAGGTTAAAAACCTCAATCTGCTGTCTACATTGCCCTAATCCCCCCCCACTTTTTGTCCCCCGTGTAACTGGAACAGCAATTGTGGGTAAGTCTCCCTAATGAAAACAGATAGAAAGTATATTTTTTATTTAGCAGAGAAGGGTTAGGACCCCTCTTAGGAATTTATTTCTGTCTGAATCTCCCCTGGTTAAATTTACCTTTAGGCTGCTTTCACACTGGGGCGGTGTGGGGCGGCGACGGTAAAGCAGCGCTATATTTAGCGCTGCTTTACCATCGTTTTACCCGCGGTATGCGGCCGCTAGCGGGGTGGTTTTAACCCCCGCTAGCGGCCGAAAAAGGGTTAAAAACCTCCACAAAGCGCCGCTGCAGTGGCGCTTTGCGGGCGGTATCCCCGCGGTCTCCCATTGATTTCAATGGGATGGAGCGGTATAGGAGCGGTGAACACACCGCTCCTTCACCGCTCCAAAGATGCAGCTAGCAGGACTTTTTTTTTACCATCCTGCTAGCGCACCGCTCCAGTGTGAAAGCCCTCAGGGCTTTCACATTGGAGACACAGCAACAGCTGTTTCGGGTCGGTTTGCAGGCGCTATTTTTAGCGCAATAGCGCCTGCAAACCGCCCCAGTGTGAAAGCAGCCTTACTAACAGTCCTGGTAACCATTGTCAATGGGATAAAAAAATTATGGGAAATCCAATATGTATATATTTTTTATTCATTTGTATACAGTTGTCAAAAATACTTTAGACGTTTTTAGACCTTATCTTTGTGTAGGTCTAACTTTGAGGTAAGATGCCACAGTGAGAGGTGGTGATACACTGTGGTGCAAGATATTGTTTGGAGCACTTTGTTCACGCAAGGTTATTTTTGTATATACAATTTTGAGAACAAAGCACTTATTGGGAGATTGTGTGTATTTTCGATTCACTCGCATGCATATGGACTATTTGCACTCTGTAGCTTGTTAAAGCCATATATGTATGATCTATATTGTTTGAGCTTTTTATTTAATTTTTTTTTATTTAACCACTTGACCACTGGGCACTTAAACACCCTTAATAACCAGACCAATTTTCAGCTTTCGGTGCTCTCACATTTTGAATGGCAATTACTCAGTCATACAACACTGTACCCATATGAATTTTTTGTCCTTTTTTTCCCACAAATAGAGCTTTTTTTAGAGCTCTTTTGGTGGTATTTAATCACCGTTGGGTTTTTTTTTTTTTGCGCTATAAAAGAAAAAAGACAGAAAATTTGGTAAAAAAATGAATTTTTCTTCGTTTCTGTTAAAAAATTTAGCAAATTTGTAATTTTTCTTGATAAATTTTGGCCAAAATTTATACTGCTACATATCTTTGGTAACAATAAGTACAAATTGGGGTATATTATTTGGTCTTTGTGAAAGTTATAGAGTCCACAAGCTATGGTGCCAATATCTGAAAATTGATCACACCTGAAGTACTGACGGCCTATCTCATTTCTTGAGACCCTAACATGCCAGAAAAGTACAAATACCCCCCAAATGACCCCTTTTTGGAAAGAAGACATTTCAAGGTATTTAGAAAGAGGCATGGTGAGTTTTTTGAAGTTGTAATTTTTTCCCACAATTCTTTGCAAAATCAAGATTTTTTTTCTTTTAATTTTTTTCACAAAATTGTCATATTAGCAGGTTATTTCTCACACACAGCATATGCATACCACAAATTACACCCCAAAACACATTCTGCTATTACTCCCGAGTATGGTGATACCACATGTGTGAGACTTTTACACAGCGTAGCCACATACAGAGGCCCAACATGCAGGGAGCACCATCAGGTGTTCTGGAGCACCCAGGACAATTCTGACATTTCTCTCCTACATGTAAAAATCATCATTTATTTGCTAGCAAATTACATAGAACCCCAAAACATTCTATATGTTTTTTTAGCAAAGACCTAGAGAATACAATGGCGGTCGTCGCAACTTTTTATCTAGCACGGTACTTGTGCAGCAATTTTTCGAACGCGTTTTTTTGGAAAAAAAAAGTTTTGTGCTTTACAAAAAACAAAACTGTAAATTTAGCCCAATGTTTTTGCATAATGTGAAAGATGAAGTTACGCCGAGTAAATAGATACCTAACATGTCACCCTTCAAAATTGCACACACTCGTGGAATGGCGCCAAACTTCGCTACTTAAAAATCCCCATAGACGGCGCTTTAAAATTTTTTACTGGTTACATCTTTTGAGTTACAGAGGAGGTCTAGGGCCAAAATTATTGTTCTCGCTCCAACATATGGCATGACAGGTCCTCTTTACAGTGAGATATGGGGTCAATAAGTCCCCACATCTCACCTCTAGGCTGGAAAGCTTGAAATAAAATAAAAAAACGATCCTGGCTTCGATCGTAGCGAGTATTGCATGGTATCGCAGAATATGGCAGAGTATCGCAGGGTATGGCAGGGTATAGCATGGTATTGCATGGTATCGCAGGGTATGGCAGAGTATCGCAGGGTATCGCAGGGTATGGCAGAGTATTGTTGGGTATTGCAGAGTATTGCAGGGTATTGCAGAATATGGCAGGGTATCGCAGAGTATGGCAGAGTATTGCTGGGTATCGCAGGGTATGGCAGAGTATGGCAGGGTATGGCAGAGTATTGCTGGGTATCGCAGGGTATGGCAGAGTATCGCAGGGTATGGCAGAGTATCGCAGGGTATGGCAGAGTATCGCAGAGTATTGCTGGGTATCGCAGGGTATGGCAGAGTATCGCAGGGAATGGCAGAGTATCACAGGGTATAGCAGAGTATTGCTGGGTATCGCAGGGTATGGCAGGGTATGGCAGAGTATCACAGGGTATAGCAGAGTATCGCAGGGTATGGAAGAGTATTGCAGGGAATGGCAGAGTATCGCAGGGTATGGCAGAGTATTGCTGGGTATCGCATAGTATGGCAGAGTATCGCAGGGGTATGGCAGGGTATGGCAGAGTATCGCAGGGAATGGCAGAGTATCGCAGGGTATGGCAGAGTATTGCTGGGTATCGCAGGGTATGGCAGGGTATGGCAGAGTATCACAGGGTATAGCAGAGTATCGCAGGGTATGGCAGAGTATTGCAGAGTACTGCTGGGTATCCATCCATCCATGCTCAGCCATCCCTCCATACCCTGCAATACCCAGCAACACACTGCAGGCTATTGCTGTGTATTGCAGGGTATGGAGGGATGGCTGAGCATGGATGGATGGATCGGTGGTGACTGCAGAGCAGGCTGTGGGCACTACAGATCCCGCCCACAGCACTGCTGCCACCGATCCCTCCCCCTCTCCTCTCACACTGTACGATCGGTACAGAGAGAGGAGAGAGGAACCGACGTCATCAAATGACGCCGGTTTGCTTACATGTGATCGCTCCGTCATTGAGCGTCCGTTTACCGTGATCCATGATCCGCCGGGTCCTCTGGACCCAGCGATCACGTATGTTCTCGAGTGCGTGCCCCAGGGGGCCCGCAAGAGGGGAACTCTGTGAGGCCGTTAATTAACGGCCTCTCAGAGTTAAGCATCCGCCATGTAGCCGTTTTTCGGCTATGGGCCGGTTGTTAACTGGTTAAAGATGTGACAGATATAAACAAAAAGATAACTTTACATTGCATAAAGATTGCTACGAATGCATCAAGTACACCAATTATACATATCAATTGCTTGTGAGTGGAGGGAACTACTTGATCAAGCTCACTCCTTTAGCTGAAGTCTAATACAGGGTAAACAAAAACTTCTGTGCCCATCACTTTTGTCTTTTAATTGAAAAAGAGAAATGGAAAAAGGGAGGGAAAGAGAAAAAAGAGAAGGCAGGAGAAAGGGAGAGCCAAGAGAGAGAGAAGAAGAGAAAAGAGGAGGAGAAAAAAGGGGGGCAATTACCCTCAGGAAGCCAGGGTCGGTAACATTGAACAGATGATGGGGACCCTAGACGGAGGATCCTAATGTGTATTGGTGGAATTCGTCAGAGAACGAACAGATTACAATGAAACCATCTGGACTTATGTTCCTCTGATTTATCTCGCAAAGTGGAGGTCAGATCTTCCATTTACTCAATGTCCTTTACTCTTGCGAACCATTGGGCCATCGTTGGTGCAGATTGTTGTTTCCAAAGGACTGGAATGCAGGCTTGTGCAGCATTAAGGAGATGTTTGAACAGGGAATTATGATGAAGTTTCCTTGATAAGGGGGTAAGGTTAAGGAGGACTGCCGCTGGGTTATCATGTAGGGATATATCTGTGAGTTTTTGTATGAGCTTAAGCACCGGCTGCCAAAAAGTTTGGAGCATGGGGCAATCCCAAAAAATGTGTAAGAGGGTGCCTGAGTGTAGGCCGCAACACCAACAACGATCAGTTTGTAGAGAAAAATATCTTACCAGCACAGAAACTATTTTATATGCGGTCTCTTGATATTTGCTACAAAGAGAAGATTTCTGTGCGAAAAAGAGTATGCGTTCTTTTTGGGGTTCTGTGAAGGTGACTTGTAAATCTCTCCCCCCATTTTGCTTAGAATGGAGGGTCTCCAGTGGCGTGAAGGTCTAGCAGGGACTTGTAGGAGGTTGATAAGGACCTCTGGGTCAGTCCCTCTCCCAAGCAGAGTTCCTCAAAAGAGTGTAGCTTTCTGCCAAAGTGGGTTGGTTTGGGTAACGAGCCAAGAAAATTAGATAATTGATTGATCCTCCAGCGGTCTAAAGAGAGTGGAGCCCGGCCTGAGAGCAAGGTCTCCGTAGTTAGCCAACCGGAGGAATGTAAGGAGGAACAAGGAGGCCCTCATGAGTAAGGAGGAATGTAAGGAGGAACAAGGAGGCCCTCATGAGTCCCTGAGGAGCCTGCGAGAGGAAGGATGGGTCAGTGAGGCCAGGTATAAAGTCTGGGTGACCAACGAGTGGCGTCATTGGGGATGGAAAATTACTTAGTGAGGATAGACGGAAAAACCTTTTCATTTCCATGAGCATTGGTCCAATATTTGTTAGAGCTTTGATTTTCATTGGTGACTGAACACACTTTAGTGAAAGGCTGCACCACCTGTGATTTTTAATTAGTATTTTGGCAAGTGTGGACATTTTTTCCTGGTTTATATATCTAGTTGGCGTTTTTTATTTTATTGATAGGGTTACTTTAAACCCCCCCGTAAGGTTTTTTATTTTTGCTTTTTTACTTTAATAATAGGTTTGGTTTAATAATTTAATCCAAAATTAAAAAGCAGGTGTTGGCTTTACAGTTGTGCTCAAAAGGTTGCATACTCTGACAGAAATTGTAAAATGTTGGCATTAATATTGAAAATATTACTGATCATGCCCAAAAAAATCTCTTTAATTTAAGGATAATGATCACGTGAAGCCATTTATTATCACACAGTTGTTTGGCTCCTTTTTAAATCCTAACAATAACAGAAATCACCCAAATGGCCCTGATCAAAACTTTTACATACGCTGGAATGTTTGACCTTGGTACAGACACACAGGGTGACACACATACAAGTTAAAATGGCAATTAAAGGATCATTTCTCACATCTGTGGCTTTTAAAATTGTCAAGTGTCAGTGATAAATTGTCAGTGAGTTTGTTAGCTGTCACTGAGCAGACTAGATACTGAGCCATGGGGAGCAGAAAAGAACTGTCAAAAGACCTGCATAACAAGGTAATGAAACTTTATAAAGATGGAAAAGGATATAAAAATATATCAAAAGCCTTACATTTTCCAGTAAATACTGTTCAATCACTTATCAAGAAGTGAAAATTCAGGGATCTCTTGATACCAAGCCAAGATCAGGTAAACCAAGAAAGATTGAAACCACAACTGCCTGAGGAATTATTCAGGGCTACAAAGAAAAACCCACAGGTAACAGTAGAAATACCGTCTGACTTGGAATAATAACAGTGTGGTTGTTTTTAAGGAACAAAATACGACGCTACTTGAACAAAAATGATCTGCATGGTCAAGTTGCCAAAAAGAAGCCTTTACTACAATGCAACAAAAAAGCCCAGTTATGCCGCGTACACACGGTCGGAATTCTCGTTGGAAAAAGCTCTGATGGTTCTCCCGTCGGAATTCCGACGGAATTTCGCTCAAACTGTCTTGCCTACACACGGTCACACCAAATTCCGACGGTCTGTAACACAGCGGCATAAAACATGTTTTACAGCACTATAAAAGGGAAGTTTTATGCTTCCGAGCATGCGTCGAATTGTTTCCGAGCATGTGTCGGAATTTTGCGTGTCGGAATTGCATACACACGATCAGAAAATCCGATAAAAAGGTTTTCCGTCGGAAAAATTGAGAACAGGTTCTCAATCCAAAGTCCGTCGGAAATTCCGCCTGAAAAGACCGATGGGCATACACACGGTCGGAAAATCCGTTGAATAGCTCCCATCGGACTGTTTCCATCGGAAATTCTGACCGTGTGTATGCAGCATTACAATATGCCCAAAAACACCTTGACATGCCTCATCTGGTATTTTTGTGGCATTGGCGCAGTAATGGCTTCTTTCTGAAAACTCGACCATGTAGATAATTTTTGTTCAAGTATTTTTGTATTGTGCTCCTTAAAAACAACCACATCGTCTTTTTCCAGAGCAACCTGTATTTCTCCTGAGGTTACCTGTTTTTTGTATCCTGAACAATTCTTCTGGCAGTTGTGGCTGCAGTCTTTCTTGGTCTACCTGACCTTTGCTTGGTATCAAGAGATCCCTGAATTTCCCATTTCTTAATAAGGGATTGAACAGTACTTGTACATTAAAGGCTTTGGATATCTTGTTATACCCTTTTCCATCTTTATGAAGTTCCATTACCTTGTTACTCAGGTCTTTTGACAGTTCTAAATTGCAATTTAAAAAGCCACAGATGTGGGGAATTAACGTTTAATTGCCATTTTAACCTGTGTGTGTCACCTTGTGTGTCTATAACCAAGGCTATTTGGGTGATTTCTGTTATTGTTTTGATTTAAAAAGGAGCCAAACAATTATGTGATAATAAATGGCTTCATGTGATCCCTATCCTTAAATAAAAGAGAGTTTTTTGCATGTGTGACAGACCCAACCAGGATAGGGGCTTTTGGGGGGGGACTGCATGGTAGCTGCTTGCCTGACTATGGGCCCTGGCTTTTGAGGGGGCTCTAGTCTTGAGAGATGTGTGCCTGGGGGACCCTTGGAGTGGCCTTGCTTTGGATTTGGGTCCATGTCTCCCCGGAAACACACAGACACTGGGAATCTAGGCCCGGGATACATATTTGGGTCCTTTGTGCCCAAATCAGCAATGACTGCTTTAGACTGTGAGACTCAGAATAGATGTTAATCCAATCAGCTCAAACCAACCTGATACTGGGGTCTCCTACTATAGTCTGTTTATTAAGGTGTTATGTGTTTATTGTTACGTATGTCTCTTCCATTGTGTGTCTCATAGGTGTGCATTCCCATTGTTAATTGTCACCTATAGTTTCTGTCTGTGTGATTATCTCTTGGAGATGTGAATAATAGTGTGTCCACTTTACCTTGTTATCAATCTATTGTGGCATGTTATGTGTTTATGCTTATAAAAATGTGTAATGTATTTTGTGTATTCAGTGTTATTGGTGCCGGACTGTCTGGGTGGCTAATTGTTAATTAGTTCATGTTAATTAGATCATTGTCAGCTATTAGTTGCTAGATGTGGATTAGCATACTGTTTATGTTGGCTGTTCCTTAGCTATGTTAATTATATTCCTGTTTGCAGTTTGTATTGTTAGGGTAATGTTATCAAACTCTAATCTAATCTTGCATGGTATACATTCTGTGTGAATTTACAATAAAGAGTTCCAGTTTACACCTAAGCTAGTGTTGTCTAGTATCTTTGGTACAATATTCAACTATAATACCTGGTTCCAGACTGGAGGAAGCTATATCTTGACAGAGGCACCCAAGCTGGATGCTGGACGTTCCATCACATCATGATGAGTCATATTTTCAATATTTATACCAAAATGTCACAATTTCTGTCAGGGTATGCAAACTTTTGAGCACAACTGTAGATACATGTGTGAGTTTGAGATGTGTAATGGTGAGCAAAACAAAGAGCAATACAAGGTATGGATAAAGTAATGATTTATAGGAAATCATTGCTTTCAGTGGTTAAATAATTATGTGCAGTGGAAAGTATGGTCAAAACATACTTTCAATCTACAAAGCTTATCAAAGAAAAGAAGCTTAGAAGCATATCATCATAGTGGATTACCTCAATATAGTGTTGCTTCCTGTGTTAAAAATATAAAATATAAGAGCATAATATGCCATATTTGTTCAACATTACATGGTCTGATTTGTCACAGATTTAACTACTAACTAAAAGGTTTTGGAATTACCAAACACTTCACTTTATACAGACACTGTTCCATATTAATAGCAAACGGCTTGTTTTAGCTATCTTTGGTACAGGATCAATTTTTCTTCTATGCATGTAACGTCCCTGAATTGCTGATAAGGAACTTGCAGACAAGCCTGGAGGGAATACATTCTGAGAGCGATCTACCACACCGTTCAGTGAAATGCATGGGAAATTCCAAAGCAAAAAACTGTAATATACCAATATACTACTACTATACAAAAAGACATCCAAATATTTGCAGCTCACAGTCCAAATCCTAATATAATATGGTCAAGTACAATCTAGCTAGCCAATTTATGTTAGCTTCACATGTCCCTAAAGGAAAAGTATAATGTTCTTTCAATGAGCGCATTTTTTCAGCTATTATCACAATTTCACATTCCTAGAGGCTTCCTACATGTTTGCTCTTTCATATTTTTGTTATTGAATTAAATATATAAAAGTTTGTAGATTCACCACAAGGGGGAACAAACATTAAGTTTGTGAATACCACTGAATCAAAGGCCCCTTTCACATGTGCGGATCGTTCAGATCCGCCTGTCAGTTTTTTCAGGCGGATCTGAACGGGCGCTCCATGCACCTCTATGGAGCGTCGGATGTGAGCGGTGACAAGTCCGCTGACATCCGATCTGCCCCGATCCTATCCACTCAGCAAAATCCAGATGGATGCAAACCCTAATTTTTCATCTGTCTGGCGGATAGGATCGGATGAAAATGGACAGGTGGTCCGTAATCATCCGATCCCCCCCCCCCCACAGAGTGCAGAGACGGACTTGTCATCCGCCGGCTCAGCGGGGATCAACGGAGTGATCCCCTCTAAACAATCGGAGGAGGGAAAATGGACAGCCCCGTGTGAAAGGGGCCATAGTCTTGGATTGTGAAAAGGAAAAGTAATCAGACAAACAGGAAGTTGAATTTTTGTAATAGCAAATATAGTTGGCTGCATCAATTAACATATATAATAGCATGCTATACAAACTGTAGACACTTTTTTTTTAAATCATCAACAGAATTTAACATATTATTTCTTTTTACCTGATTTCTTTCATATGCATATATGAATAGACACTGCAATCGCCATACATTCCCTTTAAATCTAATTTCATGATGATAAAAAAATTCTTTACATTTATGAATTGGGTTCTACATCATAGTTGTTAATATACAAGCACAGAGTATTTAGAGTTGTCCAGAGCGTAACACAAACACAGGCTACTCCATGAATTCACAAAGAATGTCCTGTAAATGTAAAACAGCTTAGAAGACTGTAGACAGAATGCTTTCCACTGTAATAAGGATATATGCAAAGAGCAAGTACAGGTTTTGTGGTACCATACTGTATCCCAATAAAGCACAGACAATGCTCTCAGGCCTTACCATCCATATCCAGCCTCTGTATAATGACCTCCAGTTCCACTTCATTGGGCATGTACCCCAGCGACCTCATTGCAGTGCCCAGCTCCTGCTTGGAGATGAAACCATTTCCGTCCCGATCAAACACCTTGAAGGCTTCTCGAATTTCTGTGTAAACAGACAAAAAAGATTAACCATTCCCAAGCCATTATATATGTGTTCACGAAGAACCTCATATTGGAAAGAAGTATCTACTTCTTTCAAAACCTAATGCATAATGTTCAAGCAATTAATCTTTGTTTTGTTTTAAAAAGAAATTTCACACTGCGTTTTTTATTTTATTTTAACATTCACATATTTGTGCTAGAAACTACCTGTTCAAGAACAGCGCGGCTATTCATATCCTTATGCTACAAATATTTCAATGTAGGTTATTATTATCATTACAATACACTAAAATAGAATATTTATTTGTTATAATGTTAGCCTTTCCATGCATTGAAGCTCTCACAAACAACTGACCACAAACTGATATATTTGATAAAGGAAATTCTTTAGTCCATTATAAAGTTTTTTTTTAAATAACCCTTGGACTGTTCCATATTGTGAAACATTGGAAACTCCATCACAGCTTCAGACATTGACCAAAACTGGTTGTCCTGAATTGCTTTGTATCTGGCTCCATCTGTATTGTCCACCATCCTGAACAGCACTGCCAATGAAAAGCTGTCACAATCATGGTTCACTTTTGGGATGGGTTTCTCGTGGTGGGGAGAAGCATTGGTATTTTACAACTAGGCAATTACTACTTGTGTGCTGGGTCTTCCTTGAGCACTCTGGTAAACTCCAAAAACAAATCTGATACATTTTTTTTCTTCAACATAGTTTCATAGTTAGTCTAGTTGAAAAAAGATACAAGTCCACCTAGTTCAGCCAATAAAAGTGGAAAAAAAAGTTATACAATCCTTTATACACACAGTTGATCCAGAGGAAGGCAAACAAACAAAAACAGCAAAGCATAATCCAATTTGCTCCAGCAAGGGAAAAAAGTCCTTCCTGATCCCCCCAAGAGGCAATCGGATATTCCCTGGATCAACTTTACCTATAAATGTTAGTATCCAGTTATATTATGTACATTTAGGAAAGAATCCAAGCCTTTTAAAGCAATCTACTGAGCCAGACAGAATCAGCTCTTGTGGGAGTCTATTTCACATTTTCAGAGCTCTTACTGTGAAGTAACCTTTATGTATTTGGAGAATAAATCTCTTTTTCACCAGATGTAAAGAGTGCCCCCCTTGTCCTCTGTGATGACCTTAAAGTGAATAACTCAACACCAAGTTCACTATATGGACCATTTAACATTGTATCTCCCCTTAATCTCCTCTTGTCAAGAGAGAATAAATTGAGTGCCTCTAATCTTTCCTCATAGCTCAGTTCCTCCATGCCTCTTATCAGTTTGGTTGCCTTTCTCTGCACTTTCTCCAGTTCCCCAATATCTTTTCTGTGAACTGATGACCAAAACTGAAGTGCATATTCCAGATGAGGTCTTACTAATGATTTGTACAGGGGTAAAATGATCTCTATCTCTCTCTCTCTCTCTCTCTGGAGTCTATACCTAATACAAGAAAGGATTTTGCTAATTTTGGAAACCGCTGCTTGGCACTGCATCCCATCATTAAGCTTATGATCTACCAGAACACCCAGATCCTTCCCCACCATTGATTCCCCCAGTTGTACTCCCCCTAGTATGTATGATAAATGCATATTCTTAGCCCCCAAGGGCATACCTTTACATTTATCAACATTAAACCTCATTTGCCACATAGTTGCCCAATTAAACATTGAGGTCAGCTCGTAAGTTGGAGAGGTCCTGTAAGGATGGTATTCAACTAGATAGCTTGGTGTCATCTACAAAGACTGAAATGGTACTTTTAATCCCAGACCAACAATGGGTTTTTTTTTGCACAAAGCCTAACCTTGTGTAGTGACTTATAGCTGTGCCATACTATCTTCAATGTCAGAGTTAGAATTGACTTATCTGACTAATGCCTTTGTTACACCAGTCATTGGGTTTTAGTGGCTGGTCTTCTCTAAAGTCCTGGTACTTTTTTTTTTTTTATAATGCAACCCTTTTGGGTACATCTCCATCATTTTATTCTGTGGCGTTCAACGAGTTGGCATATTTATTCTGAGATTTCTGAATACAGTAGAGCTGCATTCAACTAACTATAGAAATGTCTGAAGGCAACTGGTAGAAAAGGTGGATGAACACTTGTAAAAGTGAATACAATAAATACATTTCAAGGTTTTCTATATATAATTGTAGAACTTTACAGTTTACTGAAGTAACATCCAATACCATTAAATCTTTTTAATTCTAGATTGTCATGCTACAAAATGGGAAAGGTCCAAGTAGGGTGAATACTTATGCAAACCACTATATACTGCATTTTCTTTAGGTAATAAAGAACACTGAACTGACCATGATGCCACCTGTATCTAAGCAATGCTCCCTTTTCTGGAAATATCTGCCTGAGATTGTTCTCTCTTCCAAATGCTCCTTCTATTTGCTGGAAATCCATTTCCTATGTTTACCACACTTATATGTGGCAGATGCACACTCTTCTGCACCAACTGCAACATGCTGTAAATGGGCCATGACAGAATAAGATATGTTGCCTGACATTTCAAATGCTTTCATCATTAAATCTTTATTATGTTGGCAATGGCTGCTTAAACAGGGCAGTGCAGCTACACTGACATGAATACAATATTGTGCCTATGTGTCCACAGGTGTCCTGTCCTGTATTTAAAAAAAGGACCAAAGTAGGATGAATTAAAACAAAACAAAACATTAAAGCATATTTAAACCCATAAACAAAAACATATTATATTGCAGCTTACCAATTCTTAGATGTCATGGCTGTATTTGTTTTCTGTTTTTAGATTTTTTACTTTATTTTCACCTGGCGACCCAGCCAGCAACACACCCCTGGTCTTAGGATGGCTCCTCCACCCCTAGAAAGCAGCAGTGTCTGGAGAGGGTAGTGTTATGCCGCGTACACACGAAGGGACAATCCCGCGGGATTATCCTCTGGACTCAAGTCCAGCGGACAATCCCTCGTGTGTGGGCGCCGGCGGACTTTTTGGCGCCAAAGTCCGGCGGACCAAAGTTTTAAGTTTGGTTTTAAAATTATCCGCTGGACTTGGCAGTCCGGCGGACAATCCCGCCGTTAGTAGGCTAGTCCGCCGGACTTTTGAAAATGAACGGACTTGCCGCTCATCGGCAAGTCCGTTCATTTAGCACGTGACTTCAGGTTACGTAGCTAGCGTAGGCAGTAAATGCCGGCGCGCTAGCTCCGTGACCTGGCATGGATTTAAAGGGAATCCCCACGCCGAAAAATGGCGTGGGGGTCCCCCCCAAATCCATCTCAGACCCTTATCCGAGCACGCAGCCTGGCCTGCCAGAAAAGGGGTGGGGACGAACGAGCGCCCCCCCCTCCTGAGCCGTACCAGGCCGCGTGCCCTCAACATGGGGGGTGCCCTGGGGAAAGGGGGGCCGTGCGGCCCCCCCCACCCCAAAGCACCTTGTCCCCATGTTGATGAGGACAAGGGCCTCTTCCCGACAACCCTGGCCGTTGGTTGTCGGGGTCTGTGGGCGGGGGCTTATCGGAATCTGGGAGCCCCCTTCAATAAGGGGGCCCCCAGATCCCGGCCCCCCACCCTATGTGAATGAGTATGGGGTACGATGTACCCCTACCCATTCACCTAAGGTGTAAAATGTAAAGTAAAAAAAACACCCACACTTTTGAAAAAATAGTTTATTCCACTGCTCCGGGGGTCTTCTTCCGTCTTGGGGGTCTTCTCGCCGGACTCCTCCGCCATTTACCGAGCTCTTTTACCGAGCGGAGAAGTCCGGCTACCTTCTTCGTCGTCGCCGCCGTCGTCTGGGGGTCTCGATCCGCCTTCGGGGGGTCTTCCGGGGGTCTCTTCTGTTCTTGCGGCGGTCGACGTTTTTTTTTTCGCGCCGCCGGCGCCTTCTTCTTCTTGTTCTTCTTGTTCTTGTTCTTCTTCTTCTTCCGATGTTGACCCGTTGCTGTCTCTGCCCGGAATGCCAGAGCCGCGCTGCGCTGGGACTTATATAGGGACATGGGGACAGGGTCACATGCTCATGTCACATGGTGACCCCGCCCCTTGCGATGTCACAGTCCCGGAGGAAAGGTGTGGGTGTTTTTTTACTTTACATTTTACACCTTAGGTGAATGGGTAGGGGTACATCGTACCCCATACTCATTCACATAGGGTGGGGGGCCGGGATCTGGGGGCCCCCTTATTGAAGGGGGCTCCCAGATTCCGATAAGCCCCCGCCCGCAGACCCCGACAACCAACGGCCAGGGTTGTCGGGAAGAGGCCCTTGTCCTCATCAACATGGGGACAAGGTGCTTTGGGGTGGGGGGCCGCACGGCCCCCCTTTCCCCAGGGCACCCCCCATGTTGAGGGCACGCGGCCTGGTACGGCTCAGGAGGGGGGGCGCTCGTTCGTCCCCACCCCTTTCCTGGCAGGCCAGGCTGCGTGCTCGGATAAGGGTCTGAGATGGATTTGGGGGGAACCCCACAACGTTTTTCGGCGTGGGGATTCCCTTTAAATCCATGCCAGGTCACGGAGCTAGCGCGCCGGCATTTACTGCCTACGCTAGCTACGTAACCTGAAGTTACGTTCTAAATGAACGGACTGCTCCGTGTGTGGGCAAGTCCGTTCATTTTCAAAAGTCCCGCGGACTTTGGCCAGCGGATTGTCCGCCGGAGAAGTCCGGGCGTGTGTGGGCAAGTCCACACGCTCGGAAAGTCCGGCGAAGCCAGCTGGAAAGTCCAGAGGATTGTCCGCTGGACTAGGTCCGCCGGCAAAAGTCTGCACGTGTGTACGCGGCATTAGAAGGACTAGTAGATTTAAATGAACTTTTACATAAGTGACTAACCTGGGTATGCATTAGTAGATTTTCGAACGAACATCCGTACGAATAATCATAAGAAACATTTCTACGAACATTCTCAGTACCTTTGACAACTTGACAAATGTTGTTCAAACATTAACTGAAAATTTCATGTGCTTTAAACATTTGATTTTGGAGTGAATGGAACCAATGAAAACCACATACACTGTTAGAAATTTGTTTCTTCAAGTAAAAATGTCCCTCCTGTTTCTTCAATTTTCTCATTGCTGTGGTGAAAAACTTTGATTTCACCTCACTAACAATTTGAATATCAAAAGAATGTTCTTAAAGCTTAACATTTCTAATGAAAATCTACTAGTGTATACCCAGCTCAATAAACTAAAACTTGAAATTTCGATCGGTGTGTTGCCCGGACACACTCGACAGAAGTTGCTGGAAAACTTTTCTTGTTCAGCCGCTGCAGTCAATTGAATGCAGTGTATTCTAATAGCTGTGTTTAAAGTCAATGAATAAAATCTGACCACTCTAAGCACCCTTACCTTAGTGGTAAATGGTTTGTCTCAACCCCCCTAACTTCCACTTTTGCTGGGCAGCTTGGTCTTTTGAAAAAAAAATGCAACAGGATCAACAAGTAAAAAAGCAGTATGTAATTTTTTTATTTTGCCTTTAGTACCACTTTAGGGAGCCCTATTATGTAATGCGCTCTGAAAAGAGAAATGGGTTAGAAGTAAATGTAGTGGTGGATTTATACTCTTGGAAATCATTACAACAACTGCCAGAACCCTTACCTTCTGGCAAAATCTGTGATGGATTTTCTGTGTATGGCCATATTTAGAACTGGAGCTGTCCTAGGTCAAACATAACTGATGATGTTCCATCTGAAAGCTATCTCCCTGGGGTCCAGTGTTTTTGACAATCTTTGATTATCCAGCTATTGTTGGACCACATCATGCCTTTCCATATCATGATACAGTGGCATACATGGAATTATTATATGGGAGTTTGACAGTAAAATGTTAGCTACCTCAAAGTATAACAGTGTATGGTATTTTGTCCTGTATGATAGCCAATGATTTAGCAAAAAATATGTAAGCTGGACTTTACAGTAACCTGTTCATGGGTCTATATATATATATATATGTTATTGAGTTTGAGTCCCTTGGCTCCTTGACATGTTACTATTGTAACTTCCAGCTGTGATTTGGTTGGACACGTAGCTTCACTTTTAAAGAGCTATTAATGTTCCTTCCTTGAAATTTTTTTTTTTTTAAATATGCACATAACGTGCACTTTTGTACATTTTTCACGCCTTGTTTATTGCAAATATATACCTTAAAGTAAGCACTGGTGTGATTTTCACATTTGTACCAACTTTCACTTTTTTTTTGTTTTTTATTAAATGTAGGGATTTCTAGATTAGCCACTGGAGGCAAGTAAATTATCTACTACAACCACACTGCCCACAGCTGGCCATACACAGCTTGAATTTCCTGCTGAATTGGCCACAGTTTGAACCAAGGGTGGCCCTTTTGCCACCATCTGTCTTGACGAAAGTCAATTTTATAATTGGAGAAGCCAGGTGGAAAATTGCTGGCCAAACAATGAGCATTGTTTCCAATGAACCTGCCAAACATTTTAATATGTATTTTGTAAATTGTGTTTTGGGAGAGTCCGCTTACATTAACTGCTTGCTGACCAGCACACGACGATGTACGTCGACACAATGGCATGGCTGGGAAAATGGGCGTACCTGTACATCCCCTTTAAGACGTGGCGCACATGCACACCGTTTACTCTGTGAGCATGCCCCGCGGATTCGATGTCCGCTGGGGGCCCGCGATCATGACACCGAGCGGCAGAACGGGGAGATGCCTATGTAAACAAGGCATTTCCCTGTTCTGCCTAGCAACATGACAGGGATCTACTGCTCCCTGTCATCGGGAGCAGTGATCTCTGTCATGTTATAGTGAGCCCATCCCCCCACAGTTAGAATCACTCCCTAGGACACACTTAACCCCTTGATCGCCCCCTAGTGTTTAACCCCTTCCCTGCCAGTGTAATTTACACAGTAATCAGTGAATTTTATATCACCGATCGCTGTATAAATGTCCCAAAATAGTGTCAAAAGTGTCCGATGTGCCCGCCGCAATGGCGCAGTCACGATAAAAATCGCAAATCGCCGCCATTACTAATAAAAGAAAATTAATAATAAAAATACCATAAATCTATCCCCTATTTTGTAGATGCAATAATATTTGCGCAAACCAATCAATGTACGCTTATTGCGTTTTTTTTTTTTACCAAAAATATGTAGAAGAAGTGTTTCCCGAGTGTTTCCTAGCCTTTCCGAGTTCAGCTGAGCTGTCCCCTGAGTATTTCCGAGGCTCTCCAGCACCCCCCACCTCTGGCCACATGCATGTAATAGAAGTCAATGCGGAACAAATTATCTTCGTTTCCATTGACTTCTATGGGGAAACTTTGATATTTGAGTGCTTTGGATTACAAGCATTGTCCTAGAATGGATTATGTTTGTAATCCAAGATTCCACTGTATTTATTATAGCAAAAAATAATATAGCTTTTATTTAAAAAATAAATGTTTATAGTGCAAAAAATAAAAAACGCAGAGGTGATCAAATATCACCAAAGAAAGCTCTATTTATGGGGGAAAAAATTTGGGTGCAACGTTGCATGACCGCACAATTGTAATTTAAAGCAATGCAGTGCAGTATCGCAAAAAGTGCTCTGGTCAGGAAGGGGGTAATTTCTTCTGGGGCTGAAGTGGTTAAAGTGTTACTAAACCCACAACAGTAAATCAGTCTGTATATGCAGCATAGCATGTTTGTTATACTCACTTTGGAACTTAAGGGGTTAATCCTCTGCATTGTGTAAAAAGGCTGTTTTATCCTGTATGCATAGATTCTCCCCCACCTGCACTGTCTATCTGGGGAAGGCCAGCTAACACAGGCAGGGTAGCCGACCTGCACATGTTCAGTTGTGTCTTTAATGCTGAGGAGAACATTTACTTGTTCTCAGAGCTAGCCGGGTCACATGATATTGACATCACACATGTGGGTGTGTATACAGTGCTTTCACACTGGGGCAGTGCGCTTGCAGGACAGAAAAAAAAGTCCTGCAAGCAGCATCTTTGGGACGGTGTTTGAGCGGTGTATACATCGTTCCCAAAACGCCCTGCCCATTGAAATTAATGGGCAGCGCTGCCAAAGCGATTGGGCAGCTCCGCAAAACATGTGCTATTAACCCTTTCTTCGACTGCTAGCTGGGGTTAAAAGTGCCCCGCTAGAGGCCAAAAAGCGCCACTATAAAACTAGCGGCGCTTTACCGCTAACGCCCGCTCTGCCCCAGTGTGAAAGAGGTCTAAAACGTTAGTTGTGCCCTTAGCCTTCAATTCCATTTCAACCTATGGAAGATTTGTTTTTGTTGAAACTGCAATGTAAAGCGTATCTAAAAAAAAAAAATATTGTTTTTGAAGTAGGAAAGGTTAATCAACCCAGTTTTTTTATTTCTGTCTATGACCCTATTGGGGAGATTCACCCTCTCCATTGGTCCTGGTGACCATTAACTGAAAATCATTCAATGGGGTCTAAGGCTGGCTATACATTATACAATTTTCTTTTTCATTTTCCTTTAGATTTACCTTCAACTATGTAGTGCAAGGGCCTGTTTGATTGCATACAAATTGAAAGTGTTTAGGTTTGATCTCATGTTATATGGTTTTGGTAAATCTAAAGGAAAATTGTACAAGAAAATTGTGTAATGTATGGCCAATCATAGAGAAGATTTCTCTCACATTGGAGAGATTTTATCTCACCCTCTGATGTGTCAATGGGATACAAAATGAAAGAAACTAACAGGGGTTTCAACCTGTCACCATTCTATCCAAAATAAAAAAAAATTAAATAAAATTTGGCTTTAGATACACTTTAACCGCTTCCTGACCGCCTCATGTAGATATACGTCAACAGAATGGCACGGGCAGGCAAAAGCACGTACCTGTACGTCCCCTTTAATTTGCCTGCCCGGGGGGCGCGCTCCGTGACCACGGCCGCGGGACCAGCGGACCCGATCGCCGCTGGTATCCCGCGATCGGGTTACGGAGCTGAAGAACGGGGAGAGGTCTATGTAAACAAACCTCTCCCCGCGCTTCCTACACTGACTGTCAGTGATCGGCGGTTCCCTGTCATCGGGAACGCCGATCAATGACGTCAGACATACAGCCACGCCCCCCTACTGTAAAAAAAACACAACACGTCACACTGACTCCTCCTCGCCCCCTAGTGGCTACAACTGTCACTACAACTGTCATTTACATAGGAATCAGTGCTATTTAAATAGCAGTGATTGCTGTATAAATGACAAATGTCCCAAAAATGTGTCAAAAATGTCCGATGTGTCCGCCATAATGTCGCAGTCACAATAAAAATCGCTGATTGCCGCCATTACTAATAAAAAAAAAATATTAATAAAAATGCTATAAAACTATCCCCTATTTTGTAAACGCTATAACTTTTGCGCAAACTAATCAATAATCGCTTATTGCGATTTTTTTTTTACCAAAAATATGTAGAAGAATACTATCGGCCTAAACTGAGGAAAAAAAATGTTTTTTTATATATTTTTTGGGGATATTTATTATAGCAAAAAGTAAAAAATATTGCATTTTTTTCAAAATTGTCGCTCTATTTTTGTTTATAGCGCAAAAAATAAAAACCGCAGGGGCGATCAAATACCACCAAAAGAAAGCTCTATTTGTGGGAAAAAAAGGACGCCAATTTTGTTTGGGAGCCACGTCGCACGACCGCGCAATTGTCAGTTAAAGCGACGCAGTGCCGAATCGCAAAAAGGGGCCTGGTCCTTTGGCTGCCAATTGGTCCGGGGCTGAAGTGGATAAAGCAGAACTAAACCATGCATTTTAAAAATAGCTAGCAGATAGATATTTATGGTAGAAGAGTCTATGTACTGTATTCCTGCATTTCTTCTGCCATAAAATCTTTCAGCTTAGTGTACAATCCCGGCATATGTAAGAAGGTGAAAGGATGAATAAACTCTTTTGCACATGCATGGGTGTTTTGTCATCCCAGAATGGCCAATCAAGATGGCAGAAGACTCCAAAATCTAGAAGAAAACAGAGAGCAGATGAGAGCACCAGTGACCAGTGACAGACAAGAGAGATTGTGGATGTTGCAGCACCAGAGGAGGGCGTTTTACAAGGTAAAAGTGCCATAATGCGCAAATATGTAATGCCTACTTGCACGTTATGATGTAAGCTCCCAGGGAAACCTGAAAAGTTTAAAGTGTATGTAAACTCAATACATTTCTATTATTTTTTGTTATTTTGATCTGCTAAATATAACATTTGAAGCACTTTATTACATCTGTTTGAAAATTGCAAAAAACATAGTTGTTCATCCAGCCATAAATCTTGTGCGCTGATAACTCCCCCCTGAACTTTCTGCCTGTGGACTATCAGTTAGCATTTCTAACTGCTATTTCCATGGACTAAAAAATACCTCCCCCTGTTATGAAGAATAGAGGGAAGTGTTATGTAGTCTTAACACAGTAATAAGTAGTCCTAAAACATTTCTTGTCCGAAGAGAAGAAGGCGTTATGTATTCTTAACACAGTGTTATGTAGTCCTAACGCGCTCCCTGTCCCAGGGTGACTATGTGTCTCAGTAGAGTTGTCATTCTTGAACAGAAATGTGTTAATGGAAACATTACCAGGTTAAAACAAAGGAAACATTTATAAAAAAAAAGAAAAGTAATGCTGCCACAACATCTAAGGACCGGTAAGCTACAATACTATAAAGTTTTACTCTTTTGGGCTTAGAAACACTTTAATTCTGCTGTAAATGCAGGATTTTAATATATAAACAACACATTAAAATGTACTGGTTGAAAATGTAAAATGGATAACAACAGGAAAATAGCACTGCAGATTTTGCATAGTTTAAGATGTAGTAAAGTATGCCTAAAGCACAGGAGCGTGAATGGGACCTTAAACCGAATGAAAGGTGTTTGGTTGCTTAGTCAAGCCAGGCTTCAGCTGTGCACTTGGTTGAGCCTCCATTGCGCTTTTCCTCAGACAATTCTAATGGGAACCATGGAATAGAACTATTTTGCAGCAAAATGTATTGAACTGTAACTTTACAATGTGAGCTCACTAGGGATTGTTTAGGACTGCACACACCTATTCCTTGAGTCCCCTGTCTCATAAATCTGCTGCAGTTTAGCTCTGGCAGATCACCCTCACATGTGACAGATATTCATGCTCCAATAGATACCAACAAGCCTACAATGACTGATACTACGCAGAGATAGGGCAGGCATCACAAAAAAAAAAGGATATGTATTTTTAAAGATCACGCTGCAATTTTGTAAGCAGACTTTGCCTCCATCTTTATCATTGCTGCATGCATTATACGAGTATGCATCATCCTCTCCTTCGAAAATCACTCAATAAGAAATCTTAGTAAAATAAAAAAATATGCACAAAAAATACATATGCATGGATTCGTTTTGTGGGAAGGTCTGCAGATCCTTCACATAAGTTAAAAAAAAAAAGAATAATTCTGCAATAAACTAAATAGTGCAAATCTAGAATAGGAATCAAACGGAGAAGTGTCATTGCAGAGGTCACCTCTCCAGAAGAGCCTTGAATGTCATTGATTATACTTCATAGCATGTTTTTTTATGCTTGAAATAAAAATAAAAAAAATACAGAAAAAGCGTTATGAAGCAACTGAAATGCAGGCTGAATTATGTAACGATATTGTTGGGGGGGGGGGGGGGGGGTGAGTCTGTGAGGGGAGAGGAGGAGGAAAATGTAGCGGGGAATGACAAACCATAGGGTCATGATTATAACCTTCTGTGTTCGCACTGCGCTTCAGACATGTATAAATGTACTGCAGTGTTGCACAATCATAGAAGGAAACCCCATCAAAGCTGTAAGTGAAGAATGAGTGTCAGCACCTGGAGATAAACTGCAGTCACGTGCTACACTGAGGAGAACACAGATTACTGTACACAAACAGCCACTATAGTCTCACACATATCTGCATACACAAATCAGTAGACCCCATCGGAGGGTGGCTGCATCTCTGTCACATACACTTTATAAAGCAGCCATGGAATGTAAACATCCCCTCCATTGCAGCCAGGGCAAAGTATGCACATATATACACACTGCAGCCAGTGAAAATACACATGCTGTCTTCACACACTTAATTTACATACACAACATGCACATACAGTATACTTACACACATAAACAGGCAAGCTCTGACTGAATTTCTTTTATCATCTTCTAGCAGTCATAGTTTGCAATGTCTGCTGTTAAACTGTATCTATTTTTTTTTTTCTTTCTGCTGTTGCCACTTACATCTCTGCAGACCATGGATAAACTGTCTAAATGGAGAAAAACACTCCGTCCACACATTGTTACACGCATTGCGCTCACACACACCGCAGTCTCAGGTCTCCTCATCTCACTCCTTTGTGCCTCATGTTTGAACAAATTGAATTCCTCAATGAAACCTGAGAGGAATTTTAATAGGAGAGACAATGACACCCTGTATGTGTAAACTAGTACCTATCATATTCTGTACATGTGTCGTACGGTGCACTATCGTTTTTCTGTACATTAACTTTGCAAAGCCAATTTTCTTCTACCGTGTATTACCGCCGAACGCCACTGCATCTATCACATAAGTTTGTAAAACTGAATTCTCTTCGGTAAGATCAGTTTTTCTATTGAGGGCTTCGAAATGACCAGATACATAAAAGACAAATCTCTCAGCTCTGTGAATGAGCTTGTGCAATCGCACAATGCCTCTATTTAGGTCCTATCACATTCCATGATTAATTACCTTTGTGTGATTGAATAGAAAAAAGCAATTAACGGCTCATTCATGAGATTGTTGGATAGTTTTTTTTTTTTTTTTTTTTTCTGTTAAACTACCTCTGCAGAATTATTTTCTTGAAATGAATCTTTCTGCAATCGCCCAATAATTTCCTATAAGATATTGTTAATCTAACACCCTGTAAACACTAGGGACAAACTGGGGCACCCTGACATACAGGTCTGAAATAGCTTATGAAGGCAAATGTCTCAGTCCTCAGGGACGTGCGGTGAGGTCAGTGGCTGGTGGGGCACTGGCTAGTATCAGAGCCAGATACACACAGGTTACATACGGCGCGCTCGATAGAGTGAGAGCAATAATTCTATCACTAGACCTCCTCTGTAACTCTAAACATGTAAAGAAAATGAAAGCGTTGCCTATGTAGATTTTTAAGTTCTGAAGTTTGGCGCTATTCCACGAGTGTGCGCAATTTTAAAGCGTGACATGTTAGGTATCTATTTACTTGGCGTAATATCATCTTTCACATTATACAAAAAAATTGGGTTATCTTTCTTTTTTTTTAATATATTCATGAAAAATATCAAAACAACAAACGCGCAAAAATGCGCAAATACTGTGTAACATAAAAAGTTGCAACAACCACCATTTTATTCCCTAGGGTGTCTGCTAAAACCATATATATAATGTTTGGGGTTCTGAGTAATTTTCAAGCAAACGTTGATTATTACATGTAAGAGAGAAGTGTCAGAATTGGCCTGGGTGGCAAGGGGTTAATTACCATAAGTAATATATAAATAATTATTATATATTGTTTTTAAGGTAATTTACTATATTTTCAAAAACTGTACTCAAGTAGGTGGCTTAACGGACAAATTACTGAAGTTTGAAGTTATAACTTCAAACCAGTAATTTTACAGCAAATAAGTAAATAATAAAATATGATCTTATAACATATAGCATAATAATATATGATTTAGCTTGATTATAACAGTACCTTTTTAACAGCAGCAGATTCTCATTTTCCCTAACTGTGTGAGAAAAACATGGGATTGTGGGTAAATCTTATACCCATAAACCCATGTTTTTTCCTTGTAGTTAGGAGGGCTGGGCTGGAAGGGAGCATTTGTCTTTTAGACACATGCCCCTTCTATGACACTGCAGTGAGAGGCGTGCCTCCACTTCAGCATTTTTATTGGACAGATGGGGCTAATGGTACTTTACCATTGGTCCAAGACTCCAAGCCGTCCATTGAGCTCAGTGCCTCTGACAAGAAGTGAGAGGCACTGTGAGCTCAACCTCTCAGTCTGCTGCAAACAGTGTGCCAGCTTGTATTTAAACTGGCCGCTCTGTATATCACTTCTGACAGGCTGTGCAGGGAGCCACGTATCTCCAGAACCATAGGTCGTAGGAGCCCCACATTTTTACCAGCGGTGGAGTAGGCTGCTTACCCCCCAAATTTTGGGTCTCTGTGACCTTAGGTCGCCAAACTACGACCCTCAAAGCTCAATTTATAAAAAAAATTTAAAGTTCATGGCAGGTGAGGCTCTCCCTTGACTGCACGTCCCTGCAGTACATAGGAGCCCTTAGCAAAGTTTTCTTTATTCTTATTTATTCTTTATTTTAATATACTGAACCCCCAACAAGCTGTGACAATGAAGCAAGTGTTCACTTCCACCGCTTTGCTTGACACCTTCCCTCCATGGTTAGGAAATCGGAGTGGGAAGTTTTGTAGGATATAGTAAAAAGAGTCAGCGCAAAAAGGGCCCGTAGGTAGTTCGATTGGTGGAAGCGCCTGATGTGCTTGTTCAAAGGATAGGCAGGCATCATCTGATTTAGTAAAACATCCAAATACTTTAGAACAATTGGTAAAGGACAAGCGGGACTTTAAAGGTACCAAAAAAGATATACAGTATGTTTATAAAAATATAAATTTTATTTGGACGTACGTTTCTTTAAAATGACAAATGTTCAAAAGCATGATATTCATACAACATGTGCAACCACTTCTAACTCTACATGTTTCGCTCATAAGAGCTTCCTCAGGAGCTTTTGAAAGTGTTGCATGAAAATACTTTTGTAGTATTTAACTTCATGCAACACTTTCAAAGGCTCCTGAGGAAGCTCTTATGGGCGAAACATGTAGAGTAAGAAGTGGTTGTACATGTTGTATGAATATCATGCTGTTGAACATTTATTGACATTTTAAAGAAACGTACGTCCAAATAAAATTAATATTTTTATAAACTTACTGTATATATTTTTTGGTACCGATTGTCCTTTACCTATTGTTCTCATTTATTTAATGGGATGTGGTACCTAGTTCTGATCCCTCATTGCCCAGTTTCAAAAATAAAAAATATCCAATTACATTGTTTCATCAAATAAAATTCATTTTGTGGCTTTAAATTGCCACTTCCTCAATTCAAGGTGATACAATTAGTGTCTAGTGTCAGCTGCTAGTTCTACTTGGGAAATACTCTTTATTGGCCACTAGGTGGGATGTAGAGCGTGTGGCAGTGATGTCTCTAGGTGGTTCACATGTAGCTGCTACATGTGATCCACCTAGATGACATCACTGCCACAAAGAATATTCCCACAAGTGGATCTCACTACTAGCTGATACTAGACACTAGGGATGGGCCCGGTGTTCGATTCAAACCCATGTTCGAATCGAACATCGGCTGTTCGTCCGCTCGTCGAGTTCAGAACTCTGAGGGCCGTTCGCATCAAATTCGTGTTATACGAACGGTCCACAATGCACTGCGTCAGTCGCAGTGCATTGCTGGCTGATGATTGGCCAAGCATGCACTGTGACCCCGCATGCTTGGCCAATCATAGAGCCAGAAGTGAGGAGAGCAATAATTGGCTACAGGCAGCCTTGTGTAGTGTGTTCCGGCGTTGAGGGATAGAGGATTGATAGGCAGGGACAGTCTAAACTATTTTCAATCATTCCTGAGTGGGGAAAGTGTAGGGAAAGAGGAAAAATAGGCAGGGATAGTATGTTCTTCTCAGGCATTTGCGTGTGGGGAAAGAGGAATAATAGGCAGGGATAGTGTGTTCTTCTCAGGCATTTGCATGTGGGGAAAAGTGCTGTTCTCTACCAATACAGCCATCTGCAGAAGTTAGTGTGTGTGCTGTGTGAGTCTAGCACAGCACAGTATACAACCTGCACCTGTATCTGTCCTTCTGCCCTGTTGTCATCTAATCCAGCCATCTGCAGGAGTTAGTAATTTTGTTGTGTGAGTGCAGCACAGTATACAACCTGAACCTGTATCTGCCCTTCTGCCCTGTTGTGATCTAATCCAGCCATCTGCAGGAGTTAGTAACTGTGTTGTGTGAGTGCAGCACAGCACAGTATACAACCTGAACCTGTATCTGCCCTTCTGCCCTGTTGTCATCTAATCCAGCCATCTGCAGGAGTTAGTAATTGTGTTATGTGAGTGCAGCACAGCACAGTATACAACCTAAACCTGTATCGGCCCTTCTGCCCTGTTGTCATCTAATCCAGCCATCTGCAGGAGTTAGTAATTGTGTTGTGTGAGTGCAGCACAGCACAGTATACAACCTGCACCTGTATATGCCCTTCTGCCCTGGTTTCATCTAATCCAGCCATCTGCAGGAGTTAGTAATTGTGTTGTGTGAGTGCAGCACAGCACAGTATACAACTTGAACCTGTATCTGCCCTTCTGCCCTGTTGTCATCTAATCCAGCCATCTGCAGGAGTTAGTAATTGTGTTGTGTGAGTGCAGCACAGCACAGTATGCAACCTGCACCTGTATCTGCCCTTCTGCCCTGGTTTCATCTAATCCAGCCATCTGCAGGAGTTAGTAACTGTGAGGGCTTACAGTGTTGTGGCAACACCGTCCACCACCACCACCACCAAAGGCCCAATTTTTCTACCCCTGTTCAACAGGGGCATGCAATTACAATTCTTGATCTAATAATTCACAGCAGGGCCCATTCCTGTGCCCACCAAGTGTAACTGTGAGGGCTTACAGTGTTGTAGCACCAGCACCTCCTCCACCACCAAAGGCCCAATTTTTCCTAACACTGTTCAACAATGGCATGTAATTACAATTCCTGATATAATAGTTCACAGCAGGGCGTTCCAGCGCCCACCAAGAGTAGCTGTGAGGGCTTACAGTGTTGTGGCAACACCAACATCTAATGGGGCAAATTTCTGCAGAGTATATACGGCAGGCCCCTACTTTCAAACATCCAACTTAGAAACGACTCCTACTTGCAAACGGAAGGAGAAAACAGAAAGTGAGAGGAAATCTACCCCTAGGAAGGAAAATTCTATCCTGTTAGATTTAATTTGGGAAAAAGGTATCTCCTCTCTACTGATGCTTTATTACCAATCCTTGTTTCAATAAAAACCCCACTTTTCCAAAAACATTTGTCATTGGGACGGAAAGTCCGGTGAAATGTTCTGAACAGGTGCACAGACAGCAAAACATGCCATGTCATCTTTCTCAAATATTTTCATCCATATTGCCAGGACAAGACATGACATTAAAGCCGCAAGCAGTTTTAAATGGCTTCTTTTTTTCCTTTACAAATGTCATTTTGTGCAGGGACAGTTCTAAACATGGGTAACACATGCCACTTCATAGGCATAATTTAGACACCCCCCAGGTACCATATTTAACGGAATGTTTCACTTTTTTTTTTCACTTTATGCGTCATTAAAATGACTGCTCCAGAAAAAACGTCAGTTTTTAAAACTTCTCTTTGCATTGATACATGTCCCCTGGGGCAGGACCCGGGTCCCCAAACCTTTTTTATGACAATAACATGCATATTGGCCGTTATAATTAGCACTTTAGATTTGGAACGTTCGCGTCCATTGTAACTAATAGGGTTCTAACGTTCGTGCGAACTTTCGGTCCGTTCGCAGGTTCTGGTGCGAACCGAACCCGGGGGTGTTCAGCACATCCCTACTAGACACAAATTTTATCACCTTGAACTGAGGAAGTGGCAATTTAAAGCCACCAAACATGTTTTATTTGGTGAAATAAAGTAATTGGATGTTTTACTAAGGCTGCATTCACACTACAGGGCTTGAAGCGTGGGCAGTCTGCCACGGATCTGCCCATGATTTGACAGCGCCGATGTGTGAATGACAAAACATCGAACTTGCATTTGAGATGCCATTTATTTGAACGACACCTTAAATCGCGGTGCGGGTCTGCCACGATTGTCGTGCCATAAAACGTGCTGCAATCGCGGCAAACCCAAATCGCGGGACGCACGTCGCCCAAAATAGTTCAGGAGCTACTTTGGGGTGACATGCGTCCCGCCATGCGGGTTGCCGCGATCGCAGCACGTTTTATCGCGCAACAATCACGGCAGACCCCACCGCAATTTGGGTTGTCATTCAAATGAATGGCATCTCAAATGCGAGTTCTGTGTTTTGTCATTCACACATCAGCGCTGTCAAATCAAGGGCAGATACGCCCAGGATTCAAAACGCTGTAGTGTGAATGCAGCCTAAAGCAGACGACTCATGCCTATCCTTTGAACAAGCACATTGGGTGCCTCTGCCAATCAAACTACCTACGGGCCCTTCTTGCGCTGACTCTTTCTACTACTTCGTTCACCCACCTGAGAACCCCTTAAGAGCACCCAGGATGGGAATGCTCAGTCAGTAACACTTGTAGGCAATGGCGGAACTATAGGGGTCCCTGCAGTCGCACTTGCGACTGGGTCCTGTCGTTCTGCCGCTGTGGGGGGCCCCAAGACCCGGCATCTCAACCTGCACCCCTGGCTGTCCATTTAACATGCGGGGGGGAGGTGGTGATCAGCAGCTCTATGGTGCCTGCGAGCCTCGGGATCTCCCTGGGGCTTGTAGTTCTCTCTCCGAATGTATATAGTGGGCTTCTGACCCACGCATGTATCGCCTGGGTCAGAGGCCCCTCCCCTCTCCAGTGGATACAGTCAGAGAGAGAACTACAAGCCCCAGGGAGATTCCGCCGCTCGTGGACACCATAGAGCTGCCGATCGCCGCCTCCCACCTCCCCCAGGTGGGGGGGAGGGGTACAGAGATGTGCTGGGGATCCAAGGTGCACAGCAGAGACAAGCCAGGTACAGGGGAACCTCTGGAGGGGGGGGGGTAACTGTCTGGGGACCCGTAAGTAAGGGGGGGCTCTCTGGGTACCATGAAGTAAAGGGGGCCCTCTGGGGACCCTGATGTATGGGGGCTCTCTGGGGACCCTGATGTAAGGGGGGCTCTCTGGGGACCATAAAGTAATGGGGCCCTCTGGGGACCCTGATGTAAGGGGGGGCTCTCTGGGGACCCTGATGTAAGGAAGGCTCTCTGGGGACCCTAATGTAAGGAGGGGGCCTCTGGGGACCCTGATGTAAAGGGTTCTCTCTGGGGACCCTGATTTAAGGGAGGGCTCTCTGGGGACCCTGAGTTAAGGGGAGGCTCTCTGGGGGCCCTGATGTATGGGGGGACTCTCAGGGGACCCTGATGTAAGGGGGATCTCTGGGGACCCTGATGTAAGGAAGGGGCTCTCTGGGGACCCTGATGTAAGGGGGGCTCTCTGGGGACAATATTTTATATATATATATACACACACACACATGTATATTATATACATGTGTATGCCCGCCCAAGCGTATGACTTTCTTTACTTCGCTGCTATAGGCTCTAGCCCGAGATCTTTTGTAGACCTAACAACACCCCTGGTGGGGGGTCCTTCATGGTTTCTTGCACCGGGCCCCTGAAGATTCTAGTTAGCCTCTGTTTGTAGGTAATGCTCACATGTAATGCTGAATATCCATAATTGCAAGAGAAAGAGAGATGGGCCGATGACAATAAGGCTGAAGAAGACAGAAGTAGACGATGCTGGACCTCCTCCAGCCAGAAAATGAGACAGGCTCTCTCTGACTTGCTCCAGCTTCTGATGCACATTAAGAGAAGTTCACAGTGTGCAGTGAAATCAGAAAAAACGATTTCAGTACAAAAGAGGAGCCTGTACAGCTGTGCAAGACTGGAGGGTAAGGCTGGAGTTTAAAATTTATTTTTAAAGCCCAACTGTGTTTAATGTCCTTAATGGCCAAAACAAACTCCATACTGTAGATTAAGGATGAGCTCTGGCATGTTCGCACACCCCACGTGCAGAGCCCGCCAGGAAGTCGGCACTGCGCTAATCACAGGCAGTGAGACATTGTCCCGATGTGCAGCTGCAGAGATTGGGAAATGTCTCACTGCCTGTGATTAGCGCAGCGCAGTGCCGACTTCCTGTCGGCTCTGCACACGCGGTGTGCGAACATGCCGGAGCTCATCCTTACTGTAGATGTGCTTGCTGTAATAAATGTATGTAGCCTCAGCTACATGCAGTATACAGCGCCGTGTTCCGGCAGTGGGACGGAGACTTCCTGTCCTGCTCCCGGAGCAAAATAGAGTCAGGCAGAGTGATGATCAGCCATTCACGGCAAGCTTTGTAATCTATGAATGGCAGAAAGGTGGACAAATGAAGTCATACAATACAGCTGGGCCCAAACTGCAGTGAGAAAAGTAATCTCACCAGTCTACCTATACTGTCTGGCATGGGTGCCTGAACCAAAAGACTGGAGATAAGCAAATAATAAACAAAGCGGGAAAATAATGCGGCTCTAATGGTGGCTACATGCTTACATTTTTTATCTGACCGATGTGCGACTTGATCAAAATGATCAAATCTGCAAGCAAACAGTCAAAATTTCCCTTCTGATTGATTTAGCTTGAATTCCATTCAGATTTGATCAAACTGGGATGAACGGCCGGGGCAAAATATTATTGATCGTTCTGGGACATTTGGCATCACTGAGATACAGAATATGATCATATTTCAATTGACCAGAATATGAGATTACAAAACAATTACAATCGTATCTTAACTATCGATCAAAGTCCATTTCCTCCGTGTGTGTCATATTGAGCAAACAGGGTTGTTGGCTATACGTCGAGTATTCCTATTGGGAAAGATTAATCAGAATGGAAATCAATCATTTCTTAAAGCATGTATGGCCACAATCAGTAGTTTAGTTTACAGATATTGGGGTTTAGTTACTAAAGGCAAATCCATTTTGCACTACAATCGCTGTATATCTGAGGGGGACACACAAGGAAAATAAAAAAACAGCATTTTTTCTTGTACATGATTGGATGATAAAATCAGCAGAGCTTCCCCTGATTTCCGATCTTCCCCTCAGATTTACAGCGACTGCACTTCCACGTGCACTTTCAGTGCAGAGTGGATTTGCTTTTAGTAAATCAACCCCATTGTGTTACAAAACAAATAGTTAAATATGCATCATTTTAGGTTACTGTTTGCCACTTGCTTACCGTCTGTACCCATGTTTTCCTTGAGATTAAAAGTGGTTTGTCACTTGTGATTAGTTTTTTGAAATTCAGATCACTTATGGCTGTGCGGCATGCAAATTGCAACAAGTTAACATCAGAGTGTTTCTGTTGCCAGTTCACAGATCATTGGGCAATCCACAGCAATTGGATTAATTTATACTCGGCAATTAAAACTTCTTCACATTTATCCAAAATACATTTATGTCAATTCCCTCTTCTATGTGAAGTAGAATATTAAAACAGACCTTTACTCATAAAACTAACTTCATCTCTTCTCCTCCCCCACCCCTCCCTTTTTAACAATAGCAGACTGTTTTGTAATGTAAGGCATTTTTAATGTGGTGTGGGCCGCTACTTCCTTATGCCTCACCTAGGCGAAGATTATGTAACAATTCGTCTCTGCTGCCTCCTGGGATATCCACATCACACATCCCAAGAGGCAGTCTTTTACTCAGGGGCGAAGTATCGCAGGACCTGGCAGACCTGCAGTATATCTGCGCATGCTTGGGATCTCACGCATGCGCAGACATGCCGCAGGTCTTCCAGGTCCCAAATAGCTGGCAAGGACTTGCGGTGTGTTTGCGCATGTGCGAACAGGGGTTTCAAGATGGCAGCATGGAAAGTGATGCAAGAAGAGCTTCAGCAGCAAGCAAGACAACTTTGGACTCCATGTAGTTTTTTTTTTTTTTATTCTCAGACAGGGACAATTGTTGAAGATTAAGTTTACCTAAAACAAAAAAAATAAAAAATCACCACAAGGGACAATGCTTACCTTCAGTGGGATGTGTCCCTTGTGCTGCTCTGTCCTCTTTTCGCCAAAATCTACCTCCTCTGATGCCCCCTAACCCCTGAAATCTTATGGTGGAGCAGGGGTTGATAGAACTAAGGGGCTAAGTCCAGTTGCTCCATTTATAGTAGCAATTATTACAGCTTCCAAAAAATATACTGTAAATACAATGCATTGCCTAGCTTAGTGATCAAGAGGCTATCCCAGTGGTTGTCAACTTAAAAGATTTAGGGGTTCTCAACTGCAGCTCCTGAAAGTACCAAAGGGCTACACATAATATTCAGTAAATGTTATGCTAGAGAAGATAATTTTTTTTTTTGAAAAGCCAGTGGCGTGTGAAACACACCCAAAAACTCCACCCGGTGCCAAAAAAAGTGCACACACAGAGTGACACAAAACGTGCAACGGGTGTTACACTTGTCCTCCCTAGGGATGGACCTTACCCTGATCCCCCGGGGCGTTAGGCTCCAGACGGGGACTTAGGTACTTCACATGGTCCATCTGGCCGAAACCAGATGGACCCCTTTCTTTGGGGGTCTGCCGAAACAGACCCACCCAAGTACTTGGTGGGGCTCTCCCGAAGAGAGACCCCATGAGAGAAGGCGAACTAAGCCAGAAGGCCATGTCCACCTCCTCCCAAGACTTTCAGGGTTGGCCCGAGGACCGAACACCCTACTCATCACACTGTGACAAACAGTGACAACACCAAACAAAAAAATACAAAAAAGTGACAAACACGGGGGTAAATAAAAAGAGAGTGGGGAGAAGGAAGATGGGAGAGTGAGTGGAAAGTGACCATTGTGCAATACAATGGCCGGCCCTCCGGCCAGGAATAAAAATTTCCCCTGGTCCTAGCCAAAAGGCTCGGCCCTAGAGGCAGGTGCGAAAAACGTGTGTTGTGGTGAAGTGACCATGGCTAGAGAAGATCATTTGTACAGAAAACCCCAGCCACAAACACCCTCTAGGGCAAGACAATATACATACCATGCATTGCCTAGCTTGGTGATCAAGAGGCTGGACTTGGGGAGAGCTGTTTGGGATTGCATTGGAGCCAGAGTGTCCGCGTTATCTGGAAGGGTGTGGCCTTGATCTGACACCCCAAGGGACCTTACCAGTCATGTACACTACCTAAATGGACCCACACCTTTACAGTTACGCCTGGGTAGAAACAGCCACAGAATAGTCAGTTAGGAGTTGGACTGAGATGCACTTTTCGTTATAATGTTCTCAAGTGTTCAGTGGAACTTGATAACCTTTACAAGCCTGGTCTGAAGTTATTTATGCATGGTTGTAAATGGCGTATAAAAGGAACAGCTGTAAAGCACACATGGGATATGAAGGCAAGGCCACTACAAAGGATTAACTCGGCAGAAGAGTCAGAGTAGGAGAGCAGTTGCCACAGATAACCATGAACTGGTAGGAATGTATAGCAGCCAGTCAATAAGCGTATTACCTGGTGTAGGTGACAGGTCCTCCGGTATCAAGGGAGTTGGTGCTCTGGCTCCCTCCCTAGTGGTCAGTTCCCTCAAAGTATCAGGGACCAAATTCATGGTACAGAGACCCCATATACCTAGCCACATGGTACGGGAGAGCTGAAGGAGTTAAGTAAGTGCACGCATGAGGTACACTTTATGTGCACAGGGACAGAGTTGATTTGGACTGGTGGAGAGGGCATGGGCTCAGTGTCTCTTCTAAATGCAATGTACAATGGGGAAAGTGTGCTGTGACTTGGGACTTGAAACTCTGTGTGTTACATTAGTGCACATGGTGTATGGCTCATCTCTAAGTCCTGGTACTGCCATAATGTTGACTTTCAAATGAACGTGGATCTGCCTGGTCCCGGGCATTGATGATGAGCACGTAGATTAGAGGAGAGGTACCCCTGCACATGTGCAAGGGTGAGGTGGCCCCACCCACACACTGTATGGGAAGATTACAGCAGAGGTGGGTTAATAGAATTAAAGGGCTGTCACAGGCTCTTATCAAGTGTGCCTAACTATGCCTGCCTTTCTTCCCAGTTACTCTAGTCATAGTAGCCGTTACTACAGCCTCCCATTAATGAAATAGGTTCTATGAATGGAGAATGGGCAGATGACTGACAGTTTTCTGTTTCTTCTAAATCTTAAAAGCTGACAACCACTGGTCTATCTTTTTGATCACCAAGCTAGGCAGTGCATGATATGTATTTTTTCTTGGCCTGGAGGGTGATTGGGTCTGGAGTTTTCTGTACTAATGATCTTTGCAAACCATAACCATAGTCTTCTCCTTCATGTGTCTTCTTCCAGGTAGGTTTCCTTTGCCAGTCAATCCAAAAGTCTCTTTTCTGCAATTATTCACTTCATTCTTACACTGTAACTGTTGAGGGCTACTTGTTTGCAATCAGGGCATACCACACAGAGGAATTCCTGTCCTGCGTAGTAAAATACTATTGTGTTGGTCAGAGCCAGCGGATTCAAAATTTCATTTGAAATACTAGGAATGGATATATGCTTCATTTATTAGATAACTGATGGACATTAAGGCTAAGCCATAGAACTCTCACAAAATTTAAACAACCAGCTAACTAATGTTATGTGGCCTCTATATATTCCTTTTTACAGTTGTGTGCCACTAGGTTCCTGTTGAATCTTCCATCCAGGAAAATTATCTTCAGAAGCTTATCCTATGTAGCTTTATCTGTCAGGCAAAGTGATAAATGCTGCCAGCTCCATTCTTTTGCAAAGCAAGATTGAAATAGTCCATTTTAGGTAAACTCTTCCAACACTGAGCCAAATGTAAAAATCACTACCAAGCCTCACGTTACAATGAAACTATTTCTAGCTGTACAATGACTTGATTGTTTGGAAGATTCTGTGAGCCCCCTCAGCAGATTATATAAACTTGAGATAACATCACTTAAGGTGGGGCTGATGCAGATACTTTGAAAAGCTTGTGTAGATAGGTAATTGTGGTTGAAACTGAACTCCCCTTTTGCCAACTTATCACTGACACCTTTTCCTGCCAGAAGACCTCTTCTTAGCCCAGACAAAAAGTATATATTGACTCATTACATCACCAGTACAAGATTGTCCCTAAACGTATGCCTGATTCAATACTCCACTGTAAAAAAAGGAAAAAAAAAAAGAAAAAAAAGGAGCCGACCTATGAGTATGGGGTTTTCCTGTACAAGACCCCCAATATTTATTTAATGTTATTTATCATCAAGATATATATTTCTAATTGACATCTCATTCTGTAGATACACTGCATATATATCTACTCCTGAAGAATCGAGCAGTGACTCGCGAAACACATTGAGTTATATGATGTCTGTGTATTATTTTACATAAACAGTTGTAAATTATGTGTATGTTTCCAATTTTTTTTTGTTAGCATGTTGACCCCAAGCAGTTTGGCACCCACGTCCATGTATTTTACATACGATGAATATTTTAACCTCAATAAATCTATTAACAATATGTATTCTACATACTCTCATTGGCCCCTTTGTGCTCACCTCATTTAAAGTCTCATGGGCGAAATTTTGCTTTGCAATACTCCACCAGATGTTATACATTTGTGATTTGCCTAAAAGAGCACTGAAAGGCCTTCACCCAACTAATTTTTTCCAAAAAATATAATTCAGCCCTGGCTGAACACCGGGCAAGCTCAATCTAATGCCGCGTACACACAGTCGGAATTCTCGTCGGAAAAAGCTCTGATGGTTTTCCCGTCGGAATTCCGACGGAATTTCGCTCAAACTGTCTTGCCTACACACGGTCACACCAAATTCCGACGGTCAATAACACCATGCCTTAAAAAACATTTGACTGCACTATAAAAGGGAAGTTTAATGCTTCTGAGCATGCGTTGAATTGTTTCCGAGCATGCGTCGGAATTTTGCGTGTCGTAATTGCATACACACGATCGGAAAATCCAATAGAAAGGTTTTCCGTCGGAAAAATTAAGAACAGGTTCTCAATCCAATGTCCGTCGGAAATTCCGACAGAAAAAGACTGATGGGCATACACACGGTCGGAAAATCCGATGAAAAGTTCCCATCGGACTGTTTCCATCGGAAATTCCGACCGTGTTTACGCGGCATAACAATTCTGGCTCAAACACAGACAACACACTGACTGCTAGCAGCAAAACTGAACAACAAACTATATACTACACATCAAAATAACCAATCAAAATGGAAACCCTGCCCTGAGAAAGCAGGTTACACCAGCAACAGCCTGAAAATCATTAAAGTGGAAGTTCAGCCTAAAACTAAAATCTACTTGCAGCCACATTCTAAAACTAACATGTATAACCCTGTAAAGCAAAAATCACTTGATATACCTTTTCTAAAGCCGATCCGGTCCAGTCTCAAGCGGCGGAAGCTCTGTGCAGAAGACAGCAGACAATGGCTGGAAAATGACTTGGAAGTGACGTCACCCATAGAGTTACTATGACACATGAGAAAGGAGCGCACATGCTCCGTACGAGCTTTGTGCATGCTCAGAAACGCTTTGTGGTTCTTCTCTCATCCCGGTGACGTCACAGGCCTATTGGCGTTGCTATCGATTTCATCAGGCATACCCGGAAGAATACAGGTCTTGCTGGCTTCCTTCCTGCTTCACCGCGGTCACCGCGGTGGGTACTTCTCTTACCTAGGAGACGCTGATGACTTTCCCCCATAGGTTTCAGCCCTAGATGAGCATACCTTCCCTTACTTATATGTAAGTGTTTTAAACTACATGTTATTGTACATTAAACATTACAATCAGAGATGATTTTCTGTGTTTTTTTTCTTATAGAGTTACTATGGGGCTTCCTTTGTTGGCTGCCTTTTCTGCACACTCCCACACACAGAAACCTCTGCTGACAGCTCAGCGTTGGACCAGACCGGAGTGGCTTCAGAAAAGGTATGTATAGTGATTTTTTGCTTTAGAAGGTTAGAGAGGTTCGTTTTAGATTGTGGCTGCAAGTAGATTTAGAGATTTTAGTTTTAGGCTGAACTTTTATTTTAAAATAATCTTTACAGACCACAGTCTTTGAACTGTAAATAAGCAGACACAAGGCATGTTAACTTGCTGAAGTTGCCTGCTACAGAAAGTGAGTAAAGCTCAATAGCCATTGTACCTGTGGCTGCCTGCCACTTAGTACTTAGGGAACATGCCCAAAGTGGGCTCAGAAAATACTCTATTCTGAATTGATGGTAAGTTGCGTGTCTATGTGAGATTAAAGTGTGACAGTTCAAAGTCAAATACATATTTAGCTATGACATACTGTTTAACCACTTCAGCCCCGGAAGGATTTACCCCCTTCCTGGCCAGAGCATTTTTTACGATTTGGCACTGCGTCGCTTTAGCTGACAATTGCGCTGTCATGCGACGTTGTACCCTAGCAAAATTGAAATTTTTTCCCAAAAATAGAGCTTTCATTTGGTGGTATTTGATCACATCTGTGGTTTTTATTTTATGTGCTATAAACAAAAAAAGAATGACAATTTTGGAAAAAAGCTATATTTTTTACTTTTTGCTATAATAAATACCCCAAAAATATATAAAAAAAATTTTTTTCCACAGTTTAGGTCGATATTTATTCTACATATTTTTGGTAAAAAAATCGCAATAAATGTATATTGATTGGTTTGCGCAAAAGTTATAGCGTCTACAAAATAGGGGATAGATTTATGGCATTATACATTTTTTTTTTTTACCAGTAATGGCGGCGATCTGTGATTTTTATCGTGACAGCAACATTGTGGCGGACGGATTGGACACTTTTGATCAGAGCTAAAAATAGCCACTGATTACTGTATAAATGACACTGGCAGGGAATGGGTTAAACACTAGGGGCGATCTAGGGGTTAAATGTGTTCCCTCAGTGTGTTCTAAATGTAAGGGGGATGGGCTCACTAGAACATGACAGAGATCACTGCTCCCGATCACTGGGAGCAGTAGATCCCTGTCATGTTGCTAGGCAGAACAGGGAAATGCCTTGTTTACATAGGCATCTCCCCGTTCGGCCTCTCCTCCTTGCAATAGCGGGCCACCGGTGAACCGGTGAACATCGGATCCGTGGGCACGCTCCTGCCGTGCGCTCGCCCGATAGGACGTATGGGTACGCCTCTTTGCGCACCCACGCCATTCTGGCGACGTAAATCAGCGTGCGGCGGTCGGCAAGTGGTTAAACATGTATGTGGTTTGTCCCAAAACATACTAATTCTTTGGTTTTTCTGCACAAATCTTACCACTTCTCTACTGGGATTTCGACATCCCCACCTGCTCTTGGTCATAATGATCACTTTTCAGCTGTAGAAGAATTATAATTCATTTTTAAACCTAATCATGTATAAGGTCCCTGTTAACTGGTAAATTACCTGCCAATTATACAACCAAATACTTTTTTTGCATACCACTACAGAAGCCAAAGTGGCCATTATGGAGCCTATTGACAAGGAAAATCTCACATAAATCTTCTCTATGAGCCCAGCCACTTTGTGTACCCCACAGAGAGCATACATGTAGGGGAGACCCAGCAGCACTTCCCACCACAGGCTACCTGCAGAAAACTACAGAAGGGGGTGGAGACAAGACCAATCACCCTGTACAAGGAGATGGAACACCACAAACTGGTCTTGATTACATGAAGCTCTTGCACAAAGGAAAAGTTTCACATTGGACTACTGCACAGATCTGGAAAATACACAAAAAGCATATGTATTTAGACATTATTTGCTTTTCCCAGAGTTCACTTTTAACACTGAACCTCCATCTACTGTATATCTAGATGAACATAAGCCAAGGAAAATTTTAGACAAATAAAATAGTGGGCTAACATGACATTCAGAATTCAAGTTATTAGGACACTAATTAAAAATTGCGGATACAGAAATGAGTAAAGTGGTTAAATATTTATTAGGTTAAAGATAGAATTTTAGATTGTATTTAGAAGGACAAAGAGAGCCATTCTGAACATCCGCTCCACAGTGATTTGTGTGGTGACTGTGTCTGGTTACAATATTCAGACTCCTACATAAAGTCTGAGGACAAGAGTCTTCTTAGTGGAAGGCCAATTAGAAGGAAAGCATAGCAGCATGCATAGCAAGCATAGCAGCATTTGTGAACTGTTTTTTTTTTTTCAGAAAAAAAACTTTACAAATAAAACAAAATGTGTAGGAGAATGCTAGCTTGTAGAACAGGTAGGTTTACACATACGTAATGCAAGGATCAATGAGGCAAAAAAGATCTGCCAAATAGCTGCTTAATTTTCTCAGCTAGTTCTAGAATAAAAACTGTAACTTTTTTAATAGCTTGAATACATCATTGCAGTTAAGGCTAGCCATACAAAGATACTTTAGGGAGATATTGCTTTTTACTATAAATAGTTAAGACTATCATTTAATGATTTGTGAGCAATCCTTTGCAGATGCATATGGCCCATAGATCTTGGCCATAGAGCCGTGTGTCTCTATTTAGTACGGCAAACTTTTGGCCAGCTAATAATATTTAGATTCGCAGTTTATTGTATTTTTCAAATGTTAAGGTAAGAATTATACCAGAGGTATCTGTATTGCTTGTCTATGTCCTGCTTTTTTTTTCAGAAAAAAAGTTTTCCAGAGACCAGTTTGTATAAAACCCACCGGAACACTATCTAAAGTGGATAGAAGAAATACTGTCTGAATGTGATCATATAAACTGTAACAAAAGAACTGTTATATAACCTCATATGTGAATTCTACCATGCGTGAAAGCAGGGAGAGAGAGAGAGAGTTAGATGGAGAAAAAACAAATAAGCTATGACATGTTAAGCGCTGATTCTAATGAATTTTAGCTTTAACAACCTGTGATGAGAAAACCTTTAATAAAGAGAAGTAGATAGACAGAAGTACCTATATCCCAAATAAAATGTGTGATCATGTGCAAGCGATCATACTTGTCTGGCTTTTAATTTCCAGATCACTTCTTGGGTATACTGATTGTACAATCAAATGACCGAAAATTATCCATGAAGAATAACTTTATTATGCCTCTAACCATGCCTTTATTATCAATTATCTTATTTAAGGTTTAGTATATGGTTATTGAAGAGAAATATTTAAAATAGCAAAAAATGCATCATAATGAAAACGAGTGAACAAATTTAAATATATGGAGTGCATGTATACATACTGTAAATCAATAATTATCTGCCTATCCTTACATAAGCACCTAGAGAGTGAGTTACTAAAAGTCAAAGTTTAACCAAGCAATGCCCACATCCATTTTTCCAAACAAACTGAGGTAACTTAGAGACCAGAAACTGGAGACAATCCTTTGAAAATAAAACAGTTTTGAGAGGCTCACCTACATTAATGTTATCATTACAGGGACTGAGTGGTAGACATGGATTGCAGAGGGCCCTATGAAAAAAAAGTGTGCATAACACTATGGTGGTTAATGTTTTGATTGTGTAATCCCTCTTGGAAACTGGCCAGGGTGAATCCCCAAATGGGAATTAGGGCGCACCCACAGTATAGTTCAACTGCAAGTACTGATGAAGAACTCTTCATTTATTCTTTGTTTCAGGGCAACAAAGAATAAATGTGTCACTTTAGGGCCCTTGTAGACATGACTAGTAACGCTAGTATAAATTCATGTGACATTACCAGTAGCATACAGGTCCCAGTTTGGTAAAGTTGGACCACACTTTACCAAGCTGCTTTGATGTAGTAGAGTGAACTAACTGAAACTATTTTGGTTAAAATGTCCTTTTCAATGGGACAGTGGAGAAAGTAATATAAGTTTATAAAGTAAGTCCAATGCATTATATTTCTGATGAACATCTCATAAAGGTTTCACAATATTGTTGAATAAAGCTTCAGAGACTAGAAATGTGCCATAAATGGATCTGTAGATCTGACCCTCTCAGCTCTACAGGTCTCTATTATACAACTACCTTTTAAATGTTTGTTACTTTTCTTGGTATGTGACTATAGAGGACACCAGGGCTTTTTTTCTGCCAGATCGGAGTTTCGCCATCTTTGACAGCCCTGTCCTCTCCCACTTGTCACGTAACACAGAAGCTGGTAGAGGACTCTCTCCCTCCACCAGCTTCTATGTGCAAGTGTCAGTAGGTACATGATGCTGGATGTTTACAGCCTGGTGGATGTCACGGAACTCGATGCTGCAAACGCCCACAGTGTTTGTAAATATGGGGCTTGGGGAGGAGGCTTCTTTCTCCACCTGCCGCCTATTACAACTGTGAGTAGCACGGAGCAGAGTGAACTGCAGTGAAACTCCTCCTCTGCTCCGTGATACATTCCTAATCGGCAGAGCTGCAGGAACGACACTGTGTTGAGAAAAAAAACGTGGGCACAGCTAACAGAGCCATATGGGATGCATTCTGCAAGAGGTGACAGAGAGCTGTAGGGGAGGAGGATAATCTGTGAAAAGGTGAGAGAGCTTTTTGTGTGGGGGTGTGAGGATTTGTGAGAGAGCTGGGGGGAGGAGAGTGGATTTGTGAAAAGGTGAGAGAGCTGGGGGGAGGGGGGATCTGCGAAAAGGTGAGAGAGTTGGGGGGAGGGGGTCTGCGAAAAGGTGAAAGAGCTGGGGGGGGGGGGATATTTGAAAAGGTGAAAGAGCTGGGGGGGGGGGATCTGTGAAAAGGTGAGAGAGCTGGGGGGAGGGGGGGGATCTGTGAAAAGGTGAGAGAGTTGGGGGGAGGGGGTCTGTGAAAAGGTGAAAAAGCTGGGGGGAGGGGGATCTCTGAAAAGGTGAGAGAGCTGGGGGAGGGGATATGTGAAAAGGTGAGAGAGCTGGGGGGAGGGGGATATGTGAAAAGGTGAGAGAGCTGGGGGGGGGATCTGTGAAAAGGTCAAAGAGCTGGGGGGAGGGGGGATTTTTGAAAAGGTGAGAGAGATGGGGGAGGGGGATCGGTGAAAAGGTGAAAGAGCTGGGGGGATAGGGGGTTTGTAAAGAGGTGAAAGAGCTGGGGGAGGGGGATTTGTGAAAAGGTGAGAGAGCTGTGGGAGGGGGGATTTATGAAAAGGGGAGAGAGCTGGGGGGGGGGGGGTTTGTGAAAAGGTGAGAGCTGGTTGGGGCGGGTTGTGGGCGTGGTTGGGGCTGGGCGTTGAGCGGGAAGGGTGAGTTCCAGCACCTATTTTCTGAGAAAAAAAGCCCTGGAGGACACCAACATCAGATTATCTTATTAGGTGCTCCTATTATGTTTCCCATCTCCCCCCACTTCCCTTCCTTTGTACTTCTTAAGTAGTTACTGTATATTGTTGAATGGTCAGAGAGTGGCAAGGATTGTTTGCCACTCTACTTTGTAATGTTCATTTTCATTCTTCAGAAAACTTTTAATTAAAAAAGTGAAACAGAAAATGTCCTTTTCTAGTTATAGTATATATTGATTTGAGTGGCTGCCATTTTTGTTGTTATGCCCGTAATATTAAAAAAAATGAACCTGCACCAACACACTGCACAATGAAGTACAGTATTAACATATTCTGAAAAAGCAGTAAAAGCACTTTTAAACAAGCCCTCATACACCATACTTGCCAACAGTCCCGATTTTCCCAGGACAATCCCGATAATTGTACCCTCGTCCCTATCTAAATGAGTCCCGATCAAAATCCCGGTATTTTGCTTTTGTCCTGGGCATCCAGACTTTATTTGGCACCGGCCGCAGCTTTTGGCTCCGAAAATATGTCCGCAAGAACTCTTTCCAGCTAGCAAGTATCAGCAACCATGAATCGGACTGCGACAGAAGTGCAGTAAAAATTACACTATTTAATAAAATGGTAAAATGGTATAAACAGAGCAAACATAGTCAAAACATAGCCAGAGTTCAGTAACCAGGACGGGTAGTCATAACAAGCCAGAGAAACAGGAGTCCAGAGATCAGCGAAGTTGGGTGCAGCAAACAAGATCAGGAACCAGAAGGGAAGTCAGCCAAGCAAAAGTCTTTCACAGGAAAACACAGCAGAGTCTGGATATGTTGACCAAGGCAAAGGCACAGAAGATCTGATCCAAGGAGTTTATATAAACAGCAGCTCTAGCTGACAAGCAGGAAATGAAGACCAGGTGAGTCACTGTGGAAGAAAGAGTCTTTGACAATTAACCATCAGCTGAGCACAGAGCTCTGAGAAGGAAGGGCTGAGCCCAGCCCTGACAGTACCCCCTCCTCAATGACCCCTCCCCCTCGGAGGATCATCAGGTTTGAAGAGAAAATGTCTATGGAAGGCACAGAGGAGGAGGACAGGAGCATGTACGTCCGAGGATGAGACCCAAGAGCGTTCCTCCGGACCGTACCCCTTCCAATGAACCAGGTACTCTATGCGCCCACAGAAGCTACGGGAATCAATGATAGACTGTATCTCATATTCCTCATGGTTCTCAACCTGAACTGGGTGAGGACGTGGTACCGAAGTGGTGAAATGGTTGCATGCCAAGGTTTTAATAGGGAGACATGAAATACATTTGAAATACGCATATTAGAAGGAAGGTCTAAAGCGTAAGCCACTGGGTTGATCCTACTGAGAAAACGGAAAGGCCCAATAAACTGTGGTGCCAGTTTTAATGAGGGAACACGGAGTCGGAGGTTGGGAGACAACAGCCAGACCCTGTCCCCAACTTGGTAGGAGTCTGCGGTCAGAATGGAGTCTGTAACTATCATTGGCCTGTTGCAAGGGCTCTTGGACCTGTACCCAAGTGGAACGAAGACCACGGAGCTGCTCCTCCAATGCAGGATTGAGGAACAAATGAGTCAGGCAACATGGATGGTTAGAAACCATAATTCGCCATGAAGGGAGACAATCGGGAAGCGGTATTGACGGCACTAATGTGAGCAAACTCCGCCCAAGGTAAGAGGTCTGGCTAGTTGTTATGGTGGTCAGAAATGTAGCAAGGTAAAAATTGTTCCAAGGACTGGTTGGCTCGTTCTGCGGCCCCATTGAAATGCGGGTGATACCCAGAGGAGAAAGAAAACTGAATTCCCAACTGTGCACAAAAAGCTCGCCAAAACCTAGACACAAACTGGCAACCCCTGTCTGAAACGATTACCTTGGCTAGCCCATATAAGCGAAAGATCTCTAGATGTAGGCAACTTCTTAAGTGGAATACAATGAGATATTTTCGATAACCGGTCAACCACCATAAGGATAACTGGGTTGCCCTGAGAGTTGGGTAACTCCACAATGAAATCCATTGACAGGTGGGTCCAAGGTCTCTCTCGATTGGGTATGGGTTGTAGGAGGCCCACTGGAAGGTGTCATGGTGTCTTACTCTGAGCACACATGGAACAAGCAGGTATGAATGGTGGCTACATCAGCACGTAGACTAGGCCACCAGAATTGTTGGGAAATGGCCCACAAGAGTTGATTCTTCTCTAGGTGGCCAGCAGCCTTCGGAGAATGGTAAGTTTGGAGCACGGCAGTACGGAGACTCTCAGGGACAAAGCATCTGTCACAAGGTTTCTCAGGAGTAGAATGAATCTGAGGGGCAAGAGTTTTGTCACCCAAAGTAGAAGTGAGACTGGTGTAAACCATAGCCAGAATACGATCGGGAGGAATCACACGAACAGGAACCAACTCCATCTTGGAAGTGGAGGAAAACTGTTGCGACACAGCATCAGCCCTTACATTCTTAGTACCGGGCAAGAATAAGACTATGTAATTTAAACTTGTCAAGAAAAGAGCCCATCGCGCCCTTCTGGGAGAGAGGCATTTACCCTCAGACAAGAATGTGAGATTCTTATGGTCAGTCAGAATAAGAACCGGCACAGTAGTACCTTCGAGGAGATGCCTCCATTCTTTAAGGGCTAAAATGATCGCTAACAACTCTCTGTCCCCAATCTCATAAATAAATTCCAAGATTTCTTGGAAAAGTAGCCACAAGTATGCATAGCGCACTCAGAGATAAGACGCTGAGACAGCAGAGCACCAACTCCAGTCTCAGATGCACCAACCTCAAGGATGAAAGGAACCGTTGGATCAGGATGTACCAACACAGGAGCAGAAGCAAAGGCAGCCTTGAGAGTCTCAAAGGCATTAACCGCTTTGCGACCGCCGGCTGTCAAATGACGGCCAGGCGGCGCAGCTCTCGTTCAGGGAGGGCGTCATATGACGTCCTCCCCTTCTGTGCACTAAAGGGAGCGCGCGCGCGCCGCCGGGAGCGCGCGCGCTCTCGCCGTGTCACTGGGCACCCGATGCGCGTGCCCAGCGGCCGCGATGTCCGCTGGGCACCCGCGATTGCCCGGTAACACAGCGGGACCGTGGATCTGTGTGTGTAAACACACAGATCCACGGTCCTGTCAGAGGAGAGGAGCCGATGGTGTGTTCTCTGTACAGAGAAACACCGATCGGTCTCCTCCCCTTGTGAGTCCCCTCCCCCTACAGTAAGAATCACTCTTAGGGAACATATTAACCCCTCCCCGCCCCCTAGTGGTTAACCCCTTCATTGCCAGTGTCATTTATACATGAATCAATGCATTTAAATAGCATTGATTGCTGTATAAATGACAATGGTGCCAAAAATGTGTCAAAAATGTCCGATGTGTCCGCCATAATGTCGCAGTCACAATAAAAATCGCTGATCACTGCCATTACTAGTAAAAAAAAAATATTAATAAAAATGCTATAAAACTATCCCCTATTTTGTAAACGCTATAACTTTTGCGCAAAACTAATCAATAATCGCTAATTGCGATTTTTTTTTTTTTTTACCAAAAATATGTAGAAGAATACGTATCGGCCTAAACTGAGGAAAAAAAAAGTTTTTTTTATATATTTTTTGGGGATATTTAGTATAGCAAAAAGTAAAAAATATTGTTTTTTTTTTTAATTTGTCGCTCTTCTTTTGTTTATTGCGCAAAAAATAAAAACCGCAGAGGTGATCAAATACCACCAAAAGAAAGCTCTATTTGTGGGGAAAAAATGATAACAATTTAATTTGGGTACAGTGTCGTATGACTGCGCAATTGTCATTCAAAGTGTGTCAGCGCTGAAAGCTGAAAAATGGCTTGGTCAGGAAGGGGGTGAAAATGCACTGTAGTGAGGTGGTTAATGGAGTCTGGAGACCAATTCTGTGGGTTACTGTCCTTTCTGGTCATATCAGTCAGGGGTTTGACCAGAGACAAGAAGTTACGAATAAACTTTCGATAATAATTGGCAAAGCCAAGAAAATGCTGCAATGGTCATAAACCTATGGGTCGGGGCCACTGTATTACTATCATTTTTTTCTCTGGGTCCATCGAAAAACCAGCAGTGGAGACCCAGGAATTTAACCTGTTCACAATGAAACTCGCACTTCTCCAATTTGCAAAACAGGTCATTATCTCTCAACCTCTGCAGCATACAGCGGACATCTGTGTGATGGCTCTCTAGGGACTTGAGAAATATGAGAATATCATCGAGGTAAACCACCACAGATAGATGCAACAAATCTCTGAGGACATCGCTGATAAATTCCTGGAAAACTGCCGGAGCGTTGCAAAGACCAAACAGCACAACTAATGGCCTGTTCTGGTATTAAACTGAGTTTTCCATTCATCGCCCTCCTTGATCCTCACGAGATTGTATGCCCCTCGCAAATCAAGCTTTGTAAAAACCGTTGCTCCCTTGAGGCGGTCAAATAACTCCGTAATCAAAGGAGTCAGATGTGCATTCTTAATTGTGAAGCGATTGAGACCCCTATAATCAATACAAGGTCTCAGTTCACCATTCTTCTTTTTCACAAAGAAGAAACCAGCACCAGCAGGAGACAAGGATCTGCAGATGAATCCTCGAGAAAGTGCATTGGCCACATACTCCTCCATGGCTTTGTCCTCCGAGACACACAAAGGGTAGACCTGGTATGGCACCAGGTTGAAGGTCAATTGCACAATCATACGACCGATACAGAGGCAAACTACCTGCTTGACAAAGACATTGCAAAAGTTGCGGTACTCCTCCTGCAGGGCGGAAATTGAAGGGGTGCACAAGACCTTTTTGTCAGAAAACATGTCTCCCTGCATTGTGGCGGCCAGGAAAGAACCTCAGCACAAGGCCAATCAAAAGAGGGGTTGTGCCTATGTAACCAAGGATAACCAATAACCACCGGAAAATGAGGTGAGGAAATTACTTGGAATTGGATTATCTCATGGTGAAGAGACCCTATGGCCATGGTCAATGAAACAGTCTCATGAGTCACATGGGCAGGTTGTAGAGGTCCCCATCAATAGCCTCAATGGCAAGTGGGGTGGCACGAAACTGCAGCGGAATCGAGGTCTTGGACACAAAGGCACGATCTATGAACAGGCCTGCAGCCCCAGAGTCAGGGTAACCGGTACCAGGGGCTTATCCTTTTGGATAACCAGGGATGAAACAACGCCACCTAAGGTCTGTCCCCTACAGGACCTCGAGGTGCGGGCATTTCCCGGACGGGTAGGACAAGACTTCAAAAAGTGACCTGCCTAGCCACAATAAAGGCACAATCTCTTCCTCCTCCTAAAGGCCCTCTCATCTGCAGAGAGAGGTGTGAAGCCCAACTGCATGGGTTCTGCCTCACTGGCAGACTCCATACCAGGAGGTATGGGAGGTGAGGGAGGCAAGGGTAGGACTGCAAAGCTTGGAGCCAAACATACAGGAGGCTTCCACAAGCACTCCTTAAAAGAGGGTCTCTCTCGGGGTCTGGAGTCAATGAGGATGGCAAACGTGATCAACTTCTCCAGCTCAGTGGGTATGTCTCGAGCTGCTATATCATCTTTGATGTGATCCAAGAGACCATGAGAAAAAGCAGCCATGAGTACGGAGCTCAATGGCGTAATCGGCAACAGTTCTCGTACCCTGTTTGGCGGACATTAGGTCTCTGGCAGCAGACGTAGAGTGTGCGGGAACGTCAAATACCCTCTTAAAGGAAGCCAAAATCTCTGGGTAACTCTGGACAATGGGTTTTTGCGTCTCCCATAGAGGATTTTCCCAGGCCAAGGCTCTCTCAGAAAGCAACGATATCATGAAGCCTACTTTGCTTCTGTCCGTGGGAAATGCCTGGGACAGCATCTCAAAGCAAATCTCAACCTGGTTGAGAAACCCTCTGCATTGAACTGGATCGCCCCCGAATCACTGGGGAAGCAGGACCAGACATACCTCTTATAGAGGTTATGTTCGAGGTGGGTGCCAGCACCGAGACTGGAGCAGCAGCATGGACGGCCTGCAACACAGGTTGTACCGGAGTAGCCACAGTGGGAGGTTCAAGATGAGCAGTGCGATTTAGGAGCGTGCATAATGCTATGACAAACTGATCAAAAATCACACTATTTAATAAAATGGTAAAATGGTATAAACAGAGCAAACGTAGTCCAAACATAGCCAGAGTTCGGTAACCAGAACAAGCTAGAGAAACAGGAGTCCAGAGATCAGCGAAGTCTGGTGTAGCAAACAGGATCAGGAACCAGAAGGGAAGTCAGCCAAGCAAGAGTCTTTCACAGGAAAACACAGCAGAGAGAGTTGACCAAGGCAAAGGCACAGAAAATCTGATCCAAGGAGTTTATATAACCAGCAGCTCTAGTTGCGATCAGGAAATGAAGACCAGGTGAGTCACTGTGGAAAGGGCCTCCAATTCATGCAGCTATTCAGCTTCTCTCTTCAGTGTACAAGTAGACAATTTTCTTGTACACTGAAGCCGGTTAGCTGCACGGATTGGAGGCCCCTCCCCTCTCCACTGAACACATGGGAAAAGAGACTTGCTGTCAGGGCTGGGCTCAGCCCTTCCTTCTCAGAGCTCTGTGCTCAGCTGACGGTTAATTGCCAAAGACTCTTCCTTCCACAGTGACTTACCTGCATACAAATGACCTGCACAGAGACCTGCATACAAATGGAGCTGCCACCAACCCTCTGCCCTGTGGCTTGCTGCCGTGTCAGACGAAGAGGCAGAGCCAAGGGACTCTACTGGGGCACCTGGTGTATGGAGGGACTCCACTGCTTGGGGACACCTGAGATGTAAGGAGGGATTCCACTGCCTGGGAACATCTGATGTAAGGAGGGACTCCACTGCCTGGAGACACCTAAGATTAAAGGAGGGACTCTACTTGGGACAAAAAAACAATTTAAGTCCTTAAGCGCTAGAACTGACATCTATATAAAACCATTGTGTTGTCTGGTTGATATTGTATTAAAAAACAGAATCCAGTGCAGCCGCCAACTCCTGGGGGGAAGTAAGTTACAGATAGACAAAATAGCAGCGCTCAATGGTTTCCAGCAATAATGGATTGTTATAAGTCATGTGAACAATCAAATGTATTTATTGGATGCACATAGAGTAAACTTTAAAATTGAAAAAATTCCTTGATTATAAAAATCCAACATAAAACCTAAAATTCCACCATGGGATCAACGTTAGTTGAAAAACAATGTCAAAATTGAAGTACTGCGAAATCTTGGTGTAAGTGTTCTGCCAGGAATCCAGTAAACAGGGGGTTAATGTCAGCAAGTATGCTGTATGGGGCAAGCCTCAATGGCAAACAATGTGGCTGTGATTGCATAGATGGTGAAAAGCTCACTAAGGTGTACCAGGGGGATGGATCGCCAAACTCACTGTACCCAGATATGTGATATCAACACCAACGGAGGAATCCTCTCATGCTGCTGGCTGGCCAGCCACATTGAGAATTGGCTTCCCAAGCAACACTTGAGCCTGTCAGATGGACCGGAGGAGTATCTGACCTGTGCCGATGAGAGCCGGAAGCAGGAAGAACCCGCGCTGTGTGGAGACCGATGCTGGGCAGAACGCAAGCTCCGTTATGTTGCCGTGGCGATCATGACAAACATGTTTCGCACACATGCGCTTTGTCAATGTCACGGGCGCTAGCGGCAGACTGAGATAAAAAGGCTTGTGGATGAAAGGGGGAGGAGAGTATCAGCTCGTGTGAAATTAACCCCTTGTATATTACATCGCAAGTGATACTCATATCTAGGTAGTACATGAGTGCAAGATAAAGAATGCAGAAAATATATTGCAATCAAAGTAAGAATGATTAAAGACTCTCAGAAAAAGAAATAAATAAGCATGAAAAAAAGGGGGAAAGGGAAAAAAAGGAAGTAATGGATGAACTATAAATATGTGTGTAATGTCATAAGCATATCTAAAAAAAATATTTGAAAACTATAAAAGATACATAGAAATATTTAAAAGATATTTGATAGATATTTCAAAGTCCCATCTCAAGTGTATATGTATAAAAATGTAAGTGAAATTGATTAATGATTAAAACGAATTAATATTACCTGATAAACTAATAATTCTTACATAACGCTAAGTACATCAATTTCTTCGTTAAGTCCTCCAGGCGAGAGGGAACCCAGTAAATATATCCAAAAAGTCTCTCTACGACAGAGGAGGGCAAATCTTTCATTGTCCGTTAGTGTTTTTCTTTTGAGTATGGCCTCGATGGCGAGTACTTCTATTTCACGAAAATCTTTATTATGTACCTGCCGGAAATGGCGCGGGACACTATGTTTTACACATCCCTTCTTGGTTAGTCTGCGATGCTCACCTATTCTAGTCCGCAATGTGCGTATCGTGCGACCTACATATAGTAAACCGCATGAGCAGTGCAGGACATATACAACAAAATCTGTAGAGCAGGTAATAAATTGTTTTATCTTAAAAGACTTGCCACTATTGGTAATTATTTCAGAGCGACCATGAGGAACTGATTGGCACGTGAGACAACCTCTCTTCTGACATTGAAAAATCCCAGTTCTATTCTCAAAAAAAGATCTAATGTTCATAAAGGAACCCTTATTAATCGATTTGGGTTTGGTTAACTTACTGGGGGTAAGTTTAACTTTACCGTGCGTGAACATCTGAATGTGACCTGTGGCCTGGAGGGAAGTAGGGGGGGTAAGACTTGATCAAGTTTTAAGATGTCATAGTATTTGTTTATTATTTTAGTGATGGCCCTGTATTTATTATTAAAAGTGGATATGAATCTTGCCATATGGGTCGTTGTCGGTGAACTGTCATTTTTGTTTTTAAGTAGTTGTGTCTTATTTTGGAGAAAAGCCTCAGTCACCAAATCTTTAGGATATCCCATCTCCTCAAACTTTTTTGCATCAACCGTCCTTGTTCCATATAGTCTTCTGTTTTGGCGCAGTTTTTTCTTAGGCCCCTTTCACATGGATGGACCGTTCAGATCCGCCTGTCAGTTTTGATGTTAGCCGCCTGTCAGTTTTGATGTTAGCCTATGGAGCGTCGGATGTCAGCGGAGACATGTCCGCTGACATCCGACCGGTCCGATCCGCCAAAAGCAGACGTATGGCCCCACGTCCAGATCCGTCGCTGGTGGATCGGATCGGGTGAGATCGGATGAAAACGGACACACTGTCCGTTTTCATCCGATCTCTCCATAGAGACCAGCGGCGCTCGCAAGCCCCTCCCCGCTCAGTGAGCAGAGAGAGGCTTGTCATCCGCCGGCTCAGCGGAGATCAACGGATAGATCTCCCGCTGAGCCGACGGACAGAGGCGGACTCCGTGCAAGCGGAGTCCGCCTCGTGTGAAAGGGGCCTTAGTCTATGGAATTGTCCCTTCGGAATATTGTCTTTCCATGTCGGATGATGGCAGCTATTTTTGTCAAGGTATGAATTACTGGATATGGGCTTATTATGATTACTAGTAATTATGGTACGTTCATCATGGGATAAGACAAGATCCAAAAAGACCAATTTGTTTTGATCTATCTTGTGTGTGAAAGTCAATCCAAATGGATTTTCCTTACAATAAGCCACAAAGGAATTCCGCCCAGCATCGGTCTCCACACAGCGCGGGTTATTCCTGCTTCTGGCTCTCATTGGCACAGGTCGGATACTCCGCTCCTCCGGTCCATCTGACAGGCTCGAGTGTTGCTCGGGAAGCCAATTCTCAACGTGGCTGGACAGCCAGCAGCATGAGGGGATACCACATATCTGGGTACAGTGAGTTTGGCGATCCATCCCCCTGTTACCCCTTAGTTACACCCTAGTGAGTTTTTCACCATCTATGCAATCACAGCCACATTGTTTGGCCTTAGTCTATGGAATTGTCCCTTCGGAATATTGTCTTTCCATGTCGGATGATGGCAGCTATTTTTGTCAAGGTATGAATTACTGGATATGGGCTTATTATGATTACTAGTAATTATGGTACGTTCATCATGGGATAAGACAAGATCCAAAAAGACCAATTTGTTTTGATCTATCTCGTGTGTGAAAGTCAATCCAAATGGATTGTCCTTACAATAAGCCACAAAGGAATTCCGCCCAGCATCGGTCTCCACACAGCGCGGGTTATTCCTGCTTCTGGCTCTCATTGGCACAGGTCGGATACTCCGCTCCTCCGGTCCATCTGACAGGCTCGAGTGTTGCTCGGGAAGCCAATTCTCGACGTGGCTGGACAGCCAGCAGCATGAGGGGATACCACATATCTGGGTACAGTGAGTTTGGCGATCCATCCCCCTGTTACACCTTAGTTACACCCTAGTGAGTTTTTCACCATCTATGCAATCACAGCCACATTGTTTGCCATTGAGGCTTGCCCCATACAGCATACTTGCTGACATTAACCCCCTGTTTACTGGATTCCTGGCGGAACACTTACACCAAGATTTCGCAGTACTTCAATTTTGACATTGTTTTTCAACTAACGTTGATCCCATGGTGGAATTTTAGGTTTTATGTTGGATTTTTATAATCAAGGAATTTTTCCAACTTTTTAACCTTTACTCTATGTGCATCCAATAAATACATTTGATTGTTCACATGACTTATAACAATCCATTATTGCTGGAAACCATTGAGCGCTGGATTTTTCTTTACAAACTCAAACATTTAAAACACTGAACTAATATTTAGTTGTATAACCACTGCTTCTGAGAACTGCTTCACATCTGTGTTGCATGGGGTCAACCAACTTCTGGAACCCGTGAACAGGAGTTCCAGCCCAGGATGATTGCACTACATTCCACAATTCCTCTGAACTCTTTGGTTTTACCTCAGAAACAGTATTTTTGATGTCACCCCACAAGTTTTCTATTGGATTAAGGTCCGGGGATTGGGCTGGCCACTCCATAACGGTAATCTTGTTGGTCTGGAACCAAGATGCTGTTCCCTTACTGGTGTGTTTGAAGGCTTTCCTCTTCAGCATATAAGGCAACATGACCTCTTCCAAGTACTTTGATGTATTCAAACTGATCCATGATCCATGGTATGCAATAAATAGGCCCTGCACCATGGTATGAGAAACATCCCCATATGTTTCACTACTGTACTGTGCTGTGGCTTGAATTCAGTGTTTGGGGGGTCGTCTGAGAAAATGTCTGCGGCCCCTAGACTCAAAAAGAAAAATCTTGCTTTCATCAATCCACACAATGTTTGTGGGGGCTTCTTGCTGATAGCTTGGCTTCACATAGATGTCTTCTAATGGATACAGTACTCACAGGTAACTTTAGACCTTCTTTGATCACCCTCGAGCTGATCATGGCTGAGTCTGCCATTTTGGCTATTCTTCGATCTATTTGAATGGTAGTTTTCCATTTTATTCCAGGAAGGTGGCAAATATTGTACATGCTGGGTATAGTGCATTTCTCTTTGAAAATCTGAGTAAGATGGATCGTTCCAGACATTATTCAGAAGAACAGCATACTTTTATTAAAAAGTTGATTGGAGAGGGGAAACCATATAAAGAAGTGCAGAAACTGATAGGTTGCTCAGCCAAAATGTGCTTTAAAATGGCAACCAAAACCAGAAAGATGTGGACTACACATGTCATTCATGCCCATGATGCTTTGCATTGCAGTACAGTAAAAATGATCTCCCACCTGCCGAACATGACCCATTTAAGAGAATGGGGCTGCACTGCAAACGCCCTGGTGCAATGATGCAAGCTTTTAGGGGTTAAAAGAGGCAGTAAGGAGGGGAAATAACATCTCACCATCTGTCAAAAGCTGTCTGAATAGGGATCCACTTCAGAGGGTGATGCCAATGAGCCATAAGTGGTGTACCATATTATAATGCTTGCAAGCTTTTCACATGAAAACAAATACAGCGGGTTAACCACATCAGCCCTGGAAGATTTTACCCCCTTCCTGACCAGAGCACTTTTTACAATTTGTTACTGCATCGCTTTAACTAAGAATTGTGCGGTCATGCAATGCTGTACCCAAAGGAAATTTGCGCCACTTTTCCCCCACAAAAAGAGCTTTCTTTTGGTGGTATTTGATCACCTCTGCGTTTTTTTATTTTTTGCGCTATAAACAAAAACTATTTTGAAAAAAAAAAACAAGATTTTTTACTTTTTGCTATAATAAATATCCCCACATTTAAAAAAAAAAAACGAATTTCTTCATCAGTTTAGGCCAATATATATTCTTTACATATTTTTGGTAAAAAAAAATTGCAATAACCGTATATTGATTGGTCTGCTCAAAAGTTAAGTTATATCGTCTATAAACTATTTATGGCATTTTTATGGCAATTGTATTTTATTTCTTTTTTACTAGTAATGGCGGTGATCTTCGATTTTTAGCGGTACTGCGACATTGCGACGGACAGATCGGACATTTTTGACACATTTTTGGGACCATTGACATTTATACAGTGATCAGTGCTATAAAAATGAACTGATTACTGTGTAAATGTCACTGGCAGCGAAGGGGTTAACATTAGGAGGCGATCAATGGGTTAAATGTGTGTTCCCTAAGTGTGTGGGGATAGGACTAACTAGGGGAGGAGACATATCGTTGTTCCTACTTAGTAGGAACAAACGACATGTCTCCTCTCCCCTGACAGAACAGGGATTTGTGTGTTTACACACACAAATCCCTATGCTTACTCTCGTGCACGAGATCGCCCTCTGGAGGCCGCTAAAGGGAAGGACATACCCATACGGGATTTTGCCCAGGAGAGCAATTCTGCTGCCGTAAATCTGGTAAAATAAGCATTGAACACGTCACAATTTACGAAAAAAATATTTTAAGCAACAGACAGCATGGATTCATGAAAGACAGAAGTTGTCAGACAAACCTGATTTCTTTTTATGAGGTGGTAAGTAAAACCTTGGACAGAGGCGTGGCTGTGGAGGTGGTATACTTGGATTTTGCAAAAGCGTTTGATACAGTTCTGCACACATGGCTCATGTGTAAGGTAAGGTCTACAGGTTTGGAAATATCAGTTTGTAAATGGATAGAAAACTGGCTAAAAGACAGAATTCAGAGAGTCGTGGTTAATGATTCTTACTCTGAATGGTCTAAGGTTATCAGTGGTGTACCCCAAGGTTCAGTGCTGGGACCGTTACTTTTTAATATCTTTAAAAATGATATTGGGTCTGGGATCAAAAGTAACATTTCTGTCTTTGCAGATGACACCAAGCTATACAGTGGAATAACGTCCGTACAGGATGTCTCCAATTTACAAGCCGACCTCAATGCTCTGTCTAATTGGGCGACTATGTGGCAGATGAGGTTTAATGTTGATAAATGTAAAGTTATGCACTTGGGGGCTAAGAATATGCATGCATCATACATGCTAGGGAGAGTACAACTGGGGGGATCCGTAGTGGAGAAGGATCTGGGGGTTTTGGTAGATCATAAGCTCAATAATAACATGCAATGCCAAGCTGCGGTTTCCAAAGCGAGCAAAGTCCTTTCTTGTATTAAGAGAGGTATGGACTCCAGATAGAGAGATATCATTTTGCCCCTGTTCAAATCATTAGTAAGACCTCATCTAAAATATGCAGTTCAGTTTTGGGCACCAGTTCTCTAAAAGGATATTGGGGAACTTGAGAAAGTGCAGAGAAGGGCAACCAAACTGATAAGAGGCATGGAGGAGCTCAGCTATGAGGAAAGATTAGAGAACCTGAATTTATTCACCCTTGATAAGAGGAGATTAAGGGGGGATATGATCAACATGTACAAATATATAAGGGGTCCATATAGTGAACTTGGTGTTGAGTTATTCACTTTACAGTCAACAAAGAGGACAAGGGGGCACTCTTTACGTCTAGAGGAAAAGAGATTTCATCTCCAAATACGGAAAGGTTTCTTCACAGTAAGAGCTGTGAAAATGTGAAATAGACTCCCTGCAGAGGTGGTTCTGGCCAGCTCAGTAGATTGCTTAAAGAAAGGACTGGATACTTTCCTAAATGTACATAATATAACTGGATACCAACATTTATAGGTAAAGTTGATCCGGGGGTAAATCCGATTGCCTTTCGGGGGATCAGGAAGGAAATTTTTTCCCCTGCTTTAGCAAATTGGAGCATGCGCTGCTGTTTTTTTTGCCTTCCTCTAGATCAACTGTTGGTATAGAATGGAGTATATGGGATTGTATGATATTGTTTTTATTTATTTTCTATTTGTGGTTGAACTGGATGGACTTGTGTCTTTTTTCAACCTAACTAACTATGTAACTATATAACTATGTAACTATCCTGTTCCCTTATAGCAGGTTAAACAGCACAGTGCTTGTGTTGTCTAATCTGTCTCTTTCTAAACTGTAAAAAACCTGGTTGATCCTGCATGTTCATATGTCCCCCGTATGTAAACTGACCATGGTAATCATGGCTGCTGATCCATGATACCGTGGACAGGTAACGTGCCTCCGTCATCCCGCTGCTCTCCACTCTCCCCCCTCTTTTCCTCCCTCCCTGCCTGTCAGCTTTGGTGTGTAAGATATCTCGAAACTCGCCCCTCCCCTCTCCTCCTGCCGCTATTAGTAGCTGGCAGTAAAGTTAAAGAAAGATTACTGCCAGCCCCTCTGTTTCATCAAGCCATACTACATAGTGTAAATGTTTGTGTAAAAAGATGCCTCTAAATATCTTATTACAGATTGTTTCTGGCCAGTCACGTGACCCTTCAGCTTCTCTCCTCCCCTGATCTAAGGGCTACATCGGGAGGGGCTGAGCGGATAGCACAGCGGTCACGTGACCTCCCGGCTGCCATCAGAGGGGGATCTCGCCCCCCCCCGCTGTAGCCCTTAAATCGGGGAGAAGAGCCCCCGATTGCCGTAACTGGCCAGAAAGGATCTGCAAGAAGGTATTTAGAGGCATCATTATACACAAACATTTACACTATGTAATAGGGCTTGGAGGTGCTGGCAGTAATCTTTCAGTGACTTAACAACCACTTTAAGCCAGCCATACTTGGATTCAAATTTGGCTGGTTCAGAAGGGACCGGCTGAGATTCAATCCATGTATGGGCAGGCTGATTGTACCCAAGTTGATCCATTAATCAACTTGGGTACAACCAGCCTGTTGGATTTTTCTACATGAAATTACTACCAGCATCTATAGATTATATAGATTACTGCCACAGCAACCTATGGTGGAAGAAAAGAAAATCAGATCATCTATGGGCTGCCTTACAACCCAGGAGCATTTCAGATCAGGCCTAGCACTGGACCCACCAGAGCCAACAGCCACCCTCATTTAAAATGGTACCAGTGGCTCAAATAATGGATTTGTCTTATTCTGTTCAGCAGTCAGCATCTCATTTTGGACTTTTGCCAAGTAACCTGCATTTTGTTTTGATTTTTTTTTACAATCAGATTTCGCTGCTAATGCATTTTGCAACTCTAGGATGACAAACATGTAAGCTCTTGGCAGCATACTCATTTTTAAATGTTATAATTTGATAGTCATAGCCCTTGTTTGTCTTTTGTACAGTGCTGTGGAATAGGTTAGCGCTATGGTTTGTCTTGAGTTTTTTTGTAAACTGCATCTTTGAATCAGAAAAAAAATCACACGTTTGTGACAAACCTTGGACCTATATTAAATCACCCCAATACATCCCTAGAATTGAGATATGACTCTTCACAACATGAAATGATCAAAAAATAGCAGGTTTCTGAAGAGTTCAGAGATGCTTGTGTAATCAGCACAGAGATCCATAAGGTTTACTAATCTATGCATATGCAATATTGTGCATACATACAAAATATACATTATGCAGCAGCGCTTATAATACATTTTCAAAATTCCCACATAGCCACACAGTTGCTAGCACAAGAACTAAATATACTTTTCTGCCTGAGAGAGCCAAGTGATGACCCAGAAAAGACTATTTCTCATACAGTAGAATTCCAAACTAATACCTACTATGTAACATTCATATTACTTCTACCAACTGGCACTTTACACAGTGGGGTCTATTTTACAAGCCGTACAAGGTTTTTAATGAAGTCACATGGACAATTGTATTATGTTATATGACAGCTACAGAAAAAAATATTATATAACCCATTCAGATGTGCAAACATATTTCCAAATAAGCTTCACTATGCCTATCTACCTGGTAGAGATACTGTCTGCGGTCTTGACCATATCACACAGCAGTTTTGGCTAGCAATGCAACAGATTGGGAAGTGTTAAATCCCTGTAGACAATTCAAGTGGATCTATCATTAAAAATCACACTTTGCATGAATCAGTAAAACACGTCAACATTACCAAAGATCATATTTTTCAGAAAAAAAACCTCTCTCCTTGCTAGGAAGAAAACATGTTGCCGTCATTGCACATACAGCCTGGGCAAAGATGGCTTGATCCTTGGCTATCAGGCACATGTTGGTTTTTATCATCTACTGCAGAAACTGTTTTCAATCTGACAAATACTAGCAGAGACAACCGGGATCAGCAGGAAAGTGCAAACATTACCGCTTCCCATGTACTGCAAAATGACAGACTACACCAGGGGTAGGCAACCTTGACCCTCCAGCTGTTTTGAAACTACAAGTCCCATGAGACATTGCAAGACCCTGACAATCAAAGGCATGACTCCTAGAGGCAGAGGCATGATGGGATTTGTAGTTTCACCACAGCTGGAGTGATGAGGTTGCCTACCCCTGGACTACACTGTACATAAAACCAACATTTTAAAATCATTGCCACACTATGACAATATTATTTAAATTTACATGATCTTCATTTAAATAAAAAATACATTCAAAAACCTACAGGTCTTCTTCAACGATTTTTCCCCTTTTTCGTTTAAAGCGTTTTATTGAAATTCAAATGAATACAAAGCACTAGGACATGCATATTCATTTTAAGACATAGTCTGGTCCAGAATGGGATAGGCATAGATTGAAATACATATCATAGGTTACACAAAAGAAGTATTCAAAGAACAACGAGGAGCAAATTGGCTGTCCAAACTGTCAAAGGAACCAAGAGAAAAGGAACCGGGAGGGAGGGAAAAGCACTACGGTAAGGAGAAGTAAATGACAGTGAGAAAAAGGATAGGACAAGAAGGAGTGTCCGCATGCAGGTAAAGAGAGGGCCCCTGGTGGATTTTTCTCTTTTCTGATGCGGTAAACAATTCAGTCATAGGGCATTTATCAGGAGAAAGCTGCCCAAATTGTGAGAAAAAGGCAGGTCTTAGATTATGCAATTTACTTTCCTTCCAACACAGGTGGAAGGAAATAAAATAGCTCAATTCCCCCAACAACACAGTCAGGCGAGTGCGAGGAGCCTTCCCTGCCAGCAGAACGGAAAAATTATTGTTGCTGATCGATAGATCGGCTTCTGTACAACCAAGGTCCCAATACATGGATTGAAATCCCGTCCAGTCCCTGCTGAACCAGACAAATTTTGGTTGTGAAGGCAGAAGGTTTTTTTATCTTAATGCATTCTATGCATTAAGATAAAAAAGCCTTCTGTGTGCAGCAGTCCCTCTTAGCCCCTCTAATATTTACCTGAGGTCAATCTAGATCCAGCAATATTGCAAAGCAAGACTCGGCTGCCCAGGACTCTCCCCCCTCTTTGGCTGAGACAGCAGCATGGTGCCATTGGCTCCCGCTGCTGTCACTCAAAATCAGTGAGCCAATGAGGAGAGAAAGGGGGTGGGGTCAGGCCATGGCTTTGTTTCTGAATGGACACAGGGAGCTGCGGCTGGGCATGGGTGCCCCCATAACAAGCTGCTTACTGTGGGGGCACTCAGCAAGAGGGAGGGGCCAGGAGCACCAAAGAAGGACCCAAGAAGAGAAGGGCTGCTCTGTGCAAAACCATTACACAGAGCAGGTAAATATAAAAAAAAAATTATGAAAAAAAAAAGCCGAGACTTTAGTATCACTTTAAGTCTCTTCTGGGTTGGGCACTCACTACTGTTACATTGATAAGCAAATTGCTAGTCCTAAACTATAGCAAGTCTGACCTTGCATTCTCAATCTAAAGTTACCCATAACTATTTCTATCATCATAGTTACACAGTTAGGTAGAAAAAAAAACAGATGTCCAACAAGTTCAACCAGATGTGGAGTGTGTCAGGATAAGTCTGATCATTGGAGGAGAGCAGGCCGAGTTCCATGCTAGAAAACTGGCCATGGTGTGTTCACCTTCTTAGTGTGGTCAATTTGCAAGAGGAAAGCAGGAGGACTAACAGGGACACCAGGGATTTCACACAAAGGAAGCAATACAAAGAGATCAGAATACTTTTTCATGCAAGTACATAGTATAGCAGGCATATATCAGGAATATGAAATGTTGGGTTTACATATTCTTTAAAGCAGAGTTCCACCCAAAAATGGAACTTCCGCTTTAAGTGATGGTGACCCCCTGACATGCCACATTTGTCATGTCATGTTTTTGGGATAGGAGCGGGTACCCTGTTTTTAGAGGCACCCAGGTCCCACTTCCTCCCCTGTCGCCGCGGCGCTGGAAGGAAGATCTTCCCTCCCTCCCTGCAATCTTCTGGGACACATCATATGTCCCAGAAGATTGCCCGGCCATTCACAGCGTGCAATGCGTCTCGCACATGTGCAGTGTGCGCCCGGCTGTAAAGCCACAGCGGGGAGCCCACAGTTAGAATGCCAGCATCACGGAGAGTAGCGCGCAATGCGTCTCGCACATGTGCAGTGTGTGCCCGGCTGTAAAGCCACAGCGGGGAGCCCACACTTTTAAATGGGTGGAACTCCGCTTTAATTGTCTACCTGAGCCTGACATGGGACTCCTGGGAATCTTAGATTTTCTTTCCGATAACTTTTATCTAGACTATAACCCTATATCTGACCATAAAAACTATTTCACAACACATCTCCCCAAACCCCTACTACACACATATTAATAGAAAAAGTTAATTTTGTTCTGCACTTAGATATTTTAACAATTGTGCATAGAGATAGCCCTCAAAAATGTGCAAAGATCTAGTGTGGATGACCGAGGGACCCGATCCTTGCACCTCCCATGCTAGTCAGGAATAGACTCTTTGGAGATCCTGGTTGTAAGGATAGATAACTGATATGCATTCCCACACACTAAAGCCCCATACACACTTGATTTTCTGCTGATTTTTGTCTTCAGATTTACCAAAACCATGTAGTGTAAGGGCCTACCTGATTGCATACAAATTGAAACTCCTAAGGTTTGACCTCATATTATATGGTTTTGGTAAATCTGAAGACAAAAATCAGCAGAAAATCTGATAGTGTGTTTGGGGCTTTAGAGGGGGATATACTGAAACTGGAGCACACAGAATGTGGCGCAGCTCTGCATAGTAACCAATCACCTTTTAGGTTTTATTGTCAAAGCTTAATTGAACACGCTGAAGTTAGAGGCTGATTGGTTACTATGCGCAAATGCACCAAATTTAGTGTGCAGCAATTTTAGTAAATCACCTCCTACAGTAGGTATCCTACCTGTGCTGAATGTTCAAACAAAGAGGTAAAGCACAAACCAAGGTTATAATAATTATTACAATTATAATACAACTCTTTTTTGCTACTGTCATTACATATTTACTCACAGACCACTTTATTAGGTTGATCACTAGCTAGTACCAGGTTGGACCCCCTTTTGCCTTCAGAACTGCCTTAATTCTTCATGGCATAGAGTCAACAAAGTGTTGGAAACATTCCTCAGAGATTTTGGTCCATATTGACATGATAGCATCATGCAGTTGCTGCATATTTGTCATCTGCACATCCATGATGCAAATCTCCCCTTCCACCACATCCCAAAGGGGCACTCTTGGATTGAGATCTGGTGACTGTGGAGGCCATTGGAATACAGTGAACTCCTTGTCATATTCAAGAAACCAGTGGTGAGAGGATTTGAGCTTTGTAACATGGTGCATTATCCTGCTGGAAGTAGCCATCAGAAGATGTGATGGGTACATTGTAGTCATAAGGGGATGGTCAGCAACAATACTCAGGTAGGCTGTGGCATTTAAACCATGCTCAATTGGTACTAAGGGGCCCAAAGTGTGCCAAAAAAATATCCCCCACACCATTACACCACCACCAGCCTGAACCATTGATACAAGGCAGGATGGATCCATGCTTTCATGTTTTTTATGCCAAATTCTGACCCCACCATCTGAATGTCGCAGCTGAAATTGAGACTCATTAGACCAGGCAACATTTTTCCATTCTTCCATTGTCCAATTTTGGTGAGCCGAGCACATTGTAGCCTCAGGTTCCTGTTCTTAGCTGACAGGAGTGGCATCCGGTGTGGTTTTCTGCTGCTGCAGCCCATCTGCTTCAACAAGGTTTGATGTATTGTGGATTCAGAGATGGTATTCTGCATACCTTGGTTGTAACAAGTGGTTATTTGAGATACTGTTGTCTTTCTGTCATCTCGAACCAGTCTGCCCATTCTTCTCTGATCTCTGACATCAACAAGGCATTTTTGTCCACAAAACTGCCGCTCATTGGATATTTTCTCTTTTTCTGACGATTCTCTGTAAACCCTAGAGATGGTTGTGTATAAAAGTCCCAGTAGATCAGCAGTTTTTGAAAAACTTAGACTACCCCGTCGGGCGCCAACAACATGCCATGTTCAAAGTCACATAAAACACTTTTCTTCCCCATTCGGAATGCTCGATTTACACTTCAGCAAGTCGTCTTCACCACTTCTAGATGCCTAAATGCATTGAGTTGCTGCTATGTGATTGGGTGATTAGCAGTTTGTGTTACCAAGCAATTGAAAAGGTGTACCTAATGAAGTAGCCTGTGAGTGTAAATGTATTTAATAATGTTATGTAATCTTCCAGATTAATTTGGTATTTGTTGGAGGCCTATCTACTCTAATTTTGTAACCAATAGGTTTAATGCCGTGTACAGATGATCGGACATTCCAACAACAAAACCGTGGATTTTTTTCTGACGGATGTTGGCTCAAACTGCATACACACGGTCACACAAATGTCAGAAATTCTGAATGTCAAGAACGCAGTGACGTACAAGTGGTAAGATGAGCCGAGAAAAATTAAGTTCAATAGCCAGTGCGTCTTTTCTGCTTCCGAGCATGCGTGGAATTTTGTGCGTCGGAATTGCATACACACGCTCTGAATTTCTGACAACAAGTTTTGTTGTCGGAAAATTTGAGAACCAGCTCTCAAACATTTGTTGTTGGAAATTCAACAGCAAATGTCCGATGGAGCATACACACGGTTGGATTTTCCGACAACAAGCTCACATTGAACATTTGTTGTCAGAAATTCCGACCGTGTGTACTCGGCATTAGACTGGCCTTATTATCCCTATTGTATTGTAAGCCACACCATTTTATTTGATATCTGTGGCTTTCTATGTTTTTCATTTGCTCTTTAAAACTTCAAAAACCTTTTTTTTTTTTTTAAAAGTTCAATCAGAAGAAAATAAGTAAACACAAAACCTGCATCCCTGAAACCCTAAGCCCACAGTGGAACCAGGGGAAGGTGAAAACCTCTTATAAAGCTAGGAATAATTTTCTCCAACAAGAAAACTCCTTCCTGATCCCCAAGGAAATTAGAAACTAGTAGAATAATTTGTCTACAGTGTAATTTCCAATAAACAGTAAAAGCCAGTTATATTTTCTGCATTTAGAAACACAACCAGCCTTTTTTAAGCAATCCACAGAGTTGACTAGAACTAACTCATCTAACTCATGTAAAAGTCTATTCCACATTTTCACTGTAAAAAATACTTTGTATGCAGAGCCTTTAACGCTTTTCCTCCAGAAGCAATGGGTGCCTCTTGTCATTGGCAATGACCTTCAAAGAAAGCAACTTTGTACTATATGGCTCATTAATGTATTCATACAAGCTGATCATGATCCAAAGGCAATTGTGACTGACCCTTTACAGACACAAAATGATCGTAGCGGACAAACACCCACCATTCGGACATTTATTAGATCAGTAGGAAAATTAAGCAGTTTTTGATATTCTCTACTGAATTGATTATGCAGTGGGTGTATACTGTATATCAATTCGAAAAGAGGTCCATTTTCATTTTTTAGTGATGGAACATTCCAAAATATGCTGGAAGAGCTTGGAAAAATAAATTGTGTCTTTTCCTGTTTTATAGAAAAAATTGGATCAAATCTTTCCATATGGTTCTTTTTTGTCAGTCAGCTAAATAAAAGGACATGACTGGTCCCAGAAGAGTCATGATTCCAGTAGATATGTATTGCCACCTTAGGTGATATCAGCACTTTGAAGTGACAGAATGCATTGTTTCAATGCACCTCCGGCTCTAGGACATCTGTTGATCAACTAACTAATTGACTTTGATCTATACTGACTCAGCTGGGCAATAATTATAATTCTTTATAAATATAAATAAAAAAATGTTTTGTAAAATATTCTTTTGTAGTTTTGTGCAGTTTCTAACTATATTTGAACATGTGTCTTGTGTATTTGAAACAAAATATGACTCCATTTAAAAAACAAAAAATAAAAGGTTATAATAAAGAAGGCTCTCAATATTTCCACTAAGACAAAAAAGGTTAAGAACTACTGTATCAATGAACTGGCAAGTCTGTAAAACTAAATTCATCCATTTAACCAATTACTGAAAGCAGAGAAGCAGAAGTACATCTATTTAATCACTTAGGTGTGAACACAAAATGAAATGCTTTATGCTTCTGCATAATTTGCTGGTGATCTTTAAAGTCTACCTCCAGATGCAGTTATTTTATACTGTTTGAAATTCCTTTCCTTGCTCGCTGTATACTTGCAGCTTTCAAAGTATTACTTACCCACTCTACATTTCTGTGTTGCTCCGAGCATCCTGGTTCTTCACTGGTGCCTCACTTTCTCACGCAGAATCACACAACCTTTTCCTGTGAGCCCAGGCAGTCATGGACATACAACATGGTCTTTCGGAATACATAATGCTGCCTATGTTCACTACCCAGTAATGCCAACTCCATCGCCTGCTTCCAGCAGCAAGAAACTCAAGTTTTCAGGGCAAAAGGACAGTTGTTTTTAAAGGGCTCTTCCTTCTCAAGTTTTGATACTCACCTTGCCAATGCACACTTTGCCTTTGTTGCAGCTGGTGACAATATCCAAGGCTTCCAGGTATCAGGAAGCAGATGACCTCCTCCTAAGTGACAGTACTCAGGTTTAGCAGCCAATCTTTTGGCCTAAGTCACATGACTGAGGAAGTGACATCACTGATTGTCTTAGGGGATTTTAGTTCTGACTGCGATGGTGGCAGAAGTGATAAGTGAGCACTGACAAAGTATCAGGGCTCAGGGGGTGAAGCCTTCACAAAGACACCTTCACTTTGCCCTAAATGTCTGTAACCTCCCTGGCGGTATGATTATGTCAGGAATTTTGTACCAAAAGCGGTACAATTATTTTGCATGAAAATTTTGTGTTTTTTCTATTGTAGGCCTAAAATTCTTACGAAATAACTCACTTAAATCTCACTTAAAATTAGTCTAGTAGAGATCTTGGGTATGATAAAGTTTGAAACACAAAATCATAAATTATAATATAATAAATAACTATAAAAATTATTCAATAATGTAATCAAATCAAAAACAATGAAATTTGCTCAGTTGCAGAATTGTCGCTGTCATTAGATTTAGTGTTTGATGACGAATTTCCCCGCAAATCGCTATCGCTCAATTCTGCAAGTGATTCTAATTTATTATCGCTGTTTTCTAGCTGGTCTAAAACCACTTTTGACATAAAGGGACACTTTTTGGTTGCTATGGACAATCTCCAAATTCCAGGCAGAAAAAACAGTACTTATAATATAAAAGTGCATGCAGGGCACTGGACAGACCACTAGGGAAAGAGGGGGTGTGTAATTGTTTTTATACAGTACTGTAACCTGTAAGATTACAGTACTGTATGTGTTTTGTGTGTTTTTACTTTTTTGAATTTGGCGCCGATCTCCGCTCCCGTGCGTCGTAACGTCGCAGGGAGTGGAGCTCAGCGGCACTCGGGCACTGTGTGAATCGAGCGAGGAGACAGCTCGCACACACAGCGGGGAGACATTGCAGAATCCAGGGGACAAGGTAAGTAACTTTCCCTGTATCCTGCAATGCGATCCCGAGTCTGGCTCGGGGTTACCGCTTATGGTATTGAAGTTCCACCCCAAGCCAGATTACCGCCAGGGGGTTAAAGCCATTCTAATGCCAGAACATTTTTTATCTGAATGCATTCTGTGCATTGAGGTAAACAATGCCCCAGTATTTGTATCACCCCCCCCCCCCCACCCCCATTATACTTACCTGAGTCCTCACTAAATCCAGTGCTGTGCCCATCTCTAGTGACACTCTCCTCCCTCCCTGCATTCACAGAACACAGAGGCAGCAGAGGGAGCCATTGGCTCCTGCTGCTGTCAATCAAATCCTGTGAGCAAAGAGCAGGGGGCTTTTTGAAATTACTTTTAATGCCATTGTTTTGTTCTTCTGGTCGCATTTGGACATTTGTGGCAAAATTCAGCAAGATAATTGGAAATGTAAGAGAACCTGCAAAGTTTGAGAGGAGTCAGAAGACTCAGTGTGATTCAAGAAACTTGAAATCGTCTCTGCTTAATCTGATGTGATGGCCTGTATAGTTGAAAAGAAGTTGAGAATATAAAGCAGATGCCATGCTGCCTCTAATAGAACATTCTGACCTTTAGTTCTTACTTCATTGCATGACGCAAAGCGCTTAGACATCAAGGAGCTTGTATAAGGACACAAGGAGCCTGTACAAAATGGTGTCATCATTCAGCTTTGTTTTGGACATCATGATATCTAAACACAGCCCTGTCCGATGTCTTTTTACAAATACAGATATACAGACCCATACCTCTCACAAGTAGGAAATGTGCCTCTCCTAACTGCTGCACAAAGTGAGGTTGCGTGGGAAAAGACAAGCATTCTTGAACCAAGGTGGCAACTACAGTACACCAGCAAAGACCATGAGCCCAACAGACTTCTGTATCATTTTTTCACATGTTGTGATTCTAAATAGATATCTTTTGCACACATAATTAGCATTATGAAGTTAAAGGAGCATTTAACCCAAAACAAAGAATGTAACATATTTCACCTGGTGATCTGGCCAGTAACACACCTCCTGTATTAGCTTTTGAGCCCATTTCTATTGGACTCAGCCCCCCCTCTTCTCCTTATATCCTGTATTAGCTTGCCTACATTCTGGGTAAAGGAGCAACAGAGGCACCTTTGGACAGCAGCATTTTAAATATGGGGGAAGGTTGTATTAGATGTAGAAGCAGATTTATGGACACTAACAAATTGAAGCCAAACTACAGCTAACACTTTTTAATCCGCCACAGCAGCAGTTTTTTTCCTTTTAGGATAAAGATTTTACATTAACAAATTAAAGCTGATCATTGTAAAAACCCCTGTTAGTGGCAAATGGTTTGTCTCAACCTTCTAACTGCTACATTTGCAGGAGAGCTTGATCTGTTGAATATAACAGACTTACTGGCTTGATCACCAGATGAAAATAAAGGAAACAAAGCCGAAAAAAGGAAACAAATGCAGCCATCACAGCTAATAAATTGGTGAGCTGCAATACAAAAAATGTTTGCTTTTGGGTTTAGTACCATTTTAATTGGGAAAAACGTGATGTGTTTTTTTGCTTTTGCTTTTGACAGTACTACATTAATTGAGGATTTGTTGGTCACATGGCTGTTGGGCTTCCCTTTCCTGCAGGGATTCCTTTACCACTCGCCTCACCATTACTTCTAAGCGCTGATCAGCGCCGTCTCTTTCATCCGCTACTTTGGCGAAACAATGGTCACATAGGGATTTATCCGCTGGCACGGGCATCCTGCACCCCCAACATGATTTCTCTGGCCTCTTGCTGGAGTGAGCCACAGGGGGGCGAGAATAATCCCTGTCACGCTGTTCCGACCTGGCGGACCTATGGTGGCTGGATTTTGAGGAGGATTTGTGGTGGTGCGATTTCGACGATCCACTGCGTCTATAGGCACTAGGTTGTGGATCAGATTTGGAAGGGCTGTGAACACAGAAAGACAGACAGAAGGGACAGGTCATACTTGCTGCCTATGCTTACTCTCTTCAACATTAAAAAATACAAAAGATGTATTTAGAACCTACCTAACATGAGCAGGCTGGCCACTAGGGGGCAGTGAAGCATCCATCATTGCAAAGACAAAACACCTGACGCTGTAGTAACAAGAGAAAACATTTCAGACCTCAGACCAGACAAAAAGGCACATATCCCTAGCATAAGGGATTGTTCCTACCTTGCCCAGCTTTGCAGGCTTTTGAATTTGGCGCCCATGACATCATCGGCGATGTCAGACGCCGGGTGCTCAACGCGCATGCGCGAGAACCAAGCCTCGCTCTCATGCCGGGTCCGCGCATGCGCAGAACGCCCGCGAACCCGGAAGTTGAAGAGAATAGTTTGCTGGAACGCAGAAGCGTCAGCAAACAGCATGGAACAGCAATAGGATACAGGAAAAGAAGATAATCAATGGGCACACACATAAACACTGCTGCCATGGAAAGATACAGACTCACCACTCCACCAACGATCACTTGGCCGAACGAATCCACGCACACACCGGACCTCCAGCAGATAAGGGCCACCTGTAGCAACAGGTAAACAGGCCGGGCGCACTTTAAGGTAAGACAACCATTTCTTCAGCGCTACTCTGCAATTAAAAACTTGTTTGTATCTTCACACTAGCTTTTGCAATGTGATTTTTAATTACCTGCAAGGTAGATTTTCTTTGTTCAATCTGGTTATATTGAAAAATACAGGTAAAGGCATACATACATATAGTACAAGCATAAGGTTATCATTAATAGCATAAGGTATAAAAAAAATCTGATCTCTAAATTACAAAATTAGTCTCATACATTCAACTACCAGAGAGATTCAGGCAAATGCATAAAAACAGGAAGAAAGGGAACAGAAAAGAGGATGCGCGGCACCAATGGTCGCTGACAGGCGGTCCATTGGATCTGGTAAGCGCATATCTGTTTATTATTACATCTCAGAAAGTGTTTACGTGAAGATTCTTCAAGATACCCATGTCCTGATATCATCATTGGTTTTATTTGGGACTTTTTATTCACATTGTGTTTACTTTGTTTATCACATTGGACTTTTTATGGTTTATCTGTTCACTACACAGAGAAACTTATGTGGACTACAAACCCACTTTATATAGTTTATCTGATATATAGCAAGTTGATTCACTTGCTTTTTGATTTTAGCGCTACATTTTCACCTTCACTGTTTTTTAAATTTTTGTCACATTCTAGTGTAGCAGCTTTATTATAACTTTTGCACTTTTTTGTTGTTTATTTATGAGTTTAGCGCGATTACTTTCTTTCCACCTAAATAGTAGAAAGGTATGAATTATTTTTGAAGAATAAAGATATAATTTAGTGTCACTTTAGACTTTAGAAAGTACATGTAGCCATTTTCAAATAATTCAAAGTCAAATTCACAGACCACCCACACTGTGCAGACTGCTGGTTTACAGACAATCACTGGGCTTTCCCACTCCCTATGCAAAAAGTGTTTGAGGAATTCTTCTTCTCTGTAAATTATTTATTAACGCATGTACCAATGTTTTCAGCTTTGGTTTTCAAGTTTTTATAAAATACAGCTGATAGTCAGCAGTTGCAGTATTGTTGTGTGCCGCTGAAGTCTGAAAACATTTTTTCGTTTCATGCCTTTCAAATATGTGTAAAGTCCTTCAGTAAAAGAGGTATCTTCAAACCGCAGTGCCAGTGCCTCCTCTTACCCTCTCAGATTAGAATTCACTTACTCCAAAGACCTTGCAAATGCAATACTGAGATGTACAAACAGTCTTTAAAGTAAGATAAGAACATGATAAAAAATGCTGTCAAAGTGGTAAAATCGACAAGTAAAAGGAAATGGGTCTGTGAGTAACCAGAAAAGTCTAATTCTGTTTATTCGAATGGGCATTGCCACCGAAGGAAGAATGTGCCTGATAGGCATGGAATTGTCTCAAGATATACAGAATCTAGGACAGGTAAGCATTTTGCATACAGAAACTGGGCTTGGTGACAACCAGTGCATAGTGTCCAGCTTTCAAAGCAACATTCAAATCATTTTGCAAAGGGATACAGTAACAGGAATACTATGGTAAAAAACAATAAAAAACTTGTCTAAAGGTGTTTAAAATCAATCACAAGCCTGTACAGAAAATCATGTGATGCCTGGTATGCACATGTAAATACTGGAAATATATATATAAGTACCGTATATACTCGAGTATAAGCCGAGTTTTTCAGCACATTTTTTTGTGCTGAAAGTGCCCCCCTTGGCTTATACTCAAGTCAAGCACTTTTCTGCAGCAGAGCACAACATTCCGACCCGACTTTGGGGCCTCCTATCTTGGGGCTACTAGGAACTGTGTGCAAACCCAGTGGAACCAGCACTACATCAAAATTTGGGGTTCCTAGCCCCAAGTGGCCCAGAGATACGGGGCCCCAAAGTTGGTCAACTGTGTCCATCTGCAGCAATGTCATTTCAGGATCCTTTGGGGCTAGGGGGCATCTAGGAACCCTTAACTACCAAGTTTGAAGTTCGGGGGACCTATGGATGCAAATGGGCACATTGAGGCATGCAAATGGGCACAGTGATGCTGCAAATGGGCATTGCTGACCCTCTTTTACATTTACAGTAGCTGTGCATTTCTCACCCTAGGCTTATACTCGAGTCAATAAGTTTTCCCATTTTTTTGTGGTAAAATTAGGTGCCTCGGCTTATATTCGGGTCGGCTTATACTCGAGTATATACGGTAATAAAAATGAGCAGAGATTGGTGGTACCATTTGATTCACTGCTTACTCCTGTAAAAAGCAAGTTTACTACTGCACTTTAAGTATGGTGGTAGGAAGCTGATTTCTAAATGTTGTATAATATTGTAATTTAAAGTGATTGTAAACCAGAAAAAAAAACCCTGTAATGCCACGTACACACGATCGAATTTCGGCCAGCAAAAGACAGATGAGAGCTTTTCATCGGAAAATGCGACCATGTGTATGCTCCATCTGAATTTTGCTGGCCGAATTCCCACCAGCAAAAATTCCTACGCATGCTCAGAAACATTGTACTTAATTTTTTCTCCGCTCATCGTAGTGTTGTACGTCACCGCATTCTCGATGGTCGGAATTTGGTGTGACCTTGTGTAGGCAAGACAGTTTGAGTGGAATTCCGTTGGGAAAACCATCAGAGCTTTTTCCAATGAGAATTCCGATCGTGTGTACGTGGCATTAGACAAAGGCATAATGAGCTAGTATGCACCGCATACTAGCTCATTATGAAATACTTACCTTACATCAAAGCTGTTGCAGTAACCCCGCACACCGCTGTGACCTGCGACATATCTTCCGGAGCCGCGATGACATTACTCATGACACATGCACACGGGAGCCGAAAGTCAGGGTACGCTGCTGAAGAAACGGCACTAGCAAACCGTTCCTTCAGTGCGCATGCACGGTTTAGGAGATATTTACAGTACCTTCAGGTAAGCCTTACTATAGGCTTACCTGTAGGTACAAGTGGTGTAACAGGGTTTACAACTATTTTACTGGTAAAGCCCTACAAATGATGGTAAATGGCTAAACAGCTCCCTGTTTGCTAATAAATTGCTAACACAGGAAAGAATTGTTACACCTATTCATGTACACCTTTGTACATTTTAAAGAGGAAGTAAACCCTGATGGGTTTTACTTCCTTTTTCTCCCCCTGCAAAGTAAAAGCATAATGTGCTTGTATGGATCGCAGTATGCCCCACTGCAGGTCGCATCCATGTTCGCCCCTCTTCCTCCTGGAGCCGCAGACTTCAGCTCTGTGACTGGCCAGAGTCACGTGATGTCACTCCCGCGAATGCATGCTGGATCCGCCGGTCACGGCACTCACTATTAAAAAACTGGCACGGGTGACCTCATTAGTGACCTGCAGGTGCAGCAGCTAGTTAATAATTATGAAACCACTCCCATTAGATTCACTTACCACATGGACACAGACACTCATAACTTATTTTCTGAACTTATTTGTTTTGCTTTCTTTATATGTATGGATTACATGGGTTGTTACCGAAACTTGGTGAAATTTTCATGTCAATAGCACCCTTAGAAATATATTTACCTAGAAAAATGGTGACGTATTCAATACTTATCTTACCTGCTGTATATACACAGAGTGGCCTTTTATTGTGGCCAGCCTAAGGCACACCAGTGCAATAATCATACTGTCTAATCAGCATCTGGATATGCCACACCTGTGAGGTGGATGGATTATCTCAAATAAGAAGTGCTCACTAACACAGATTTAGGCCCCTTTCACACTTCACACTTTTACCGTGATTTTGCCGTGATTTTTCCCGCGATTTCAAGGAATGCCTGTGTAAGTGGCATCAAAATCGGACCAAAGTAGTGCAGGGACTTTGAAGTTGGAACGACTTGAAGTCGTACTAATATGAATGGCTGTCATTGGAAATCATGGGGAACGACTTGTCATGCTAATTTGCAGTCCTAAATCGTGGGACAAGTCGTATAAGTGTGAAAGAGGCCTTAGACAGATTTGTGAACAATATTTGAGAGAAATAGGGCTTTTGTGTATATAGAAAAAGTCATGGATCTTTAAGTTCAGCTCATGATAAATAGGGGCAAACACAAAAGTGTTGCGTTAATAATTTTGCTCCGTGTATATATATATTGCATTTTAAATAAATATGTTCTAATAACCCTCCTGGGGATGTCCACTAAAGATAGTTTCTTCTAATTTATGGACAAAGCCAAAAAAGTTAAATTACAAGTTCAACAAAGATACCATGTTTGGTGCATTACACACATGTTATACATCAGGAAACATAATAACTGAAAGAGTGTAATGACTGATGGTAACAAAATGATAACTGAGGGTCAAAAACGTTTGCTAAATGCCCATTGGACAAAAAAGTCCTGACACAGCAAAGCATTCCATTGTTAATGGAAACAAAGCAGTATGAAACCTGGAAAATACTGAAAGCCAATCTAAGTAAAGCACTTGTTTCAGTTTTAATAATTTATTTATTCTATTAACCTAAAAAAATGTAAGCAGAAGCAGACTTGCATTATGGCTTTCGCAAAAAAAAAAAAAAAAAAAACCCACCTTTTTATTATTTATATCAAAATTATACAAAGACAGAAAAAAAAACTGCTAGCGATTTTGTACAAAACAAAGAAATTATGATGAATGCATCTGTGGTGTGTAAAGGTGCAGGCAGACCATAAACTACTGCAAGCCCCTCTGCCAAGCCCCACCACTCAAGCTTCACCATGGCTTCAAAGAATGTTACTGAGGTTACAGAAATATGACTTGACTATGATTATGTGATATACCACTGAACAACTGATAGCTATGACAAACACACAAAGGGTATAGTGAAAACTTTTTTTTATTAGAAAGAGATTTACTCTATCCAGCCTAGAAATCCTGTAAGTCCAAAAAAGAATGAAAAATCTGAAAGTGACTATCACTTGAAGTGACTTATCACTTAAACCTTAAAATTACTCTAATCTACCCCTGTCACGGTGTGTTGGGTGCAGAGGATTCTTTGACAGTAGTAGAGAGTGAGGATCGATCGTGCAGCAGCAGGACAGGTAGGAAAGTGCAACTAAACCAATCTGTTTAACTGTTTCCCAAAACAGTTACATTCAAGGCATGCTTTGAATAATAACTGTCACAGATGCTTTTGCTCTCAACCGAACTGTCAAGACATCAAATAGCCGAGGTCATAACTGAACACATATGCAGTACCATGGCAACTGCAGATCAAACAGAGGCTAAGATGGCAGTTTCTTTGACTGTAAAGAATAGGAGGGTTTAGTTCTGCTTTAACTGTGATTTAACATGCACTGCTTTAATTTTTTTTTTTTCGGAAGCAATAGAGTCCCTTTAAAAAAAGAAACAAAAATATACAATTCTGACAACTGTTATAGAACATGGGAAATGATGTAATAAAGATGTAACCCTCTTGCGTTGATTTTCATTGTGGCTGAATTGTCTCCCCTTATATTGTAAAGCGCTGGACAATATGTTGGCGATATAAATCCTGTATAATAATAATAATGTGCCTCTTTACTGGACTTTAACCACTGTGCTATTTATTCCCAGTTGTCAGTTACATATTAATATGAGGCTCCATTCACACCTAAGCATAGCGCAGCGACAGCTGCTGCACCATGTATTTTTTAGCTTTTTTGTGGCATCATTCTTTTGAATGGGCCTCCCTCTACTGCAAAAAGGCTCCAAAGAAGCTCATGTACCAAATCTTGGCACAGAGCCAAAAGCGTTTTGCATTGCAATTTGCGCATTTTTCGTTTGCTGCGATTTTAGCTCGTTTTGTCGCTCGACAATTGTGGCAAAATCTCACCGCATTTGGGGTGTCATTAAAGTGGTGTTGCTAAAAAAAATGTGCTTAAAAATCATAAAAAAAATAATTGGAAAAAAAATTTTTTTTTACCTCACCTCTAAATGCATGTTGCTAGGGGGTCCCTCGTAGTCTGCCACCTTCAGTGCCCGACCGCCCCATGTAGATATACGTCGGCAGAATGGCACGTACAGGCAGAAGCACGTACCTGTACGTGCCATTCTTCAGGCGGTTGGGGGGTCCGATCGGACCCCCCTCCGCCGGCGGGGACGGTCGGGATGGCTTCAGAAGCGATGCGGGACGAGGTAACGGCCAGTCGTTTCTGGCCACCCCCTCCCGATCGCTCTGGCCAATGAGATGCTTCCCCTTCCTTCCCCTTCCTGTGTAATTGTAAACACAGGCAAGGGGAAGTGATGTCACGCTCCTCGTGTCGGTCTTTCTGACCGGGACGCCGAGCGGAGAAGACATCAGGTTAGTGCACCAACACTACACTGACACCAGGCACACATAGGCACATATTTCACCCCCCTGTCACCCCCTGATCACCCCCCAGATCACCCCCTGCCCCCCCTGTCACAGTGTCACTGATTGCAGTGATCATTTATTTACTGATCACTGCATTTAGTGTCAGTGTGACTGCAATAACTGTCAGGGCAGTTAGTTTTAGGCCCCTTTAGGTCCAAGGTAGCCCCCTACCCCCCCCCCCCAATAAAGGTTTAACCCCTTGATTGCCCCCTAGGTAACCCTTTCACCCCCTTTTGCCAGTGTCACTAAGCGATCGTTTTTTTTGATCGCTCTATTAGTGTCACTGGTGCCGCTAGGTAGCCAGTTTTTTTTTTAGGTAACCGCCAGGTTTATATAGGATTATAAATAGGTTTATAGGTCAGGTACCCCCATATTACAACCTAAATAAAGGTTTTAACCCCTTGATTGCCCCTAGAGTTAACTCTTTCACCAGTGATCACAGTATAAGTGTCACTGGTGACGCTGGTTAGCCAGTTAGTTATTTAGTTATTTAGGTTCCCCGTCAGGTTTTTATATAGTGTCAGGTACCCCCATATATTACCTAATAAAGGTTTTAACCCCCTGATTGCCCCTAGTTAACCCTTTCACCAGTGATCACCGTATAACTGTTACGGGTGACGCTGGTTAGTTAGCTTGTTTTTTTATACTGTCAGGGCACCCGCCATTTATTACCCAACTATCGGTTTAACCCCCTGATCGCCCGGCGGGTGATATCAATTAGGTTTTAGGGTCAAATAAGGTCTGCGTCGCCCCAGGTTAGTGCCAGTACCGCAAACACCCACGCGCAAAGCATACACCTCCCTTAGTGGTATAGTATCTGAACAGATCAATATCTGATCTGATCAGATCTATACTAGCGTCCCAGCAGTTTAGGGTTCCAAAAAACGCATTGTTAGCGGGATCAGCCCAGATACCTGCTAGCACCTGCGTTTTCCCCCTCCGCCCCGCCCAGCCCAGCCCAGCCCACCCAAGTGCAGTATCGATCGATCACTGTCACTTCCAAAACACTAAGCACACATAACTGCAGCGTTCGCAGAGTCAGGCCTGATCCCTGCGATCGCTAACAGTTTTTTTGGTAGCGTTTTGATTCATTCGCCAGCAGCCTAGGAGCTTTTTTTCCTGTGAATCTCACTAGTGTACTACTAAATTTAGAGCCCAAAATGGCAAATCGCAAGTACACTAGTGAACAGGCCTACTTGTTTCTGAGTATGTCAGATAGTGAAGAGGAGGTCACTCATCTGTCACAATCAGGCTCAGAATACGATCCAGTAGACGACAGCGGCTCCATGACAGATAGCTCTGGCGACGAAGGTGTGGTCCCTGCTAAGGTCAGGCGTACCCGATCCCGATCTTCTGATGTTGTTGAGGTGCAGGAACCGCAGGTCTCTCGTATGGAGCAGAGAAGTACTAGCGCCGCTATTCCTTCTGGTGAACTGGCAAGCACCAGCGGCCTAGTACACCCTGGACGTAGTCAAACCAGCACTGCAGTAACACTTGGTGACGTGGCGAGTCCCATAAGTGCAGTTCAAGCTGGCGAGGTGGCAAGCACAAGTAGTGTCCCGCTGCCACCAAGAAGAAGACAAAGGCAGGTCCGTCGATCACATAGTGTCCTTCCTGCAGAATTCGCCAATCCTGATTGGGTGCCCACCACTTCTGCAGAACCCGTACTTCCCCCATTCACTGGCCAACCCGGTATTCAGGTGGAAACAGCTGATTTTAAGCCATCCGATTTTTATTCGCTGTTTTTCACGGAAGATCTCTATAGATCTATTGTGGACCAAAGTAATATATACGCTGGTCAACACATCGCCGCTAATCCCCAAGTGCCTTCCCTTGCCAGAGATTGGAAACCAATTACGGTTTCCGAATTTAAGACCTTTCTGGGCCTTTCCCTCAACATGGGCATACACAAATTCCCGACTCTGAGGTCTTATTGGTCCACCTCACCGCACCACCATATGCCCGTGTTCTCTGCCTCCATGTCCAGGGCACGATACGAGATGATTTTGCGGTTCATGCACTTCAGTGACAATGAACTTTGTCGTCCTCGTGGAGACCCTGAATTTGATCGGCTCTACAAAATTCGGCCCCTCATAAACCACTTCAACCAATGTTTTGCAGCCTTGTTTACGCCCAATCAAGTTGTCTGCGTTGACGAGTCCCTGATTAAGTTTTCTGGCCGCTTGTCTTTCAAACAGTTCCTTCCCAGCAAGCGTGCCAGATACGGGGTCAAGCTCTACAAGCTCTGTGACAGGGCAACAGGCTATACGTGGAGCTTTTCGGTTTATGAGGGAAAAGATAGTCACGTAGAGCCGGAGAACTGTCCAGATTACATAGGGAGCGCTGGCAAGATAGTGTGGAACTTGGTGTCACCCTTATTCGGAAAGGGGTACCACTTGTACGTGGACAATTATTACACGAGCGTGCCACTGTTTAGTCACTTGTTTGATCATCAGATTGGAGCATGTGGCACCGTGCGACCTAATCGCCGGGGCTTTCCCCAGCGGCTTGTAGATTCCCGTCTTAGGCTGGGGGAGAGAGCCTGCTTGAAGTGTAATAACTTGCTCGCTGTGAAGTGGAGGGATAATAGGAATGTTTTCGTTCTTACCTCCCTTCATGCAGACACGACAGTCCAAATTCGTACGGCGGCTGGTGTTGTGACGAAACCCCTCTGTGTCCACGAATACAACCTTAATATGGGGGGGGTGGACCTCAACGACCAGTTGTTGGCGCCGTACCTAGTTGTCCGTAAGGCTAGACGCTGGTACAAAAAAGTGTCTATTTATTTATTCCAATTGGCTTTGCTGAATGCTCATGTGCTATACGGAGCTTCAGGCGGGACGTTACCCTTCCTTGAATTCCAGGGAGCGGTTGTCATGGAACTCCTGTATCCAGGCGATTCCACACCTCACCATCCCCTACCAAATGCAGTAAGCCGGCTGCATGAGAGGCATTATCCTCATGTCCTCCAGAGTACCCCTACCCAACGAGCCCCCCAAAGAAGATGTCGTGTCTGTACCAAGCGCGGATTTAGGCGTGACACCCGTTATTATTGTCCACGCTGTCCTGACAATCCTGGTCTCTGCGTTGGTGAATGCTTTGAACGCTACCACGAACTAGTGAGGTTTTAGCGTAGGGTACAGCATTTCACAGGCTAGGATACACTTTCACAGGGTCTCAAGAATGCCATCGCATTTTGAGACCCGACCGTTGCAGTTAAAATTATAGTTACAGGGTCTCAAGAATGCCATCGCATTTTGAGACCCGACCGTTACAGTTAAAATTATAGTTATAGTTTAAAAAAAAAGTGTAAAAAATAAAAATAAAAAAAAAAAGTACAAAAAAAAAAAAAACCCCCAAAAAAATATAAAATAAAAAACCAAAAATAGTTGTCGTTTTATTGTTCTCTCTCTATTGTTGCTCTTTTTTACTCTATTCTATTCTGCAATGTTTTATTATGTTTTATCATGCTTGCTTTTCAGGTATGTTTTATTGTTAACCATTTTTTTGTTTTCAGGTGCGCCATTCAGTTGCAGCGCGGATTTATTTATCTTGACAGCAACAGCGTTTGCTCCCACGATACATAAAGCCGCGACTCCAACACTGTAGGAGGTGATTTCACCACCACAGTTAAAAAAAAGAGCATATATGCCGAAGCATGGGGGCAGCAGAGGGCGGAGGAGCGATTTTGCTCCTAATGCCACGTACATACGGTCGAAAAAAGTCCGACCATGTGTACGTGGCATAACTTTTTTGCGGGAGGATGCCCCATGCTTCGGCATATATATATTTTAGGCACCGGTTGCGTTAACAAAATGTTTTATTTTTTACTATTTTTTTTTTTTTGGTATTTGCTTTGCAGGTATGGTATGGTAAGGTCTTACTGTTATACTCTAATGTTACTTTGTTTTAATGTTAACCATTATTTGCTTAGCAGGTACGCCATTCAGTTGCAGCGTGGATTTATTTATCTTGACAGCAACAGCGTTTGCTCCCACGATACATAAAGCCGCGACTCCAACGCTGTAGGAGGTGATTTCACCACCACAGTTAAAAAAAAGAGCATATATGCCGAAGCATGGGGGCAGCAGAGGGCGGAGGAGCGATTTTGCTCCTAATGCCACGTACATACGGTCGAAAAAAGTCCGACCATGTGTACGTGGCATAACTTTTTTGCGGGAGGATGCCCCCATGCTTCGGCATATATATATTTTAGGCACCGGTTGCGTTAACAAAATGTTTTATTTTTTACTATGTTTTTTTTTTGGTATTTGCTTTGCAGGTATGGTATGGTAAGGTCTTACTGTTATACTGTAATGTTACTTTGTTTTAATGTTAACCATTATTTGCTTAGCAGGTACGCCATTCAGTTGCAGCGTGGATTTATTTATCTTGACAGCAACAGCGTTTGCTCCCACGATACATAAAGCCGCGACTCCAATGCTGTAGGAGGTGATTTCACCACCACAGTTAAAAAAAAAGAGCATATATGCCGAAGCATGGGGGCAGCAGAGGGCGGAGGAGCGATTTTGCTCCTAATGCCACGTACATACGGTCGAAAAAAGTCCGACCATGTGTACGTGGCATAACTTTTTTTGCGGGAGGATGCCCCCATGCTTCGGCATATATAAATGGTGCATGTATGCCCATCATTAGAAGTGGGTGGATGAAGGGAGGTATTCTAATGGTGGGCATACCCACCGCGCCATTGGGAAATTGGGAAAGCATTTTATCACACCGATCTTGGTGTGGTCAGATGCTTTGAGGGCAGAGGAAAGATCTAGGGTCTAATAGACCCCAATTTTTTCAAAAAAAGAGTACCTGTCACTGCCTATTGCTATCATAGGGGATATTTACATTCCCTGCGATAACAATAAAAATGACAACTAAGAAAAAAAAAAATGGAAGGAACAGTTTAAAAATAAAATAAAAAAGCTAAATAAAAAGAAAAACTAAAAAAAAAAAAAAAAAAAAAGCACCCCTGCCCCCCCTTCTTTTGCGCAAAGGCGAACACAAGCGTTGGTCTGGCGTCATATGTAAACAGCAATTGCACCATGCATGTGAGGTATCACCGCGAAGGTCAGATCGAGGGCAGTAATTTTAGCAGTAGACCTCCTCCGTGAATCTAATGTGGTAACCTGTAAAGGCTTTTAAAGGCTTTTAAAAATGTATGTAGTTTGTCGCCACTGCGTGTTTGTGCGCAATTTTAAAGCATGTCGTGTTTGGTATCCATGTACTCGGCCTAAGATCATATTTTTTATTTCATCAAAAATTTGAGCAATATAGTGTGTTTAAGTGCATTAAAATAAAAAAAAGTGTATTTTTTCCACAAAAAATGCGTTTGAAAAATCGCTGCGCAAATACTGTGTGGAAAAAAAAATGCAACACCCACCATTTTAATCTGTAGGGCCTTTGCTTTAACAATATATATAGTGTTTGGGGGTTCAACGTAATTTTCTTGCAAAAAAAAAAAATATGTTTTCATGTAAACAAAAAGTGTCAGAAAGGGCTTTATCTTCAAGTGGTTAGAAGAGTGGGTGACGTGTGACATAGGCTTCTAAATGTTGTGCATAAAATGCCAGGACAGTTCAAACCCCCCCCAAATGACCCCATTTTGGAAAGTAGACACCCCAAGCTATTTGCTGAGAGCAATGTTGAGCCCATTAAATATTTTTTTTTTTTGGTCCCAAGAGATTGAATAATGACAAAAAAAAAAAATAATATTTTTTTTTACAAAAACTTGTCACTAAATGATATATTGCTCAAACATGCCATGGGCATATGTGGAGATACACCCCAAAATACATTCTGTTGCTTCTCCTGAGTACGGGGATACCACATGTGTGGGACTTTTTGGGAGCCTAGCCGCGTACGGGACCCCAAAATCCAAGCACCGCTTTCAGGCTTTCTAAGGGTGTAATTTTTTTATTTCACTCCTCACTGCCAATCACAGTTTCGGAGGCCATGGAATGCCCAGATGGCACAAACCACCCCCAAATGACCCCATTTTGGAAAGTAGACACCCCAAGCTATTTGCTGAGAGGTATGGTGAGTATTTTGCAGATCTCGCTTTTTGTCACAATGTTTTGAAAATTGAAAAAAGAAAAAAAAAAATTTTTTTTTCTTTACTTTCTTCATTTTCAAAAACACATGAGAGCTGTAAAATACTCACCATGCCTCTCAACAAATAGCTTGGGGTGTCTACTTTCCAAAATGGGGTCATTTGGGGGGGTTTTGTGCTATTTTGGCATTTTATGGCCTTCGAAACTGTGATAGGTAGTGAGGAGTGAAATCAAAAATTTGCACCCTTAGAAATCCTGAAGGCGGTGCTTGGGTTTCGGGGCCCCGTACGCGGCTAGGCTCCCAAAAAGTCCCACACATGTGGTATCCCCATACTCAGGAGAAGCAGCAAAATGTATTTTGGGGTGCAATTCCACATATAACCATGGCATGTGTGAGCAATATATCATTTAGTGACAACTTTTTGAATACATTTTTTTTTTTTTTTTTTTTTGTCTTTATTCAATCACTTGGGACTAAAAAAAAAAAATATTCAACGGGCTAAAAATGCCTCTCAGCAAATAGCTTGGGGTGTCTACTTTCCAAAATGGGGTCATTTGGGGGGGTTTTGTGCCATCTTGGCATTTTATGGTCTTCAAAACTGTGATAGGTAGTGATAGGTAGTGAGGAGTGAAATCAAAAATTTATGCCCTTAGAAATCCTGAAAGCGGTGCTTGGTTTTCGGGGTCCCGTATGCGGATAGGCTCCCAAAAAGTCCCACACATGTGGTATCCCCGTACTCAGGAGAAGCAGCAGAATGTATTTTGGGGTGTAATTCCACATATGCCCATGGCATGTGTGGGCAATATATCATTTAGTGACAACTTTGGGCAAAAAAAAAAAAAGTTTGTAATATTCCCGCAACTTGTGGCAAAATATAAAATATTCCATGTACTCAACATGCCTCTCAGCAAATAGCTTGGGGTGTCTACTTTCCAAAATGGGGTCATTTGGGGGGGTTTTGTGCAATTTTGGCATTTTATGGCCTTCGAAACTGTGATAGGTAGTGAGGAGTGAAATCAAAAATTTACACCCTTAGAAATGCTGAAGGTGGTGCTTGGGTTTCGGGGCCCCGTACGCGGCTAGGCTCCCAAAAAGTCCCACACATGTGGTATCCCCGTACTCAGGAGAAGTGGCAAAATGTATTTTGGGGTGCAATTCCACATATAACCATGGCATGTGTGAGCAATATATCATTTAGTGACAACTTTTTGAATACATTTTTTTTTTTTTTTTTTTTTTTTGTCTTTATTCAATCACTTGGGACTAAAAAAAAAAAAATATTCAATGGGCTCAACATGCCTCTCAGCAAATAGCTTGGGGTGTCTACTTTCCAAAATGGGGTCATTTGGGGGGGTTTTGTGCCATCTTGGCATTTTATGGCCTTCAAAACTGTGATAGGTAGTGATAGGTAGTGAGGAGTGAAATCAAAAATTTATGCCCTTAGAAATCCTGAAGGCGGTGCTTGGTTTTCGGGGTCCCGTATGCGGATAGGCTCCCAAAAAGTCCCACACATGTGGTATCCCCGTACTCAGGAGAAGCAGCAGAATGTATTTTGGGGTGTAATTCCACATATGCCCATGGCATGTGTGGGCAATATATCATTTAGTGACAACTTTGGGCAAAAAAAAAAAAAGTTTGTAATATTCCCTCAACTTGTGGCAAAATATAAAATATTCCATGTACTCAACATGCCTCTCAGCAAATAGCTTGGGGTGTCTACTTTCCAAAATGGGGTCATTTGGGGGGGTTTTGTGCTATTTTGGCATTTTATGGCCTTCAAAACTGTGATAGGTAGTGAGGAGTGAAATCAAAAATTTGCACCCTTAGAAACCCTGAAGGCGTTGATTGGGTTTCGGGGCCCCGTGCGTGGCTAGGCTCCCAAAAAGTCCCACACATGTGGTATCCCCATACTCGGGAGAAGCAGCAAAATGTATTTTGGGGTGCATCTCCACATATAACCATGGCATGTGTGAGCAATATATCATTTAGTGACAACTTTATGAAAAAAAAATTTTTTTTTTTTTTTTTTTTGTCTTTATTCAATCCCTTGGGACTAAAAAAAAAAAAATATTCAATGGGCTCAACATGCCTCTCAGCAAATAGCTTGGGGTGTCTACTTTCCAAAATGGGGTCATTTGGGGGGGTTTTGTACTTCCCTGCCATTTTAGCACCTCAAGAAATGAGATAGGCAGTCATAAATTAAAAGCGGTGTAAATTCCAGAAAATGTACTCTAGTTTGTAGACGCTATAACTTTTGCGCAAACCAATAAATATACGCTTATTGGCATTTTTTTTTTTACTAAAGACATGTGGCTGAATACATTTTGGCCCAAATGTTTGACTAAAATTGAGTTTATTAGATTTTTTTTATAACAAAAAGTAGAAAATCTCTTTTTTTTTCAAAATTTTCGCTCTTTTTCCGTTTATATCGCAAAAAATAAAAATCACAGAGGCAATCAAATACCATCAAAAGAAAGCTCTATTTGTGGGAAGAAAAGGACGCAAATTTCGTTTGGTTACAAAATTGCATGACCGCGCAATTACCAGTTAAAGTAGTGCAGTGCGAAATTGAAAAAAGACCTCTGGTCCTTTGGCTGCCAAATGGTCCGGGGCTGAAGTGGTTAACGCTCAGGTGTGAACGAAGCCTTAGGGAGCAGTACTGTAAACCCAAAAAGGCCGTACACCTGATAGGACAGGAATTTACAGAAAGTTCATCTACAAACAGCTCTTCAAAGAAAAGGGAATAATGATTATGTGTTTGCATAAAATTTCAAAGAATGCAAGAAATTATGGAAATGCAGAAATGATAGAAACATGCAACCAAAATTTGAAACACACTAGCCAACCAAAAAATAAATGTTTTTGTTACAGGATATATCTGAACTATTGTGGCACAAGGTAGCTGTATATATTTTTTATTTCGGAGGACATTCATTCTTACTGAAATTAAATTTCTCAGACATTCACTAGTCTTCACACTACTACAAAAAATGTATTACACGATTGATGCCAAGCTCACTTTTGTATTTGCGGTACACTATACTCCAAGGGAAAACATGCATTTGATTAGAAATACGATTTGTATAGGTTGTTTTACTAAAGACAAACAGCCTGTTCACTTCGCAGAGGAATTTTCCCTTAGCTTAGTAAATCAGATGAAGATCTGCTTCCGTCATCCAATCATGTGTAAGCAAAAATACTGTTTTTCCTTTTACTTTTCCTTGCATGTGATTTGAGTGTTCTATGAAAATTTAATTTTCATTGCATTTACTAAGCTAAGAGAAAATACTCTTGAAAAGCGAACAGCATATTTGAATTCAGTAAATTCCTCCATAATTGTGCATCCCAGTGTAAAATGAATTCACTCTAGACATGAACACCTTTACTTCAACAGCAGAAATATTAACTGAGATCCTAAATCTCTTTTTTTAAAGGTAACCTGTCCTGAAAGAAACATGATGGATACTACCGCTGACATCTGATTCTGAACGTACTAGTTACTTTGCTGCCACACTGACCTTTTGGCACATTCGTGGATATCTGTTTACATATTAACCTTTGTACTTCTAACATTGTAGCAGGCTAAGTCAAATCTATCCGTTACTTATATAACATAATGGAGCTTTCTCATACACTTGTTGCAGTTTCAGAGTATAAAAATCACAAGGTCATGTGTGAAAGATACAAAAAAAATTCAACTGCCTATATATACCAGCCTTGGAATAATGTATACAGTATATATATATATATATATATATATATATATATATATATATATATATATATATATATATATATATATATATATATATATATATATATATTATACTATTTAAGCCCAAACTGGTGGCCCTCCAGCTGATGAATTTTTACTTTTTTTTAAATTGAAACTTGCACTGGGCTATTTAACCCCTCCATCCCACCACTTTACAGCCTATGAACTGCCCGCTCAAGCACTCAGCACTATATTATGAAAGGCAGGGTAAGTGTCAAGTGTTCCCTTGAAGTAAGGTATATATTTACCTGGCCCCAGTAGCAGGGGAAAATTGGAAAACTAAGTAGGAGATGCTCATACCGCATTGATAGAAAGTAAACCACTTTACTTCCTTTGGGCACAGTACAGTTATTTTAATTAAAACATTTTCTATTGTAATTTACACATTTTAGATACATGCAACAACTTGTCTTCTACACATCTGTTTCTATAATTATAAGGGGTTTGTACCCAGTCAAGTTACCTATAGAGGATATATTAGACATGTCAATAAAGCTTTGTTCAAGAAACAGTCAAGTGTCTGTACAGAATACCATAACATTAATCTAAGAGAAATTGTATAGACCGGCAGATCCTTGCATTATGTTGTGCCACATCCGATAATAAAGTTCACAAAAAGGAAACCCCCTGGTGGTGGACTTTTAAGGCACATACGACAACAAAGTGAATATAAGCAATTTTTTTATTAATTAAATAGACATAAAATCATATCATGGAAAAATGGTATGCAAGACATAATGGTCAACAATATAAAGTGCAATTGACTAGAATGTAACACCCATCATCCTACGCGTTTCGGAGCGCTGGAAGTTTCCTTCTTCAGGGGTAGAGGTGAAGCACAAAATATAATTAGATCAAAAATAGACTGTTGCAAAGATATTCCATAATATATATTAAAAGCAAATAGAACAGTTTGGACAAGGTGGGTGGTCTCCTAGTCTCCAAGGCTCCCAGAGATGGAAATGATTAAAGTGACTTTTTAATGTATTTTGCTGTCAATAGGCAGCCATGCCCTTAAATTTCCCCAAAAGGGGCAACCGCTGGATGAGCTGACAGAAACTCTGGGGCGAGGTGGCGCTCGGCTCTTAAAGGATCATATGGTAATGACTGGTTTGTTGTAAACTCCAGGATAGCACTCTTTTGTGACAACTTGTAGGAGAGCTTTAGAGACAAGTCTGACTGTCCATCCGGCGTTCCGCAGATGAATGCTGGAATATCTTTGCAACAGTCTATTTTTGATCTAATTATATTTTGTGCTTCACCTCTACCCCTGAAGAAGGAGACTTCCAGCGCTTCGAAAACGCGTAGGGTGATGGGTGTTAAATTCTAGTCAATTGCACTTTATATTGTTGACCATTATGTCTTGCATACCATTTTTCCATGATATGATTTTATGTCTATTTAATTAATAAATAAATTGCTTACATTCACTTTGTTGTCATACGTGCCTTAAAAGTCCACCACTTTTTGTGAATAACATTAATCTAATAATACCTATTAATATCAGTCTAGGTCAGTGGTCTCCAAACTGGGGGGCCAGATGTGGCCACTTGATTGCGTTTATCTGGCCCTTGGGGCACTTTGCCACCAACTGACACCAATGATGGGGCACCATTCCCCTACTGACACCATCAATGGGATACTATTCTTCTCATTGATATCAACAATGGGGAATTATTCCTCTCATTATAAACCAATGATGGGGCATGGATGCTGTGGCATTTTCTACTCCCACTGCCCATAGTCCAGCCCCCCTAAAGCCTGAAGGACAGTAATCTGGTCAATCTAACTTTGATTAGAAAGTTTGGAGACTCCTGGTCTAGGTTAATCAGCTTTGTCAGCTTTGGCTACAATTGTTAACAATAAAACTGTTACTCAAACAAAGCAAACACCAACTACATCAGTCAGCTTCCACTTAAAATTTTTCTAGGTAAATATTTTTCTAAAGGTGCCATTGACATGAAACTTTCACCACCTGTCAGTAACAACCCATGCAATCTATACATACACAGAAAACCAATACAAATAAGATCCGAAATTAAGTTATGTGTAATAAAATGGAATGACACAGGAAAAAAGTTTTGAACATGGTAACTGAAATTTATTTATTACTTCGAATAAAATCCTTTGTTGGTAATGACAGCCTCAAGACGCCTCCTGTATGAAGAAACTAGTCGCATGCATTGCTCAGGTGTGATTTTGGCCCATTATTCCACACAAACCTGCAAATATTGATGGTTCTGTGGGCCTCTTCTATGAACTCTGATCTTTCGTTCTTTCCATAGATTTTCCATGTGATTCAAGTCAGGTGATTGTCTGGGCCATTCTAGCAGCTTTATTTTCTTTGTTTCAAACCGATAAAGAGTTTCTTTGGCTTTGTGTTTGGGATCATTGTCTTACTGAAATGTCCACCCTCATTTCATCTTCATCATCCCGGTAGATGGCAGCAGATTTTTATCAAGAATGTCTTGGTACATTTTTCCATTCATCCTTCCTTCAATGAAATTAAGTTTGCCAGTACCGTATGTTGAAAAACAGCCCCACACCATGATGTACCCACCTCCAAACTTCACTGTTGGTATGGTGTTTTTGGGGTGGTGTGCAGTGCCATCTTACCTCCAAACATTGTGTGTAATTTTGGTCTCATCTGACCAGACTATATTCTCCCAGTATTTCACAGGCTTGTCTAATTGTTGTACAGCAAATTTTAAACGAGCTTCGACATGCTTTTTCTTTAACAATGTAGTCTTGCGTGGGGAGGTGCATACAGGCCATGGCAGTTGAGTGCATTACTTATTGTTTTCTTTGAAACAATTGTACCTGCTAATTCCAGGTCTTCCTGAAGCTCTCCACAATTGATCCTTGGCTTTTGGACAACTCTTATGATAAGTCATTTTGCTCCTCAGAAATCAGGCAAGGAACACCTGGTCGTAGTTGGTTAATGGTGAACTGATGTTCTTTCCACTTCCAGATTATGGCCTCAACAGTGCTCACTGGAAAATTCTGAAGTTTAGAAATCCTTCTGTAACCAATGCCATCTGTATGTTTTGCAACAATAAGGTTGCGAAGGTCTTGAGAGAGTTCTTTGCTTTTACCCATCATAAGATGTGTCTTGTGTGACACATTGGTAATAAGACATCTTTTTATAGGCCATTAGTTAAGACTGAACCAGCTGGTATTATTTTGCACTGACAAGGAGCAGGATTGCTTTCTAATTATGGATAGATTTCAGCTGGTGTCTTGGCTTTCCATGCCTTTTTGCACCTCCCTTTCTTCATTTGTTCAATACTTTTTCCCTGTGTCATTTCATTTTATTACACATAACTTAATTTCTGAACGTATTTGTTTTGGTTACCTTGTATTAATTGATTTCATGGGTTGTTACCGAAATGTAGTGACAATTTCATGTCAATAGCACCTTTAGAAAATATATTTACCTAGAAAAATGGTGATGCGTTCAATACATTTTTTACCCGCTGTATGTGTGAGTAGGCACTCTGTATTTGAGGTAAATGCACAGGTGCTCACCCACAAATAAATCCATACCAATCCAAAACTGGTATAGAGGCACTCATGGGTCTCGCTTTTATTGTCATTGTTTTGATGAAGCTCAGTCCATCTTTCTCAAGACACTACAACATGGAGGTGAACAGAGCACTAAACCCAACAACACCCCCTAGTGATGACATCACACAGTGCAGGGGTAAAAAGACACTTACAGGGCATATGTTTTTCTACCCTTTTTAATATACTGTATACAGTTTACTGTAATGTACAACCATGTCATATGTTGAGTTTTTTTTTTAAAATGCTGGAAGATTTCTTGATGTCATACACGTTCCGGACCCTTTCCTATACTAATTTTGCATGAAACATACAGCGGATTCTACTTCACAGGCAATATATTTCAACCACCTCTTAACATGAACCACGGTAGCACCACTTCTTACAGACTAACCTTATAAACATAGAGCTACAGGCCAGTCACCAGCTAATACATGCCACTACTGACTTTCCATCTCTGCAGATTGCTTGTAGTCACCAGACAAAGCTACGTCTTCCTGTACAAATCTCCTCCCTGAACATCAAGACTGTGTTCTGGCTTGAGCATTGCTGTAAACTATTTATAATTGTCATGTTATAGTACAATATAGTACTCACTGTTTTTCTTATTGTAAAATTGATACTATACTGTACTGCACTGCCACTTTACAAAATGAAACTAAACCCTCCTTTTTCAGCTAAGGAAGGCACCATCTTAGCCTCTTAGTTTGATCTGCAGTTACCATGGGGCTACATATGTGATAAGCTATGACACTAGCGATTTGAGGGCTTAAAAAGCCTTGTTGAGAGCTGGCATTAGCACACCGGCTAACAGTTAAGTTGGTGGGTTTAGTATCACATGCAATATCGCCTCTGCAATAAAAGAAACACGCCTGCCTGCTTGCAGTCTGCTTTGGAATGTACACTGAGCTGTGCATGCGCAGCTCAGTTTACATTCCGCCACAGCGCCTGTGTGCGCAGGAGTGATGCCATACTGCGCCAGCCAATGAAGAGGGCTGCAGGTATTGCAGAGTTTAGCTCCACTTTGAGTTTTGGCAGCACAATCACATGGTATGTAGCTGCAGCATCTGACATATGAAAATGGCGTTTATTATCTTAGGAATGACAAGTCTACATGTTTGTTTCGGGGACCCAGGAAATAGATACCATCTCATAAATGCTGGTTCAGCCCACAAATGGATATCTCCTCTGTGTATGTGGTATAGTTACACTTTAGAAAGCTACAGTATATCTGAATAATTGTATGGGAAGCTACAGCCGAGCACTCTGTGCTCCTGATCAACTGTAGATTTATTTTTTTATTTCAGCAAGACTTATTTTATTTTCTGCAATCATTAAATCCAGACTTAGATTAGCTTAAATCACACACTGTAGCTGCCACCATAGACTCCTGTTTTACTGTCTGCATTTTAACACATTATTACAACAATGTACATATAAAAAAAGGCTAACAAGCAGTACTGCACCCAGTGTAATTCAGTTTTTGAGATTTTAAAATGAATCATCCCTGCATTCTCATAATGACTTAGAAAAATACTGCAAGAGAGCAGCATTACATTTAGTAGTACAGACACCCATATACAGACAGACACAAATAAATGAGAGACTGTCTGAATTGTGCATGATCTACATATTAAAGCCAGTAATGTGCACTGTAATAAATCCAGCCTAGAAGGGACAACTCAGGGAAGATACAATATTTCATGTATTGTTTGTAATGCCTCTGCTCCTAATTTAATGTGTCATGTTAAGTTATTCCCTCTGCCTTTCGTGTTCATCTGTGCCTTACAGAACAGTTCCCCTGCAAGATGGTGAATTACATAAGTATCTGAGCATGTACCATCACAAACGCTACACTTTGCTTAAAGCTTAATCAGTCTGTGGATATATCAGCGTTTGTGCCTTTTGCCAAAGAGCCTTCACTACTGAACTGATAGGTTGAATAGTCATTTAACCCTGAGAATGGCTTTTTCAAATAGTGACATAGGAAAGGTGGCTGCAGTGACTGCAGATGGAACTCAGTGAGCTCTATAAAGGGATGGGATATGTCCCCCCATCACACATATGCTACAAAAGGAAAAAGCCCCCATTTCCCACAGCTAGCTTTTCTAAGCTCCACTCTATAAACCTATCCAAGTCTCTGTCAATTAGTACACTCACAGCATTGTAAATCTCTGCAATCACATATGGAGTACTCATTGAGGTATAGCGTAAGGTGCAAAATTAATACCCATTCAGAATTCATCATCTTGAAACTATAAAACGAATCTGATCAATGGTTATTGTAAGTACAATATGCTTGGTATGTCATCAATGCTCTTTGCACTGCTTTACTGCAATAGCGCTTCTTTGGTGCAAGACAGTCAAAGGGTCATGGACGGGGAGACATCACAACACAAAGGGGGTTCATTCTAAAACTAAATCAATAATAGACAGGAACAATTTTTGGAGATAAGTAATCAGGTTGGACGTGTAACATTAATTATTGCTCTAATGCTTTGTTATTCATACGTAAACATACCTCCAACAACAATGTTCATTTTATGTCCAATTTGTATTAGTCCACCTAGAAGCTCTGAAGGTAATGAGTTTTCAGTGGCAAATACTCCTGACAATTAAGAAGGAAGCATTACACCATGCTAATCCAGGGTTCATCTTGGGCTTCAGCTGAATGCTACAAGTTGCAGAATTACATTTTAATTTTTAATATGATTTTTAATACTCACAAGCAATAAAACAGATACAATCAAAAGTTAAACAAGAAATTACTTTTTATCACCCTTTAATTTAAAAGGAATCTGTCACCTCAACACTAACTGGGCTTCAGTGATCCTCTCTGGCGCTCTGGGCTTTGCGCTTGTTCCAAGCAGTGTAATCGTTTTTAGTTTCTAAAAAATTGGCTTAGCTGTTTTTAGCACTTGCGTTCAAAATCAGAAGTTTTGACACGCACCTTTTCTGAATAATGACTTTTATCACAAGTGCTATATACTAATTACACCTGTAATAGTCACTTAGGAGGGGATTTACTAAAACTGGTGCACACAGAGTCTGGTGCTGCTGTTCATAGTAACCAATCAGCTTCTAACTTCTAAGCTTGTTCAATTAAGCTTTGTCAATAAAACCTGGAAGCTGATTGGTTACTATACACAGCTGCACCAGATTCTGTGTGCACCAATTATAGTAGATCTCCCCCTTAGGGTCTATTCACACCAGCCACTGTCTTACAATGCAGTGGCTAATGTGAGGTGCAACACGGCTGGATAACTGCAGTGCTGATATGCCGATCGCGGTGCATCGCACTGTTCACTTTTTTTTTTTAATAAACAAATGTTATAGAAATATCACATAATGACATTTCTTTAAAGCGTAAGTTCACCTTAGGGCCCTTTCACACGGACTGTCCGATCAGATGTCTGCGGACATGTCACAGCTTACATACACTGAATGGGTGAATGGAGTGTCCAATCTGGTCCACCTGAAAAACTGACAGGCGGACCAGATTGGACACTCCATTCACCCGTTCAGTGTGCGTAAGCTGTGACATGTCTGCAGACATCCGCCGCTATTCGATCCGATCCTGTCTGCTAAATCTAGACGGATGGTGGTCCTATTTTCCATTTGTCTGGTGGATTGGATAGGATCAAATGAAAATGGACAGGCGGTCCATTTTCACCCGATTTCCCCATAGAGGAGAGTGGGACTGTGCCCGTTTCCATTCTGCACAGTGAGTAGAGACAGACCTGTAATCCACCTGCTCAGCTGGGATCAGCGGAGCAAACCCCATGCTGAGCACGGGAAGTCGGCCAAGTGGAGGCGCCCTTGTGGAAGGGGCCTTAAGGACCATTCCACACCATAGAAACGCACTCTCGATGCGTTCTGGTTACTTTTCAGCATGTGCGTTTTTGATGCGTTCTGGTGCGTTTTTGATGCATTTTACCACGTTCCACTGCAGTTCAATGCAGAAAAAAAGCAGCATGTTCTACTTTTTTTTCTGGAACTGGAATGCACTGGAACTGACTGCACTGGTGTGAACTATGCCATTGAAAACCATATAACCAATTATCCATGAGTTTTTGATGAACTTTTTTGATGAAAACGGACTGGAAAAAAAACGCAAGGTTTTCTGTAAAGGTAAACTTACACTTTAAGTTCTATTGGCTGCTGCACTTTGCAAGGCAGTGGATTGCTTTGCACTGTGCTGTAAAAAAAAGCAGCACGCTGTACTTTTTTTCAATGCACAACACCAGCACACCACAACATGGAGGTGTGAGTCAGGCAGATAGGAGACAAGGCATTTTGCCTTGCTTGCAGTGGGACTGCCTTGGAATACCCGACCAATGCAGTTCCACTGCACCTGGTGTGAATAGGCCCTTATTGGCTCTTCAGATCAGCCGAACCCCTAACCTTAATACTAAACCTAAACCTTAAACTCAATTGAAATGATAAATCCAGCCAATGACCTCAACTTAAAGCGGTATTAAACCCAAAAGCAAACATTTATTGTATTGCAGCTTATCAATTCTTACATGTGATGGCTGTATTTGTTTTCTTTTTTAGGCTTTCTTTCCTTTATTTTCACCTGGTGATCTAGCCAGTAAGTCTGTTGTTTTTCAGCAGCACAAGCTGTCCTACAGTTATGGGGTTGAGATAAACCATTTAACACTGAAAGGGGTGCTTACAATGGTCAGCTTTTATATTTTTATGTAAAACCTTTATTCCAAAAGGAAGAAAAACAAACAGTTGCTGTAACTGCTTAAAAAGTATTAGCGGGAGTTTGGTTCCAGTTTGTTAGTGTACCTAAATCTGCTAATACATCTAACATGCCCCTCCCCCCCATAATGACAATGCTGCTGCCTGTTGTGCCCCCTGTGCTCCTTCATCCAGACTGGGGGCACTCTGATTCAGGAGGTGTTTCCAGACCACCTAGTGAAAACTGAGGGAAAAAAGACGAAAAAAAGAAAACAAATGTAGCCAACTAAACATCTAATCAGCTCACCCACTCATGATGTGCAAACCTAGGGGATCCTAATACCCCGTACACACGATCAGACATTGATCGGACATTCCGACAACAAAATCCATGGATTTTTTCCGACGGATGTTGTCTCAAACTTGTCTTGCATACACACGGTCACACAAAGTTGGTCAGAAATTGCGAACGTCAAGAACGCGTTGACGCGTTGACGAGCCAAGCAAAATTTTTGAGCATGCGTGGAACTTTGTACGTCGGAATTGTGTACACACGATAGGAATTTCCGCCAATGGATTTTGTTGGAAATTTGAGAACCAGATCTCAATTTTGTGTGATGGAAAATCCGATGGAAAATGTCCGCTGGAGCCTACACGCGGTCGGAATTTCCGACAACAAGCTCCCATCGAACATTTTCCATTGGAAAATCCTATCGCGTGTACGGGCATAAGTTGACTTTAAAGCTGTCCATACACTACACCAGTGTGGGCTGAGAATCACTGTCCCAGGAGATTCTGCTATAATTCCCCGTACACACGGTTGGGTATTCCGATGGTGAAAATCGATGGATTAAGTTGTAGGAAAATCTGAGTGTGTTGTGTGTGGGCTCTAACTGGCTTTTTCCATTAAAAATTTCCGACGGAAAAAATTTGAGAGCAGGATATAAAATTTTCCGACAACAAAATCCAAACAGACTTTTTCTGAGCGTGTGTACAGAATTCCGACGCACAAAGTGCCACACATGCTCAGAACAAATTTGGAGAAGAAAGCTATTGGTACTGGCCTCTACGTAGTACCGTCGTACGTGTTGTACGTCACCTCGTTCGGAAAGATCGGATTTTCCGTCAACTTTGTCCGACCGTGTGTATGCAACACAAGTTTCGGACAAAATCCGTCGGAATGTCCGACCGTGTGTACAAGGCATAAGACTGTAAAAAACTCTGACCGTGTGTACGGGGCATTAGTTGTCAAAATCACTGCTGCTGTTACTACTCCTGTCAGCCTTGCAACAGAAGGAAGGCGCCCCCAGTAAACCATTGCGCCCAGGGCAGCCACCCCTTGTCCCGGCCCTGCATCTAATGATTGGTAAATTGCAACATATTACATTTTTGGTTTGGGGTTTAGTACTGCTTTTATCCCTAAGATTAAATGTAAATATCAGCTGTAATTCTTACTATTATGACAATAAATACTGTGAAGGCAATGCCAGCAATGACAGTATTATTGTGTTAGAATTATTATGCAGCAAAAGCTTTAGGCACCCATATAAAATTGTTGGCATCGAAAAACCCATGCTGAAATCCGTATGCAAAAATGAAACCAATGAAATCCATAGTACCATGGCAATCACATCTGACCAGGTGCTTCATTGCTGCAAGCCTAGCATCCACTGGAGACAGAAGAATGGTTGCTCTTTTTAGAGGTCTGTCACTAAGTTAAAGAGCAATCCCAGGGAACAAAAGAGCAATCCCAGGGAACAAGTGAAATCAACATAACAATGCTGTTATACGTATTCCACTACAGCCAGATTCCAGAGCTCCTCACATATGGGGTGGGTGGGCCTGCGTCCTGCAACAATGTCACCTCTCTCTGCTTCATTTATCAAAGCATCAGTACTAGCAAGAGGAACTGGTTCCACCAATCGGATTTACACTTTCAATGTGGATTTTTATCTGCTTGGTGGCAGCGAAGAAGTAAGTCCATATCTGAGTTTTAAATCTTAGCAACATCACACTTTCTATGTATAAGGGACAGCAGGGAGCCTACAATGGGTGCAGCTAAAAATTGCTCCCTGCTATTTCAAATAGGTAAGCAAAGATCACCAGATTAAAGACAGAAGGGACTGGGCTGGACTAGTACACTACAGCTATGTCTGGTTGGAAAACAGAAAACCTGAACGTGTGTAGGCTATGCCTTCTATCAATTTCACGGTTTTTCAAGGTAATGTTTTTATTATTATTAGTTTGAGTTGGAGGCAATCTGAAAAAATTAATAAAAAATAAACCCAGCATAATGCTATAAGAGCAGGCAATTCAACGATGTGCGTTGTTGCTTATAAGGCTGTCACTGGTCTCACCTTTATGATTGCTTTGATTTTAGTGATCAATTTGTGATTGGATCCGTACGATCGAATCGGTGAACAACTGAATAGGCATAGCTTCCCTTCCTATCAATTTAGATTGGATTTGATTAAACATAGTTAATCAGCTGAGGTGGAAAATTATTGATCGTGTTGCATCAAACAACAGCACTGAGATCCTTTGTTCATGAGTTTGTGATTGTATTTTGGTTGATCAAATTGTGAGAATACAAGGTAAAAACAGAAATTTGATTGTAGGCTTATGATCGTATCTCCCTACTATCGATCAAAATGCGCTTCCTTGTGTATGTCATTTTGTTTGAATAGTTTTTCAATAATAAATGGATTATTCCTATTAGGTAAGATTGATCAGAAAAGCAATCGATCATTTATCAAAGTTTGTATGGCCACCAATACAGTAGGGAGGGCATCTGCCTGTTCTCAAAAAGGCCTGATATATGAGCCTCTATGGGCCTGATATATGAGCCTCTATGGGCCTGATATATGAGCCTCTATGATCCTGATATACAGTATGAGCCTCTATGGGCCTGATATATGAGCCTCTATGATCATGATATACAGTATGAGCTTCTATGGGCCTGATATATGAGCATCTATGATCCTGATATAGAGTATGAGCCTCTATGGGCCTGATATATGAGCCTCTATGGGCCTGATATATGAGCCTCTATGATCCTGATATACAGTATGAGCCTCTATGGGCCTGATATATGAACCTCTATGGGCCTGATATATAAACCTCTATGGGCCTGATAAATGAGCTTCTATGGGCCTGAGAGATGTGCCTCTATGGGCCTTATATATGCGCCTCTATGGGCCTAATATATGAGTCTCTATGGGCCTGATATATGAGCCTCTATGGGCCTGATATGTGAGCCTCTATGGACCTGAGAGATGAGCCTCTATGGGCCTTATATATGAGCCTCTATGGGCCTGATATATTAACCTCTATGGGCCTGATATATGAGCCTCTTTGGGCTTATGAGCCTCTATGGGCCAGATATATGTGCCTCTATATGCCTGATATATACACCTCTATGTGCCTGAAAAATAGCCTCTATGGGCTGGATATATGAGCCTCTATAAGCCTGATATATGCACCTCTATGGGTCTGATATATGCACCTCTATGGGCCTGATATACGAGCCTCTATGATCCTGATATATGAGCCTCTATGGGCCTGATATATGAGCCTCTATGATCCTGATATACAGTATGAGACTCTATGGGCCTGATGTATGAGCCTCTATGGGCCTGATATATAAACCTCTTTAGGCCTGATAAATTAGCTTCTATGGGCCTGATATGTGAGCCTCTATGTGCCTGAGAGATAAGCCGCTATGGGCCTTATATATGAGCCGCAATGGGCCTAATATATGAACCTCTATGGGCCTGATATATTAACCTCTATGGGCCTGATAACTGAGCCTCTATGGGCCTGATATATTAACCTCTATGGGCCTGATAAATGAGCCTCTATGGGCTTGATATATGAGCCTCTATGGGCCTGAGAGATGAGCCTCTATGGGCCTGAGAGATGAGCTTCTATGGGCCTGAGAGATGAGCCTCTATGGGCCTTATATATGAGCCTCTATGGGCCTAATATATGAGCCTCTATGGGCCTAATATATGAGCCTCTATGGGCATGATATATGAGCCTCTATGGGCTTGATATATGAGCCTCTATGGGCCTGATATGTGAGCCTCTATGTGCCTGAGAGATAAGCCGATATGGGCCTTATATATGAGCCTCTATGGGCCTGATATATGAGCCTCTATGGGCTGATATATGTGCCTCTATATGCCTGATATATACACCTCTATGGGCCTGAAAAAATAGCCTCTATGGGCCTGATATATGAGCCTCTATAAGACTGATATATGAGCCTCTATGGGCCTGATATATGCACCTCTATGGGTCTGATATATGCAACTCTATGGACCTGATATAGGAGCCTCTATGATCCTGATATATGAGCCTCTATGGGCCTGATATATGAGCCTATATGATCCTGATATACAGTATGAGCCTCTATGGGCCTGAGAGATGAGCCTCTATGGGCCTTATATATGAGCCTCTATGGGCCTAATATATGAGCCTCTATGGGCCTAATAGATGAGCCTCTATGGGCCTGATATATGAGCCTCTATGGGCCTGATATATGAGCCCCTATAGGCCTGATATGTAAGCCTCTATGGGCCTGAGAGATGAGCCTCTATGGGCCTTATAGACAAGCCTTTATGGGCCTGATATATGAGCCTCTTTGGGCTTATGAGCCTCTATGAGCCTGATATGTGTGCCTCTATGGGCCTGATATATGTGCCTCTATGGGCCTGATATATGTGCCTCTATAGGCCTGATATATGCACCTCTATTGGCCTGAAAACAATAGCCTCTATGGGCCTGATATATGCGCCTCTATGGGCCTGATATATGCGCCTCTATGGGCCTGATATATGAGCCTCTATGGGCCTGATATATGAGCCTCTATGATCCTGATATATGAGCCTCTATGATCCTGATATACAGTATGAGCCACTATGGGCCTGATATATGAGCCTCTATGATCCTGATATACAGTATGAGCCTCTATGGGACTGATATATGTGCCTCTATGGGACAGATATATGAGCCTCTATGGGCCTGATATATAAACCTCGATGGGCCTGATAAATGAGCTTCTATGGGCCTGATATATGAGCTTCTTTAAGCCACCAACCACATTCAGACTATCAGGGCAGGATGGAACTTGGTGACTTATAGATTCTGAGGACGTGCAGAAGCAACAACCACGTGGCCAGTTATTTAAAGCATATCTATGGTCAAAAACGAAAAATCATATATTATTTTTGTACAGCATATTTCAGTTATTTCTAGCCTACTCTTTTACTCTTAATGATCTTGAAGTTTGTAATCTTACTTTGTGAAGATCCCCATACATTTACTTCCATGGACTTTGTGACACAGGTTCACCATACACTGTGGGTGGGCACTGCTATGTCACACATTTTACAGAGCCTGCCTTCTAAACTACAGAGGTGCTGAGGGGAGGAGTTTCAGGAGGAGGAGTCAGTACAGGAGTCATTGCTTGCAGGCAATACGGTACCATGGGATATATAGTCCTCAGAAATTAAATATCAAACAGCAGAGGATAAGTTGCAAAACATGCAGGGTATTCAGGAAATTGTGGAAAGAGATGGCAGCCAAAACGCAGATCTTACAACATAAAAGGACATTTTTCAAGTACGTCTATATTGTATCGTCAAATAGCACTATTGTTTGTATTGCAAGGAAGTGCAGGACTGGAATAAGCCAGATCCTGCCTAGGTAACCAGACGTTACAGGCTCAGTATAGGGGACCAAACAGTTATAATAAAATATAATATCTTTATTCACAAACCGTTAAAATAGAATTAAAAAGCATAGGCTTAAAAGTCTTCAAATAATCCGCATAACAATATTACAAAAATACTCTACTTGTGGTACCGGAAGTCTAGTAGATGTATGGTTTAAAGCAGTGGTTCCCAACCTCAGTCCTCAAGTACCCCCCAACAAGCAGTAGGGTAGATTTACTAAAACTGGTACATTCAGAATCTGGTGCAGCGGTATATGGTAGTCAATCAGCTTCTAATTCCAGCTTGTTCAATTAATCTTTGGCAATAAAACCTGGAAGCTGATTGGTTTCTATGCTGAGTTGCACTTGATTTTGCACTATACAACTTTAGTAGACAAACCTATTTGCAGAAGTGTTTTAAATCAGAGTCAATGGCTTGGTATTTTGGCCAGCTATTTCATCTAAAAGAAATTCCCAAAACATGGCCTGTTGGGGGTACTTGAGGACTGAGGTTGAGAACCACAGGTTTAAAGCAATATAGCAGGTGTGAGAACTGTATGCTTCCTGCAAACCAGGTTCTACCAGCTCAAATTGTTTGTATTTTTATTACAACACTGATATTATAAAATAAAAGTGTACAATGTGAACATAAATCTCCTTTAATTGCTCCTGAGAAGGATGGGCCTTTCCAGGCAAAAACTTTCAAAAGTTTGTGTGATAATGATCACCTCTGATTAACACTCTCTAAAGCCTCGTACACACAATCAGATTTTCCTGATGAACGTCTGTTTTTTCTTGCATGCTAGTCTCATGTCAAAAGTGAAGAGGTTACTCACCATACAAAAATTCTCGTATGACAGAATACAACTTCAGAAGTGACGTAATGGGTTTATTTACTAAAGGCAAGTCCACTTTGCACTACTAGTGCACTTGGAAGTGCAGTCGTTGTAGATCTGAGAGGGGCTTGCAAGTAAAATAAAAAAGAGCATTTTTGCTTGCACATGATTGGATGATAATATCAGCAGAGCTTCCCCTCATTTCAGATCTTCCCCTCAGATCTAAAGCGAATGCACTTCCAAGTGCACTTGTAGTGCCAAGTCGATTTGCCTTTAGTAAATCAACCCCTGTGTGTTGAATAGTTTTTTAAGTATTCTTTCGTTTCTGAATATGCATAGCCTTGCTCTTACGATTTTTTTTTTATTTTGAACGAAAACCGTACTAATTAAACGAAAATCGTACGTTGAGTTCACGTACGAGAAAACGTCTGCACATCCAGCTTTTGTCGGATGAAAAATTAGAATCAGCTGTCGAAAACACCGTACTAACGATCCGAAAATTGGCAGATCGTTCATCGGATGAAATTTTACTTCCAATTTTCGTATCGTGCATCCTAAAGGTTGTATAGTAAATTGGAAGGGGTATTAATTATTCAGTCATAGTCAGAGGTGCTGATATCTCATATATTCCAAATTTATACTTTTTTTTTTTTTTTTAAAGGACCTTACTTATAGACCACATTAGCAATAAAATAAAAAAATAGTGCAGTGCTAAAAATAAAAAAAATATATCTTTCTAAAAAAAAATATAGGTAATGTCTGACAGTTCTGTGATATATGGACAGTCCCAGTTCCATAGTTTAAAAGCCAAAGGTGATGTAGAAAAGGCTAATTTTGCCAAATAAATAAAACATTATTTTATTTTTTTTAAATAATGTCCTAAGTTTGCCCTAAATGGATGGATCATTGGGCCACTGAATGGGAATGACATTGGGCCCTTTACTGCTGCCCTTGTACCATCACCATAATTAAAGATTTCTATTCCCAATGCTCCCATTATTTTTTGCATTTTCATTTCTTTCTGATGTTCAAAACCTAAGAACTGTTGTGATAACCTAAAAAAAACATAAAATCTAGTGAGACCTGCAAAAGGGCTGTTAATGGGTAAAGTTTCCTTGAAATAGGATCAGTTTATATAGTAATCTTCCAGGCATGGCATAAAACAAAGAGAAGTGTTGTGTAGTAAAGTAGTTGTCCAAAGTGCAGTGCAGAGAAGGGTGTTGTGCCTGTGGTCACTTCCCTGCTCCCTACCATCCTCCTCTCATCACATTGGATGACACCTGCTTTACACCAATTACGATCTACTCAATACTCAGAGTCTATGAATGAACGACAGGAACTGCCTCCTTCTATGTCAGCCACAATGCAGCCTTCATCAGCATCACACACCGACACCATCGCCTTCAAGGGCTCCTGGAAGAGCGCTATTGACATGATGGGGTCACTTACTGAACTGGGGGGCAATCTGAGCGATCGGATGAATGGACAGACACACTGACATGGAGACACCTCCATTAGCACAATGCCAGGCTGGCTGTGGGGTGCCCTCTTCACCTCTAGGATAACAAACCGCAGGCACCTGTTGAAGCCCCCCCCCCCCCCCAGACCCCAATAAACCAGGCAGATGTGCACCCCACCCCCCCTAAAGTCAGGATCACTTACCCTCGATCTCGTCTTCGGGGAGCTGAGTGGGGGAGTGCTCTCTCAGTAATTCGGGGATGGTGTACACCCCCCGGTACATCAACGCCGCCGTTACCGGGTGAAAAGGCATCGTTGCGGGCGAGGGGACACCCGGGGGCAGATATCACTCGAAGGGGCAGCATACGGAGGGACTGTCACCGAGAGACTGTCACCAATACAGGCTTCTCCGCTCCGCTCTCTGCTAATGGGCGAGTGGTACAGGTGAGCTGCATGCGGACAGCCTGCCGTCCTCACATCCACACACTCTTGTTGCACATACAGAGAGAGAGAGAGAGGAGAGGGGGAAGAGAGAGAGAGAGAGAGAGAGAGGGAGAGGGGGAATGTCACAGAGACAGAGAGGGAGAGGGGGAATGTCACAGAGACAGAGAGGGAGAGGGGGAATGTCAGTCAGACGGGGGAATGTCACAGCCAGAGACAGAGGGATATCGGGGAGAGAGGGAATGTCACAGGAGAGACGGAGGGATACCAGAGAGAGGGAAGAAAAGAGGGAATGTCACACCAGAGAGAGGGAAGAAGAGATAGAGAGACAGTGAATGTGACTGGAGAGACAGAGGGATATCATAGAGAGAGGGAAGAAAAGAGGGAATGTCACACCAGAGAGAGAGAAGAAGAGATAGAGAGACAGGGAATGTGACTGGGGGATATCATAGAGAGAGGGAAGAAAAGAGGGAATGTCACACCAGAGAGAGGGAAGAAGAGATAGAGAGACAGTGAATGTGCCTGGAGAGACAGAGGGATTTCATAGAGAGAGGGAAGAAAAGAGGGAATGTCACACCAGAGAGAGGGAAGAAGAGATGGAGAGATAGGGAATGTGACTGGAGAGACAGAGGGATATCATAGAGAGAGGGAAAAAAAGAGGGAATGTCACACCAGAGATGGAGGGATAGCCCAAGGAGAGAAAGAGAGAGAGAGAAAGAGAGGGGGAATGTCACAGCCAGCGATAGAGAGAGGGAAGAAGAGAGCAAGAGAGAGAGGGAATGTGACTGGAGAGACAGAAGGATATCATAGAGAGAGAGAGAGTGAGGGTCACAACCAGAGACAGAGGAATATCACATAGAGAGAGAGGGGGTCACAGCCAGAGACAGAGGAATATCACATAGAGAGCGAGAGAGAGAGATGAAAGGAAGAGAAGGAGAGAGGGAATGTCTCAGAAGAGACAGAGGAATATCAGAGGGAGAGAGAGAAAGACACAGAAAGAGGAATATTAGAGAGGGGATGTCATGGGAGAGACAGGAAAATCGAAGAGAGAGAGAGAGAATGTTACAGAAGAGACAGAGGAAAATCAGAGAGAGAGAGAGTTACAGAAGATACAGAGGGAAATCAGAGAGAGAGAGAGTTACAGAAGAGACAGAGGGAAATCAGAGACAGAGAGAATGTTACAGAAGAGACAGAGGAAAATCAGAGAGAGAGAGAGAGTTACAGAAGAGACAGAGGGAAATCAGAGACAGAGAGAATGTTACAGAAGAGACAGAGGAAAATCAGAAAGAGAGGGGAAATATCAAAAAAGAGACAGGAATATCAGAGAGAGAGTGAGAGAAAGAAAGAGAGGGGCGTCACAAGATAGACAGGAAAATCAGAGAGAGAGAGAGAATGTCACAAGAAAGCAAAATCAGAGAGAGAGAGAATGTCACGAGAAAGACAGGAACATCAGAGATAGAGAGAGGGGGAAATGTCACAGGTGAGACAGAGGAAAAACAGAGAGAGAGACAGTGAGAGAGAGACAGCGAGAGGAAATGTCACAGGAGAGACAGAGGAAAAACAGAGAGAGAGAGAGGAAATGTCACAGGAGAGACAGAGGAAAATCAGAGAGAGAGAGAGAATGTGACAGGAGAGACAGAGGAAAATCAAGGAGAGAGGGAATGCAACAGGAGAGACAGAGGAAAATCAAGGAGAGAGGGAATGCCACAGGAGAGACAGAGGAAAATCAAGGAGAGGGGGAATGCCACAGGAGAGACAGAGGAATATCAGAGAGTGAGAGGGAATGTCACAGGCAGAGACAGCATGCAGCAAGACTCGGGTAGAGAATAAGGGGGAAGGCTATGCACTACACTGATCACTGATGATGGAGAAAAGGGGGAGAGAGAAAGACGGAAAGGAGAATGTTAGCCACTTGAAGACACAGAAAGACTGTGACAGAGAAGAGATGGTGACTAGGAGAAGAAGGCTGGGGATAGCAGATACAAGGAACTGAAGAAAGGGAAGAAATAAGGCAGAGTGAAAGATAGAAAGGAAAGAAAAGAAGGGTGGGGGGTAATGGAGGAGAAGGAAAAATAAAATTGGAAGAAAGACGAGAGGGAGCTTAGGAAATAAGGATACAAAACTGCACATATAAGAACAGCAGATTAAATGGGGGATATGTTCTTACAAACCTACTGTACCTGCAGCCTTTTCTTATAACCTAACTACACATCAGTGTGCCAAGCCTTCTCTCCATATTAAAATTGCCCATGCCTGGGACTTGCTGCTAATTCTTCCCACATCAGGAGGGAATCTGCATATAAATGAAGAAAGATTAGAATATTTACTACAAGCCTGGGTTTTTACTACAGGCCACTATCTGGCAATTTCTATTAACAAACAGGTACCCCAAGTAGACAGACGCATGGAGCTGAAATCATCAATCAGTCTTAGCAGCTGCTCGGTCAAAATTAAATGATAAATCATAGTAACAGGTAATAATACACATTAGGAGGTGCCAGTCACAGGAATATTATTTCTGCTGCATAGCAGTTTGACAAGAACAGTTTTGCTTCATGACATCAGTTTATTTTTCCCAAAAAATTGCTTTGCATGTGTCTGAAAGAATGCAATTATTGAGAATAGATTGATAGCATTTCTTTCACAATCAGAAAGAATAAAATATATATGCACATCACGATGTTATGCCTAAATATACACACATACAGTAGTTATATATGCCAGGCTGGGAAGACCTCCTCTACACCTTTCTTTCCATTTTTGATCTTGCTGTGGTTGTATAATAGTGGCACATACATGCTTTTGATTTTATCATCTGATCAATCTAAAGCGATAGAATCTGTAAGCAATTAAACAGGTGTAACTTTCCTTCCGGTCAGTTTAGATTGGGTTTGATCAAACTGAGTCGATCCGCCAGGGTGGAAAATTATTGATCGTGTTACCATCAATTGGCAGCACTGAGATGCTTAGTTAAAGAATTCAATCACATTTTGATCGACTGAATCATGAAATTGCATGGTGAATTGTATCTTATGATTATAGAACAACATCCACTTCCCTGTGTGTGTCATATTGATCAAATGGGTTGTTGATTATCGATCGACAATTATAGGCAATTATAGATTATCGATCAATTATTCCAATCGAAAAAGTAAACAATCATTTTTGAAAGCATGGCCACCATTATACCTGCATACATTTACAACATACCATTTCCCAGTAGCAGTAACCAGTTAGAGTCAAGCTTTGAGAAAGCCCATTATGTTCATTGTGTGTGGAGCCTTTCTTTGTCTTTACCCAAGGGTGTCTTTGCAGCCTTATGCTGGCTATATGAGATGTATTTTTATTCTGCAGCCAAAAAAAAGTGCACATTAGCTCCATGAACATATTCAATCAAATGATGCAGGCATATTAATATTTTACCCTTTCTCTTTCTTTTTACTCCTTTTAGAGCTGTCATTAAGGGTCCAGCCAGTTCAGATCTCCTTTTCATCCCTTTTTGTCACTTTTGCCTTGTACAATTACAGGGTATAGTAGTATAACTTGTCCTGGTACTACATACAGAGCACACAGCTCACAAAAAAAAAAAAAAAAAAAACTAACAAAATAAAAGAACAAACCATCCACCCAATTTTTATCATTTCCCCCATATGAGCCACTTTGTACATACAAGATGTACATGAATCACTTGCAAGCCATGAGTCCTTTATACAGTAGGTCTCTGAAGTAGTGAAATGTATCCACCCTGCCCAAATTGCGTAAAAGGCATCATATTGATCCCGTAATTATTCTCCATTATCTCATTCACCATTCTAAACCATTTTTTTTAAAGAGGGCACCTGACAAGTTCTCCATCTGCAAAGTAAAAGGCTCTTGGCCATGCATTAAGACCTCATGCACACTAGGCATTTCACCCCTCTGCATGATATCTGAGTGGTTTTCTGCAGGCAGAAGGCACAGGTGCACTGTTTAGCCCCAATGCCAGCAGCCTGTTATGCCGCGTACACACAAGCGGATTTTCCGTTGGAAAATTCTTGGATGGTTTTTCCAACAGAATTCTGCTCAAGCTTGGCTTACATACACACGGTCACTGAACTTTCGACCGTCAATAACGCAGTGACGTACAACACTACACCAAGCCAAAAAAATTAAGTTCAATGCTTCCGAGCATGCGTTGAATTGCCTCCGAGCATGCGTAGGAATTTTGTGCGTCAGAATTGGTACAGACGGTCAGAATTTCCAATCAAACCTTTTTCCGACCGAAAAATTGAGAACCTTCTCTCAATCTTTTGCTGGCTGGAATTCCGCCATCAAAAGTCCGATGGAGCATACACACGGTTGCATTTTCCGACCAAGAGCTCTCATCGGACTTTTTCCGGCGTAAATTTCCGATCGTGTTAGACTCTATGAGAGACTGAAAGCTGCCGAGGCTGATCAGGGCTGGATGATGCACTGAGTGGTACTAACATTTAGGGCTGCATGCGCCGAAGGATGAGTGCCTAGTATGCAGTGTTATGGCCATTTGCGGCCAAAGGCAATGCTTGAGTCTGGAGATATCATACAAAAATGTTTTATTTGATAAATATTCAGATAAAATTGAATAGAATACGCTGGAAAAAACAATTAATGTGCCCACTGGTAATTGTATGTTAAGTTGCACACTGCAGATTGAAGCGTACAGCTAACACAATAGACAAACAAATAAATAAAGAGGAACTAGCAAAACATAAATAACTAGGTCCGGACACCAAATAACCATGCACACAGGGAACGCCAGTGGTAATAAACACATAAAAAGGTGAAGCAAAAAATACAACAAGGAAAAAGAGTCCTATTGGGTGGACTGTGAGCGCATGGTCCCCAAATACTGGGACTTGCGGTAAAGGATCTCATACGGAAGTTCATTACAAGCTCTTGGAAAGCATTCTTTACTATCGCAGCTATTCAAATGGAACTGTGCTGGAAAATAATGGTGGCCACACAAAATATTGACACTTTGGGCCCAATTTGGACATTTTCATTTAGGGGTGTACTCACTTTTGTTGCCAGCGGTTTAGACATTAATGGCTGTGTGTTGAATTAATTTGAGGGGACAGCACATTTACACTGTGCACTACTTTACATTGTAGCAAAGTGTCATTTTGTCAGTGTTGTCACATGAAAAGATATAATAAAATATTTACAAAAATGTGAGGGGTGTACTCACTTTTGTGAGATACTGTATATATATATATGTAGCACTGACCCCCGAAGGAGCTGCTGGTTTGATTTGGGGCTTACTGTTACCTTCTCCACCTCGTCTCCGTCTAGGGGTTCCTGTGGTAGATGGCCCAAAGAACTGCAGAAACTGACACTGGATCCGCTTTGGGATTTTTATTTGCAAAAAAGGGTAGACAAACACAATCTCTCAGTATAGGGTAGAGGGTTTAGGTAGAAAGTTCAGGTACTCTTGGAACTGCTTAACTAGAAAGTCTCTTACTGTAGAAATCCAGAGAGCAACTGTCTCACAACTGGATTATCACAACCCGGATAGACCTCCTCACACTAGGCCTAGCAGCCGGAGAAGTGTTAGGCCCCTTTCACACTGGGGCGGTTTGCAGGCGTTATTGCGCTAAGAATAGCGCCTGCAAACCGACCCGAAACAGCTGTTGCTGTTCCTTCAGTGTGAAAGCCCGAGGGCTTTCACACTGAAGCGGTGCGCTTGCAGGACGCTCAAAAATGTCCTGCAAGCCGCATCTTTGGCTCGCTATAGGAGCGGTATATTTACCGCTCCTATAGCGCCAGGTCCCATTGAAAACAATGGGGGAGCGCGCCGAACCCGCCCGCAAAACGCCGCAATAGCGGCGGTTTGTGGGCGGTATTGACCCTTTTTCGGCCGCCTGGGGGGGTAAAAACACCCCGCGAGCGGCCGCAATGCGCCGCTAAAACGCCGGTAAAGCGGCGCTAAATATAGCGCCGCTTTACCGCCAGCGCCCCCACCGCTCCAGTGTGAAAGTAGCCTTAGATAAAGCAAAGTCTCTGCCACAGACTTGGTTGTAGAACCCTTTAGAATAAAGTCTCTGCCACAGACTTGGTTGTAGAACACTTGAGAATAAAGTCTCTGCCACAGACTTGGTTGTAGAACCCTTTAGAATAAAGTCTCTGCCACAGACTTGGTTGTAGAACACTTGAGAATAAAGTCTCTGCCACAGACATGGTTGTAGAACACTTGAAAATAAAGTCTCTGCCACAGACTTGGTTGTAGAACACTTGTGACTAAAGTCTCTGCCACAGACTTGGTTGTAGAACACTTGAGAATAAAGTCTCTGCCACAGACTTGGTTGTAGAACACTTGAGAATAAAGTCTCTGCCACAGACATGGTTGTAGAACACTTGAAAATAAAGTCTCTGCCACAGACTTGGTTGTAGAACACTTGTGACTAAAGTCTCTGCCACAGACTTGGTTGTAGAACACTTGAGAATAAAGTCTCTGCCACAGACTTGATTGTAACTGAGGGACTGGATAAATTTAGAGAGCTATCATGCGGTACCAGTATCTTGCAGCCGCTCCGGCGATACCGTATGAGTGTAGATCCATTAAGTGTCCTTCAACTGAGCTTCCAGGCTTCTTCTTGAAAGCCAGCCTTCGCACATGGCTTCCTCCCGAAGAGTCCTCCCCTGGATGCTTCTCCAGTTGCTGGGCCTCTTTTAACTGAGACGGCACCGGACCACTTTTGGATAATTCACAGCAAGACGACACTCTCACTGATTGGTTCCAAGAGAGATTGGCATCCAATGCGTCCAGCCAAACTGCGTTCCCATACTTGCCAGAAGTGACAGCGACACCTATGGCCAAGTGGAACCCAGTGCAATCCAGCCAGACTGGTGCTGAAACCATAATTTAGTACAATTAACCCCAAAACCCAACTGTGGTTCCAGGAACATTAAATTTACAAAACACATAGCGCATGCTCGTCAGGAGCCCAGCGCTACACATATATATATATATATATATATATACATATACAATGAGGGAAAAAAATATTTGATCCCCTGCTGATTTTGTACGTTTGCCCGCTGACAAAAAAAATTATCAGTCTATAATTTTATAGGTAGGTTTATTTTAACAGTGAGAGACAGATAGCAACAAAAAAAAAAATCCAGAAAAACGCATTTCAAAAAAGTTATAAATTGAATTGCATTTTAATGAGAGAAATAAGTATTTGACCCCTTTGCAAAAAATGACTTAGTACTTGGTGGCAAAACCCTTGGTGGCAATCACAGAGGTCAGACATTTCTTGTAGTTGGCCAACAGGTTTGCACACATCTCAGTAGGAATTTTGTCCCACTCCTCTTTGCAGATCCTCTCCAAGTCATTAATGTTTCAAGGCTGATGTTTTGTAACTCGAACTTTCAGCTCCCTCCACATATTTTCTATGAGATTAAGGTCTGGAGACTGGCTAGGCCACTCCAGACCTTAATGTTCTTCTTCTTGAGCCACTCCTTTGTTGCCTTGGCCATATGTTTTGGGTCATTGTCATGCTGGAAGACCCATCCACGACCCATTTTCAATGCTCTGGCTAAGCGAAGAAGGTTCTCACCCAAGATTTGACAATACATGACCCCGCCTATCATCCCTTTGATGCAGTGAAGTTGTCCTGTCCCCTTAGCAGAAAAACATCCCCAAAGCATAATGTTTCCACCTCCCCATGCTCTTGGGGTCATATGCAGCATTTCTCCTCCTTCAAACATGGCGAGTTGAGTTGATGCCAAAGAGCTTGATTTTGGTCTCACCTGACCACAACACTTTCACCCAGTTCTCTTCTGAATCATTTAGATGTTCGTTAGCAAACTTCAGACGGGCTTGTACATGTGCTTTCTTGAGCAGGGGGACCTTGCAGGTGCTGCAGGATTTCAGTCCTTCACGACGTAGTGTGTTACGAATTGTTATCTTGGTGACTATGGTCCCAGCTGCCTTGAGATCATTGACAAGATTCTTCCGTATAGTTCTGGGCTGATTCCTCACCGTTCTCATGATCATTGAAACTCCAAGAGGTGAGATCTTGCATGGAGCCCCAGACCGAGGGAGATTGACAATTGTTTTAGGTTTCTTCCATTTGCGAATAATCGCACCAACTGTTGTCACCCTCTCACCAAGCTGCTTAGCAATGGTCTTGTAGCCCATTCCAGCCTTGTGTAGGTCTACAATCTTGTCCCTGACATCCTTGGACAGCTCTTTGGTCTTGGCCATTGTGGAGAAATTGGAATCTGATTGATTGCTTCTGTGGACAGGTGTCCTTTATATGTGTAACAAGCTGAGATTGGGAGCAATCCCTTTAAGAGAGTGCTCCTAATCTCAGCTCATTACCTGTATAGAAGACACCTGGGAGCCAGAAATCTTACTGAATGATAGAATATCAAATACTTATTTCACTCATTAAAATGCAAATCAATTTATAACTTTTTTTAAATGCGTTTTTCTGGATTTTTTTGTTGTTGTTCTGTCTCTAAAATAAACCCACCATTACAATTATAGACTGATCATTTCTTTGTCAACGTACAAAATCAGCAGGGGATCAAATACTTTTATCCCTCACTGTAAATATATAAAAGTTATGTTCTGAAGAAGACAATTGTGTGTTTTTTTTTCTCAATTTTATTGACTGTAAGAATACACATTACACAGGTAATTGGAACTGGCAAGTCATATATCACAGATATGCATCACACTACAATATTTCCGAAAAGTCTTTCTTCCTGCATTTAGCATTTGCAAAATCTTTAACTAACTCAATATGTTTATTGGTTGTTAGAATAAACACGAGAATACAAAGGCAAGCTTGTAAATTGCCCACGTAGGGGCTAGATAATGGGTAGACATTACAATTTGAGCAATAAAGATCACAGTTGTAATAACCAAAATAACAGAAGTCTGAAATTTTGGGATGAATACTCAAATATATTCTAATGCCGCGTACACACGTTCGGAATTTCTGACAACAAATGTTCGATGGGAGCTTGTTTTCAGAAATTCCGACCGTGTGTAGGCTACATCGGACATTTGCTGTCAGAATTTCCAACAACAAAAATTTGAGAGCCGGATCTCAAATTTTCCAACAACAAAATCCGTTCTTGTAAATTCCGAGCATGTGTAGACAATTCCGACGCACAAAATTCCACGCATGCTCTGAATCAAGTACGCAACGGAAGCGTTCGGTCTGGTAAAACTAGCGTTCGTAATGGAGATAGCACATTCGTCACTCTGCAAATCTTTTAATTCTATTCTTCTTTATAATGCTAGAATAATGAAGTTGTTTTGCTGCTGATATTCACACAGAGTTCTGACAAACGGATTTCTTTAACCACTTCCCGACTGTCGCACACAGATATACATCGGCAGAATGGCACGTACAGGCAGAGGGCGTATATATAAGTCCCTCCTTAATGCCTGTCCGTGCCATCGGGAGCGCCGGTCAGGACCCCCATGAGTCCGGTCGCGGTCCCCGCGGACTCGATCGCCAAGGGGACACCCGCGATCGTCTCACGGGAAGGCTGAACGGGGAGATGCCGAGATAAACAGCATCTCCCCGTTCTGCCTAGCAACTAGTGACGCCGATCTCTGCTCCCTGTGATTGGAGCAGAGATCAGCATTCGCTAGCTGACAGCCACACCCCCCCACCCCCCACAGTAAGAAACACACCCCTAGGCATACTTAACCCCTACACTGCCCCCTTGTGGTTAACCCCTTCACTGCCAGTGTCATTTATACAGGAATCAATGCATTTAAATAGCATTGATTGCTATAAAAATGACAATGGTCCCAAAAATGTGTCAAAAATGTCCAATGTGTCCGCCATAATGTCGCAGTCACAATAAAAATCACTGATCGCCGCCATCACTAATAAAAAAAAAAAAATATTAATAAAAATGTTATAAAACTATCCCCTATCTTTTAAACGCTATAACTTCTGCGCAAACCAATCAATAATTGCTTATTGTGATTTTTTTTTTACCAAAAATATGTAGAAAATACGTATCGGCCTAAACTGAGGAAAAAAATTTTTTTTTATATATTTTTGGGGGATATTTATTATAGCAAAAAATAAAAAATAATGCGTTTTTTTTTTCAAAATTGTCGCTCTTTTTTGTTTATAGCGCAAAAAATAAAAACCGCAGGGGCGATCAAATACCACCAAAAGAAAGCTCTATTTGTGGGAAAAAAAGGACGTCAATTTTGTTTGGGAGCCACGTCGCACGACCTTGCAATTGTCAGTTAAAGTGACGCAGTGCCGAATCGCAAAAAGGGGCCTGGTCCTTTGGCTGCAAATTGGTCCGCTCTGAAAGTGGTTAATATTTCTCATGATCTCCTGAATAATATTTTTTATTTTTTTCGCCAGATCTCCATAATAATGTTTTGAATATATTTTTATAGTGATCTTTTTTTATTTATTTTTTCATCAAGATTCCTGTTTTTTTTTTCTATAGTGATCTCCATAATATTTTTTGTAGTTTTGTGTGTCAAGTTACCGCAACATCATTATTGTCTTGTATTTTTTTACCTCAAGGAGGTTGTTTGGTGTTGGTGTCCCTTGTTAATTTGACATAGTATTTTTGAAATGTACCTGACTACTCACAAACAAACTGTCGTTTTTGAAGTAAAACACGTAGGCAAGGATTTGTGAAAAAAAATAGACATTTATTATGGGTCATAACAAAATAAAGAGGAAGGCAACGCTGGATAAACTGGTGAAATTGGCAAAGCCTTTGTCCCCCAGGGTACACATCAACTATTTTACAGGCAAAATTGGTAGCCTGAGGACAGGGGTGTACCTAGTGCATTTGGCACCCGGGGCGGATCCTATATCTGGCACCCCCCCACCTTAAAACGTAAAAACACCCCACTGTGCTCCCTGCATACCTCTGCATCCTTAAATATCTCTTTGTCAATACTGTGTACATTACACACACCCCCCTGCACCTCTGGACCCCTTTACATTACACAGCACCCTGCACCTCTGGACCCCTTTACATTACACAGCACACTGGACCCCTTTACATTACACAGCACCCTGCACCCCTTTACATTACACAGCACCCTGCACCTCTGGACCCCTTTACATTACACAGCCCTTGCACCTCTGAACCCCTTTTCATTACACAGCACCCTGCACCTCTAGACCCCTTTACATTACACAGCACCCTGCACCTCTAGTACCCCTTTACATTACACAACACTCTGCACCCCTTTACATTACACAGCACCCCTGCACCTCTGGACCCCTTTACATTACACAGCACCCTGCACCCCTTTACATTACACTGCACCTCTGGACCCCTTAACATTACACAGCACCTGCACCTCTGGACCCCTTTACATTACACAGCACCCTGCACCTCTAGACCCCTTTACATTACACAGCACCCTGCACCTCTAGACCCCTTTACATTACACAGCACCCTGCACCTCTAGACCCCTTTACATTACACAGCACCCTGCACCTCTAGACCCCTTTACATTACACAGCACCCTGCACCTCTGGACCCCTTTACATTACACAGCACCCTGCACCTCTGGACCCCTTTACATTACACACACCCTGCACCTCTGGACCCCTTTACATTACACAGCACCCTGCACCTCTGGACCCCTTTACATTACACAGCACCCTGCACCTCTGGACCCCTTTACATTACACAGCACCCTGCACCTCTAGACCCCTTTACATTACACAGCACCCTGCACCTCTGGACCCCTTTACATTACACAGCACCCTGCACCTCTGGACCCCTTTACATTACACAGCACCCTGCACCTCTAGACCCCTTTACATTACACAGCACCCTGCACCTCTGGACCCCTACATTACACAGCACCCTGCACCCCTTTACATTACCCAGCACCCTGCACCTCTACCCCTTTACATTACACAGCATCCTGCACCCCTTTACATTACACAGCACCCTGCACCTCTGGACCCCTTTACATTACACAGCACCCTGCACCTCTAGACCCCTTTACATTACACAGCACCCTGCACCTCTAGACCCCTTTACATTACACAGCACCCTGCACCTCCAGACCCCTTTACATTACACAGCACCCTGCACCTCTAAACCCCTTTACATTACACAGCACCCTCCACCTCTGGACCCCTTTACATTACACAGCACCCTGCACCTCTGGACCCCTTTACATTACACAGCACCCTGCACCTCTGGACCCCTTTACATTACACAGCACTGCACCCCTTTACATTACACAGCACCTCTGGACCCCTTTACATTACACAGCACCCTGCACCCCTTTACATTACACAGCACCCTGCACCTCTAGACCCCTTTACATTACACAGCACCCTGCACCTCTGGACCCCTTTACATTACACAGCACCCTGCACCTCTGGACCCCTTTACATTACACAGCACCCTGCATCTCTGGACTGGACACCTGTGTGTTACACAGACACCCCCCTAACAGCTCTGGACCCCCTGCATGTTACACAGACCCGCCTACAATACAGACCCCCCCTGCACAACCCCCCTACAGTGCAGACCCCCCCTTCAGTACAGACCCCCTACAGTGGAGATCCCCCTACAATGCAGAGCCCCCCTTCAGTACAGACCCCCCTACAGTGGAGACCCCCCCTACAATGCAGACCCCCCTACTACAATGCAGCCCCCCCTTCAGTACAGAGTGACCCCCCTTCAGTACAGACCCCCCCTACTACAATGCAGACCCCCCCTACGACCCATAATGTACCTCGGGCTCGGGAGTGTCAGCGTGGGACTGTGTAGACTACAAGGAGGAGTGGGGAGGCGGAGCCGGCAGCTTCACTCTGCTCGGCTGTATGACACAGCAGAGACAGATCAGAGCCTCCCTCTCCCCCTCCTCTCACCTCATCTGCCTGTCACTCACCGCGCCGCTGCTCAGCGCGCTGTCCCCGCTTCCATCGCGGAGGGGGGCGCCGGCCTGACACCCCCCAGTGTGTGGCACCCGGTGCGGCCCCCCCCCCCCCCACACCCCACTTAGTACGCCACTGCCTGAGGAGTCCATATAATAGTGAGCACAATCCGGTACAGGACTCTAAGAGATCTGGAACAGCAGCAGATGACATATATGTCCCCAGGCTGTGGTCATACAACAGCCTGCGTCTTTTGTCAGACCAGACTGAACCTAGGCCATCAATCTCTTGTCTTCCTTCCATGCTTGCTTCTACGCTTGCTTCCAGGCTGTGGCTCTGGTGTTGGAGTTGTGGCAGGAGGTGGAGGAGGAGGATGGTTCAACTCACACAGGTGGGTTTTGCTTGTGAGTTCGCCCCTCAACCCCTTATTTAGGGCCAGATAGATCACTTCCTCACAGAAGAGGTGTTGGCCCTCGTCCATTTCCGAATTAACCCAGGTGCTGCCTCCTCCATGTTACTCCCCTTCCTGGGCATTTTGTTTGGAAGGCGGAGGTTAAGGACCTGGGATTCGGGCAGGCTACTGGGCCTGGCCACCTCCTGGCTGCCACTTACCCCCGCCACCTCCTGGCTGCCACTTACCCCACCCCCTCCTGGCTGCCACTTACCCCCACCTCCTCCTAGCTGCTACTTACCCCCGCCACCTCCTGGCTGCCACTTTCCACAGCCTCCTCCTGGCTGCCACTTTCCACAGCCTCCTCCTGGCTGAGGCTTTCCTGTGTATGAAAAAGGGACATAGTTTTAGTTTTTTGTTCATCAATCACACACAATTTTCAGCTCATGACTGTTGCAAATTGAATGTTAATAAATAGAAAAGACTATCATTCTGAGCCCAGCATTTTTCATTCTTGTCCCAATAATTTTTGGCTACTACTGTCTATTTATATGTAAACCACTTTGTTAAATCAGAAATTAGTGATCAATAATAACATCTAGTTAACATCATTAATTTTACGACAAGAAATATGTTGAACAATACTATACCTGGCTCAAGCTGGGCTCCTCCACTACTTCCTGGCTGGAAGTCCCAGGTTGGACGTCGGAAGCCTCAGCTGGGGTGGAAGGAAGCTTTGAAGGAAGAGTGAAGAGTGATGGCCTGATTTCACTCTGGTCTGACAGAAATCGCAGTCTGTCGTAGTACCACAGCCTGGGTACATAAATGTCATCTGCTGCAGCTCCTGATCTCTGGGAATCCTGGACCTTCTTGCGCTCCCTATTATAAGTGCTCCTCAGGCCACCAATTATTGCCTTTAAATAAGGGATGGCTGCCGTGGGGATCTGCAGCTTCACTAATTCCAGCAATTGATCCAGCGCTGCCTTCCTCTTTCTTTTATTAGTATAAAAGGGGTGTTTTACCTGCCACAGACAGGGCAGCCCCCTGTACTTATCAATGAATAGGGGGAGAAAGTCATGATCATTGAAGAGATCCATTTTCTCTGCAATACACAACACAAAACAAACCCTAATGTAAGGCTAAACTTTCCTAATCGTGTCCCAATATAGGCCTTAATCTATAAGCAGTATAGGCCACTGATACCCCAAGTTAAAATTGTACCTTCGTTATCACGATTGGCGCTTCTGCTACTCCTTCCCCCACTCACAGATTGTACGTACGACGCACAGGTGTTACACTTTATATACACTGCGCATGCGTGAAACTCCGCCCGCCCCTGACCTTCTTTCTAGTATATTCCCCTCCCCTTCTCTTTTGGCGCAGTGGTAGAGCAGATGGCGGAGAGACAGCAGGTGCATGATAATAGCAAAATATGTCCTTTGTAGAGATGGTGGATATGGTGGACATCTTGAAGAGGGCCGACTATGATGGGAAATATGGACCGTACCCAAACCCAAATGTGAGAAAGGCCAAGATCATGACTAAAGTTGTGAAAAGTCTGCGCAGGAATTTTGTCGTGTGTTCCTATTATTATTACTTGCATGCTGCTCCATGTCTTAACTGTACTGTACAGTTTAAAATGACAACTTTCAGGGTCGTGGGCACAGTAATCGTCGTAGTAAACATCGTTTGTTCGCCCAATAATACAATGTTTTTGGCAGATGCAGGTTAACTACATTTGGTCATGCCTATTTGTATTAAAATACATTTATTACATTGTTGTCTAGGAGTATCAGAAAGAACTCTGGACAGCCACACACCGGAGGAAGATAAAAACTTTGATGATTTATTTAAAAAACAGGAATCACATCAATCTAGTAGTCCACTGCAAAGCAAAGCAAAAGGGGGGCACAAATCTGACGCGTTTCGCACTATATGTATGCTTACTCATATCAGCTTACTCAGTGCTTACTCATATCAGCATCAGATTTGTGCCCCCCTTTTGCTTTGCAGTGGACTACTGGATTGATGTGATTCCTGTTTTTTAAATAAATCATCAAAGTTTTTATCTTCCTCCGGTTTGCGGCTGTCCAGAGTTCTTTCTGATACTCCAAGTATATTGTGTTATTAGCCAGCACCTGGGGCTCCTAAACAGGAGTAGGAGCATTCGCCCTGAAGGGCTATACTGGATCGGTGGTTATCTCTCCCTACTTACATTGTTGTCTAGATGGGTTTGTAACTAGAATGAAATGCAAACTTGATTCAGTGTAAGGAGAGGACACTCAGCAGCTGTTCACACATCTGGACGCAGGAGCACTTGTGTGGGACACCATAACAACCTTTTTATGGTGTCCCACACAGGTGCTCCAGTGGATACTAGGGGTATCTCCATGTGTGAAAATTGTACAAAAAAGGTAAGTATTCCAGATTTAGAAAGGGAAAAAAATAGTGTCTTCAGCTTGGAACTCTGCCAAAACAGACAATTGTACGACACTTCCAAGCAATGTTTCATATTCCCATTTCTTTCCTCAAATATCTGTGTGATAAGTATACCTTTTTTAAATTCACATAGGGGAGAAAAGACTCGGGACATCTGAGGACACCAGGGACCCCCAACCTCCTAAAGAAGCATATACAGAAAAAAGAGGGTCACCCTGGGACTTTAAATGAGGTGGTCACAGTTAGCCACTGAGTAACACGAGTAATAGTAGTATAAATGTTTATTAAAATAATTGTACATACATGGATAATATAGCATACTAGCTCAGACAATGGATTTGCACATAGTAAAAAGAGTAAATCAAGTTTATACAACCATTATACAATGTAGTATATACCAATGCGCGCATCAGAAAACCCGACGCGCGTTTCGCAAGATCATTGCTCGCTCATCAGGGGTGGATGCGGATGAAGCATATCTAGATAGACAAAAAGATGTGTCACAGTGGTAAATGTAAGAACAATGGCAGAATGGGCCAGAACAAAACAGCCCAATACTTACCAATGAACGAAACCAGAGTTTCCATCGCTGAACCCCCAAATAGACGGCAGCAGCCAGAGTATGGCACGGGAGCTGAGGGGGAGAAGACGAACACAGGTACCTCCAAGGGGGATGCAAGGCAGCAGACATGGCATGGGTGAAGGTGAATGGTCCTAATTGTCTCAGTATGTAACTTGATAGATATCAGCTGTAAACATAGATGTATATGTCTCAATGGTTGGCCAAATTTAGTAAGATGAACAAGTTATATAATGTAGTAAAAATGTTTTGTATAAGAGCATGTATATTCTAGCATGAATGTATATGTCAAACCTCACTAAATAAGCAGAGTAAACAAGTTATATAATTCTTTGTATAGAAACATATGTGGACTAACCTGATCCAATAATGGAGCAGACATAGAGACCATGAATAAGGAAGTGAATCCTGAAAAAATTGGTTTGTTTGGGAAGTCAACCCCTATAGTAAGAAAAAAGGAAAAAGGTTGTGTGTAAAGCAGTGTTTTAAATGAAACAAAAAGTGCGGGCAATGCAGGTGAAGCACCAGGTGAGTGCTAGGGTGGGGAGAGTATATTTACCTTGATATACAAACAGCTGAACAGCAATGGACATCTGTGATGTGCATAGTATTGGTGAGTAAAGGAAGTGACCTCAGCCATGTCACACCCCTGACTTTTATCCCCGAAGAGGTCTGGTCCGCTCCGCCTCCAACGTCATGCCAGGATGGAAAAAATTAAGCCAACACCAGGGTGTCAGCTGCCAATGGGAGTGCGCATGCACAATGGACTCCCGTCCATCCAAGATGACTAACTACACTGCCACGGGGTGACAACGCAACCGTGGAAGCCACCCAATGGGTGTAGGAGCATGGCGCTGATATGCTGGTGCCCCCCCCCCCCACAAAGTCCATAGAACGAGGGGGAGGGGACAGCAGGAGACAAAAATCTCCCTTAGCAAATCGCAGCTCCCATGCCATACAAAAAAACGCCAAACGCCAAAGGAGACAGCAAAGTGGCGGGTGGTGACAGCAGGCCAATCTTTGGGCTAGATGGGTGTTTTCCCCCCAGATTCAATAGAAACAAAATGACGGGTCTGCAGTCACCAGTGATACACCTCCATCCCTATATACATATACAGAAAAAATAGAGTCGCCCTGGGACTTTAAATGAGGTGGTCACAGTTAGCCACTGAGTAACACTAGTAATAGTAGTATAAATGTTTATTAAAATAAGTGTACATACATGGATACTACAGCATACTAGCTCAGCCAATGGATTTGCACATAGTAAAAAGAGTAAATCAAGTTGATACAAACATTATACAATGCAGTATATACCAATGCACGTATCAGAAAACCCGAAGCGTGTTTTGTGAGATCATTGCTCGCTCATCAGGGGTGTATGCGGATGAAGTGTATCTAGATAGACAAAAAGATGTGTCACAGTTGTAAATGTAAGAACAATGGCAGAATGGGCCAGAACAAAACGGCCCAATACTTACCAATGAAAGAAACCAGAGTTTCCATCGCTGAACCCCCAAATAGATAGCAGCAGCCAGACCTGTCATTTTGTTTCTAACCTTCTAAAGAAGGGGAACTCCCCAAACCACAACCTGAGGATGAGGAGGGAGACGTTTATGAAGTGTCAGAAATAGTGACCACAACAGGTCAGTGTCTGAGACCACAGCTTCAGCCCCGGACCATTTGGCAGCCAAAGGACCAGAGGTCTTTTTTCAATTTCGCACTGCACTGCTTTAACTGGTAATTGCGCGGTCATGCAATGTTGTAACCAAACGAAATTTGCGTCCTTTTCTTCCCACAAATAGAGCTTTCTTTTGATGGTATTTGATTGCCTCTGTGATTTTTATTTTTTGCGCTATAAACGGAAAAAGACCGCAAATTTTGAAAAAAAAAAGATATTTTCTACTTTTTGTTATAAAAAAAATCCAATAAACTCAATTTTAGTCAAACATTTGGGCCAAAATGTATTCAGCCACATGTCATTAGTAAAAAAAATGCCAATAAGCGTATATTTATTGGTTTGCGCAAAAGTTATAGCGTCTACAAACTAGAGTACATTTTCTGGAATTTACACCGCTTTTAATTTATGACTGCCTATCTCATTTCTTGAGGTGCTAAAATGGCAGGGAAGTACAAAACCCCCCCAAATGACCCCATTTTGGAAAGTAGACACCCCAAGCTATTTGCTGAGAGGCATGTTGAGCCCATTGAATATTTTTTTTTTTAGTCCCAAGTGATTGAATAAAAACAAAAATAAAAAAGATTTTTTTTTTTTTTTCAAAAAGTTGTCACTAAATGATATATTGCTCACACATGCCATAGTTATATGTGGAATTGCACCCCAAAATACATTTTGCTGCTTCTCCTGAGTATGGGGATACCACATGTGTGGGACTTTTTGGGAGCCTAGCCGCGTACGGGGCCCCGAAACCCAAGCACCGCCTTCAGGATTTCTAAGGGTGCAAATTTTTGATTTCACTCCTCACTACCTATCACCGTTTGGAAGGCCATAAAATGCCAAAATAGCACAAAACCCCCCCAAATGACCCCATTTTGGAAAGTAGACACCCCAAGCTATTTGTTGAGAGGCATGGTGAGTATTTTACAGCTCTCATTTGTTTTTGAAAATGAAGAAAGTAAAGAAAAAAACATTTTTTTTTTCTTTTTTTCAATTTTCAAAACTTTGTGACAAAAAGCGAGATCTGCAAAATACTCACCATACCTCTCAGCAAATAGCTTGGGGTGTCTACTTTCCAAAATGGGGTCATTTTGGGGGGTTTTATGCCATCTGGGCATTCCATGGCCTCCGAAACTGTGATTGGCAGTGAGAAGTGAAATAAAAAAATTACACCCTTAGAAAGCCTGAAGGCGGTGATTGGTTTTTGGGGTTCCGTACGCAGCTAGGCTCCCAAAAAGTCCCACACATGTGGTATCCCCGTACTCAGGAGAAGCAACAGAATGTATTTTGGGGTGTATTTCCACATATGCCCATGACATGTTTGAGCAATATATCATTTAGTGACAATTTTTTGTAAAAAAAATATATATATATTTTTTTTTTTTTCATTATTCAATCTCTTGGGACAAAAAAAAAAAATATTTAATGGGCTCAACATTGCTCTCATCAAATAGCTTGGGGTGTCTACTTTCCAAAATGGGGTCATTTGGGGGGGGGGTTGAACTGTCCTGGCATTTTATGCACAACATTTAGAAGCCTATGTCACACGTCACCCACTCTTCTAACCACTTTAAGACAAAGCCCTTTCTGACACTTTTTGTTTACATGAAAACATATTTTTTTTTTGCAAGAAAATTACGTTGAACCCCCAAACACTATATATATTGTTAAAGCAAAGGCCCTACAGATTAAAATGGTGGGTGTTGCATTTTTTTTTTCCACACAGTATTTGCGCAGCGATTTTTCAAACGCATTTTTTGTGGAAAAAATACACTTTTTTTTATTTTAATGCACTAAAACACACTATATTGCTCAAATTTTTGATGAAATAAAAAATATGATCTTAGGCCGAGTACATGGATACCAAACACGACATGCTTTAAAATTGCGCACAAACACGCAGTGGCGACAAACTACATACATTTTTAAAAGCCTTTAAAAGCCTTTACATGATACCACATTAGATTCACGGAGGAGGTCTACTGCTAAAATTACTGCCCTCGATCTGACCTTCGCGGTGATACCTCACATGCATGGTGCAATTGCTGTTTACATATGACGCCAGACCAACGCTTGTGTACGCCTTTGCGCAAGAGAAGGGGGGGCAGGGGTGCTTTTTTTTTTTTTTTTTTTTTTTTTTTTTTTTTATTTATTTAGCTTTTTTATTTAATTTTTAAACTGTTCCTTCCATTTTTTTTCTTTGTTATGATTTTTATTGTTATCTCAGGGAATGTAAATATCCCCTATGATAGCAATAGGCAGTGACAGGTACTCTTTTTTTGAAAAAATTGGGGTCTATTAGACCCTAGATCTTTCCTCTGCCCTCAAAGCATCTGACCACACCAAGATTGGTGTGATAAAATGCTTTCCCAATTTCCCAATGGCGCGGTTTATATCCGTGAGGGGGGACATTCCCTCCCACTGCTTGTAAAAGCAGTCTAGAGGCTAATTACCCGCTAGAATTGCTTTTACATGAAAGCCGATCACTGGCTGAAAAGAATGATACCAAGATGATACCTAAACCTGCAGGCATCATTCTGGTATAACCATTCAAAGTCCAGCAACATACTGGACATATATTGTAATCTTTTTTTTTTTTTCATGCAGCCTCTTGGCTGAACGAAAAAAAGAGATTGATTGGTGGGTATGCCCACCATTAGAATACCTCCCTTCATCCACCCACTTCTAATGATGGGCATACATGCACCATTTATATATGCCGATGCATGGGGGCATCCTCCCGCAAAAGTTATGCCGTGTACACACGGTCGGAATTTCGACCGTATGTACGTGGCATTAGGAGCCAATCGCTCCTCCCCCCCCCTGCTGCCCCCATGCTTCGGCATATATGCTCTTTTTTTTAACTGTGGTGGTGAAATCACCTCCTACAGCGTTGGAGTCGCGGCTTTATGTATCGTGGGAGCAAACGCTGTTGCTGTCAAGATAAATAAATCCGCGTTGCAACTGAATGGCGCACCTGAAAACAAAAAAATGCTTAACACTAAAACACAGTAAACAAAATTACATACCTGAAAAGCAAGCATGATAAAACATAATAAAACATTGCAGAATAGAATGGAGTAAAAAAAGAGCAACAATAGAGAGAGAATAGAGTGAGAGAGAGAACAATAAAACGACAACTATTTTTTATTTTTTTATTTTTTTGAGATTCACAGGTAAAAAAGCTCCTGACTGAAGCGACTGAATCAAAACGCTACCACAAAAAAAATGTTAGCGATCGCAGGGATCAGGCCTGACTCTGCGAACGCTGCAGTTATGTGTGCTTAGTGTTTTGTAAGTGACAGTGATCGATCGATACTGCACTTGGGTGGGCTGGGCTGGGCGGAGGGGGAAAACGCAGGTGCTAGCAGGTATCTGGGCTGATCCCGCTAACAATGCGTTTTTTTTGGAACCCTAAACTGCTGGGACGCTAGTATAGATCTGATCAGATCAGATATTGATCTGTTCAGATACTGTGCCACTAAGGGAGGTGTATGCTTTGCGCGTGGGTGTTTGCGGTACTGGCACTAACCTGGGGCGACGCAGACCTTATTTGACCCTAAAACCTAATTGATATCACCCGCCGGGCGATCAGGGGGTTAAACCGTTATTGGGTAATAAATGGCGGGTGCCCTGACAGTATAAAAAACAAGCTAACTAACCAGCGTCACCCGTAACAGTAATACAAAAAAAAACTGGTTACCTAGCGACACTAATGCAGCGATCAGAAAAACGATCGCTTAGTGACACTGGCAAAAGGGGGTGAAAGGGTTAACTAGGGGCAATCAGGGGGTTAAAACCTTTATTAGGTAATATATGGGGGTACCTGACGCTATATAAAAACCTGACGGGGAACCTAAATAACGAAATAACTAACTGGCTAACCAGCGTCACCAGTGACATTTATACAGTGATCACTGGTGAAAGGGTTAACTCTAGGGGCAATCAGGGGGTTAAAACCTTTATTTAGGTTGTAATATGGGGGTACCTGACCTATAAACCTATTTATGAACCTATATAAACATGGCGGTTAAAAAAAAAAAAAAAATGGTTACCTAGCGACACTAATGCAGCGATCAGAAAACCGATCGCTTAGTGACACTGGCAAAAGGGGGTGAAGGGGTTAACTAGGGGCAATCAGGGGGTTAAACCTTTATTAGGGGGGGGTAGGGGGCTACCTTGGACCTAAAACTAACTGCCCTGACAGTTATTACAGTCACACTGACACTAAATGCAGTGATCAGTAAATAAATGATCACTGCAATTAGTGACACTGTGACTGGGGGGGGAGGGGGTGATCTGGGGGGTGATCAGGGGGTGACAGGGGGGTGGAATATGTGCCTAACTGTACTGGTGTCAGTGTACTGTTGTGCACTAACCTTTACACGTTCACAGCTCGGCGTCCCGGTCACATAGACCGGCGCACCGAGCGTGACATCACTTCCGCCTTCCTGTCTATACAATAGACAGGAAGGGGAAGCTTTTCATTGGCCAGGAGCGATCGCGAGGGGGTGGCCAGAAACGACTGGCCGTCCCCTCGTCCCGCATCGCTTCTGAAGCCATCCCGACCGTCCCCGCCGGCGGAGGGGGGTCCGATCGGACCCCCCAACCGCCTGAAGAATGTCACGTACAGGTACGTGATTCTGCCTGTACGTGCCATTCTGTTGACGTATATATACATGGGGCGGTCGGGAAGTGGTTAAAGGAAAAAATCAATGATGTGCAACAAAAAATGAAGAACATCATTGATGTTTTAGGCAGAATCTAAAACACACAAAAATCCCCCCCCCCCCCCCCCCCCAGTGTGTCAACATGTGCTATGTGCCGTCACGGGATATCAAGGTACGTGTTTTGTGGGTGCAACCCCTTCCTCGCAACTCAAGTAGGTGAGAGGAAGGGGTTGCACCCCCAAAACACGTCCATTGATACCCCATGATGGGAGCTAGCACATGTTGACATTAGGCAAGGGATCAGGAGGGAAATCCCCATTTTCAGTCCCAATTTGTGTGCATCTTCAAAATTTGGCTTTTACAGGGGTGACATCACCCCATCTGATGAAGGTAAGATCAACACAGTTTTGATATACTAATGTCTGATATTGCCTTCACTTTTTCAAAGTTTAACTTTGTAAGTTCCTGAGTTGTGTATGTTATGTTTTGAAACATGCCTGTTTAACCAAAAAAAGGATATTTCTAATGTAAAAAAAAAAAAGGTATACCCCAAAGATGTTGGTTTGTTCAAAAACCCTCCACCATCCGACATCCGGCCATTCTTCCCCACGTCCACATACAAAAACTCGTATGTTGCTGACACCACCACCAACATCACTATACTATTAAACCCCTTATAGTTATAATGGTAAGACCCCGAGTTGGGGGGTGGGACGATGTGGACGTGTTTACCATCGATTGCCCCTCCGCAGTTGGGGAAGTCCCACTGCTGGGCAAATTGGGAAGCCACAGTCTGCCATTCCTGTGGCATTGAAGGAAACTGTGGAGTCAAACAATAAAAAAATAAATTAGTACTTTTGCACATAACAAGCAGATTAGACACAAACATTATTGGCCAACATAAGTATAACATTTATTTTAAGGCGTATTTAACCACTTGCTGACCGCCCACTGTCAAATGACGGTGGGACGGTGCAGCTACTGTGGCGGGCCGCCGTCATATGACGTTGTCTGCAATTTGGCCACTGGGGGGCGCGCGCGTGCCGCGGGAGGCGCGCGCGCGCGCCCGCCGCGTAGCTGGGGCCCCGGTGCGCGTGCCCGGCGGTCGCGATGACCGCCAGGCACCCGCGATTGCCCGATAATCGAGCAGGACGTGGATCGGTGTGTGTAAACACACAGATCCACGTCCTGTCAGAGGAGAGGAGACCGATGGTGTGTCCCTTGTACATAGGGACACCGATCGGTCTCCTCCCCCTGTCAGTCTCCTCCCCCCACAGTAAGAATCACCAAGATAGGGTACACATTAACCCCTGCAGCGCCCCCTAGCGTTAACCCCTTCCCTGCCAGTCACATTTATACAGTAATCAATGCATTTTTATAGCACGGATCGCTGTATAAATGTGAATGGTCCCAAAAATGAGTCAAAAGTGTCCGAAGTGTCCGCCGCAATGTCGCAGTCACGATAAAAATCTCAAATCGCCGCCATTACTAGTAAAAAAAAAAAAAAAAATAATAAAAATGCTATAAATCTATCCCCTATTTTGTAGACGCTATAACTTTTGCGCAAAAATCAATATACGCTTATTGCGATTTTTTTTTACCAAAAATATGTAGAAGAATACGTATTGGCCTAAACTGAGGAAAAAATTTGTTTAAAAAAAAAAAAAAAATTGGATATTTATTATAATAAATAGTAAAAAATATTATGTTTTTTCAAACTTGTCCCTCTTCTTTTGTTTATAGCGCAAGAAATAAAAACCGCAGAGGTGATCAAATACCACCAAAATAAAGCTCTATCTGTGGGGAAAAAATGATAAAAATTTTATTTGGGTACAGCGTTGCATGACCGCGCAATTGTCATTCAAAATGCGACAGCGCTGAAAGCTGAAAAATGGCTTGGTCAGTAAGGAGGTGTTCGTGGCTGGTAGGCAAGTAGTTAAAGACAAAAGTATAAGGTCCACTTATCAGATTCCTCACCCCCTCTGATGGCCCATTGTAAAAATTTTAGGGGGGGGGGGAGATGTTTTGGACAGGTAACCCTCTCCACTTCATTGAGAGCTGAATGCATAAATAACGTGTGTTACTTTGGCCAGCCCCTCCTCACTTACACTATTGGCAGCCCACTGGACAGGTAAGAAGTGTCATAATACAAAAATATGAATACACACTGAACAAATTTAAGCACATTTTTACATTCTGCAATTACCTATCAAAATAATAAGAAAACAAAACTTTAAACAGTACCATTTGAAAGTATTCAGGCAGGCCCGTTCACTACATGCTTTGGTGAATTTATCCATAAATATGACCACAAAAGAGGTAGGTATGGTGTGTATGGGTTTGGCAAAGTCAGCAGCTAGAGTATTGGTTGGCTTAGAGGTTGGGGGGAGGGAGGGTTCCAAATAAATTTGGGACCCCAAAAAAAGACTCTAGCACTCTGCCTGAATTTAAGGACAGAAATAACATTTGTACACATTTTAGGGGGTGTTTAGGGTAAAACACTACAATGAAGATGACATAATACATTGTTAAGTGACTAGGCTAGGTGGGTATGGGCTCAGGATAGCATGCTGGGGAGGTTAGTGAAGGCAAATATGCATGAAGGACAAAAAAGGAGCATTAATAACTTCCAGCATGCATGAGGACAAAGGGGACATTCACAGCATATTACAATCATGGTAATTAGGGAATGATGAAATAAATACAATACATTCGCAAACATTAAATACATAGAATGTGATGTTAAAGGAGAAAACTTACCTTAATATAGTCCTTCTGCAGGACCTGAATTATGGCAGAACAGGTCTCTGGAATAATGATCCCCAGAGCCTGGGGGGAGATGCCTGTCGAGAACTTGATGTTCTGCAGACTTCTCCCCGTCGCCAAGTACCGCAGCGTGGTGACGGGCCTTTGTTCAGGAGTGATGGCTTGCCGCATGCAGGTGTCCTGCTTCATAATATAAGGGGAACGCAAAGCCAACAAACGGTGCCCATCATCCGGAGATAATTCCTGAAATCATCAGGATTATTCTCACGGATTTCCCGCAACAAAGGCATATGAGAGAATTGGTCACACTGCAGTAACCAATTCTTCGTCCATGAACTCCTTCTCCCCCTGTTCATGGACTGGGCTTGGGTAAAAGTAAAGACCCCAACACCAAACCCCTGCAAAGCACGAACTCTACGACGAGGATGTACCCACAAAATGGCTAGAAAACAGTCGGCTGGTCAGAACGAACTAACAGAATGCACTGAAAAACAGAAAAGCCTGAGAAGAGCCAGCTGAAAATCAGAAACGAGCGGACAAGAATGCACTGAAAACCAGATACGAACTGACTAAACGCACTGAAAAACAGATACAAACCCACAAGCACAAACTGAAGAGCAGTAATGGACTGAAAAGCACAAGGCTGAAAAGCACAAATCGTCTCTCACCAAACTTCTACTAACACGAGATAAACACAAGATTAGCAGAAGGAGCCCAATGGTTGGCGCACTTGGTATTGAACTTCCCTTTTATAGTGCCGTCATACATGTTGTACGTCAGCGCGTTCTTGGCAAAAAGAAATTCTAACAACATTTGTGCGACCGTGTGTAGGCAAGACAAGTTTGAGCCAACATCCGTCATTAATAACTACAGGATTTTGCTGTCCAATCGTGTGTATGCGGCATAAGAGTCACAATAACACCTGGAAAGGTGTCAGCAAGCCCTCCCTCACGTAATAAAAATGCCTGTTGGGATGGAGTGAGACATGAATGGAGCTTGGCAAAGGCTGCAAATTTGACAATTTTGTACTAAAGTCTTGAGGAAAAATAAGTTTCATATTTTTTTATTATAAAGAAAGTTTGACCCTTTTGCCCCGTTATAAATCTGGCACTGCTTGTAGCATGTCTCTTGCAGTGGCGGCTGGTGGGTTTTACTTTTGGGTTCGGCAAACAACCACCCACCCGGGCGGTCAGCGGCGCGCCACTACCACCCCCCAGGCACTACCACCCCCCTACCCAGGGCGGCCGGTGGTCTGGCACTTACACAATCTAGGTGGCGGTCTTTCAATAGAGACATCTTTTGCAGTGACAGCTGTTTAAAACATATCTAAACCCAAAACACAAATATTGCAGCTTGCCAGCCTTTGGATGTGGTGGCTGCATTCGTTTTCTTCTTTGAGTTTTTTTTCCCTTTTTACATGGTGATCCTGCCAGTAACGCATTACCTGTGTAAGGAAGACAAGGATCACTGTGTTGTCAGCCAGGCTGCTCTCCTGATTTCACTTCAAACACCTCTCCGTCTTTTCACCTACATTACATAGGGGGCTGGGAAATTTGTTGTTTACATAATAGCTTGAAAAAAAAATAACATGGTTTATGCCTTTAGTTCATCTCACAGGAAGTTATATGGACACTTGATTTCTGACATTAAAGCGGTTCTGCACTCATTTCATTTAGTAAATCTCTTTGCCTTCCAAATCAGGCAAAGAGTACTAAATGAAATGTTTTTTTTTATTTTTTTTTTACTTACCTTGTAATTGAAGACTTCCGGTCTTCTCCCTCTGCGGCGGCGGGCGGGGTCTTGCGTCGATCGTCGTCACGCCGCACTGTCTCCTGGGATCTGGTGTCATTGATCCCAGGAGTCAGTGCGGGCATCTTCCGAAATCTCGCGAGATTTCGGCCACATCTTCCGAAATCTCCCGAGATTTCGGCCGCATCTGCCGAAATCTCGTGAGATCTCGGCAGATGAGCCGTTACTGCGCACGCGCGAGTAACGGCAGTGCATGCTGGGCCATCTAAAGTCCCTGTGGGTGTTTCACATGCCCACAGGCAAGATGGCCCCAGCACTAAAGAAGAAGACGAGGAACTTCATCGGACGAAAACCGGCGGCGATCGAGATGGAAGATGGAACAGGTGAGTCCCCTAATAAAGGTAAGCACACTTTACATTACATCCTAAAAAAAAAATTTTTTTTTCAGAGTGCAGAACCGCTTTAACAACAGGCATTTTCTTACTTACTTGCTGAAATGCCTTTAGCATGAAAAAAATGGGTTTAGATATGCTTTAACTAGTTCAGCTCTTTGGACATACTATGTGCGTCCAAAGAGTGAAGGGTTAAGCACAAACTGAGGGCTGCAGTAGCAGCCATCAGCACATGCCCATTTTCTTCATCTGGCTCCTGGCTGTAAAGTGAAAGCGATCAACAGCCTTTTGATCCAGGAACCCCCGCGAGGTAGTGAATTTAGGTTGGTCACCTTTTTTTTTTTTCATCGCAGTATGGGGAAGTACAGAATGTTTCATGCCCTTTTAATTACTATTGGCAACCAGTAATATACTTGGCAAACAGTTTCCTTCAAGTACCCCATCACATTAAACATGGTGCTGCTATAAGACCATACAAACAGAACAAAAGATGATAGCGCCCACATACAAAAATTTTTTTAACCACTTCCCGCCCGCAGTACGTCATATAACGTCCTTGACTTTCAGTGGGGATATCTGAATGATGCCTGCAGCTGCAAAACGTCACAACCGGGCCGTGGATGTCAACAAAGCGGTGATCTTGGCTGGAAAGCATCAGATCTGTAATTTATTTTTTTCGATCTGATGCTTTCCAGCCTGGAGGAGAGATGTGGGGGTCTTATAGACCCCACATCTCTTCGTAAAGAGGACCTGTCATACACCAATCCTATTGCAAGGGATGTTTACATTCCTTGTAATAGGAAATAAAAGTGATAAAAATAACAAAAATGTAAAAAGAAAGTGTAAAAAATTACAATAACATTTTTTTTTTTTAAAGCGTCCCCGTCCCTGTGTGCTCACGCACAGAAGCGTACACACACTTAAGTCCCGCCCACATAATTGAACAGCATTTAAACCACACATGTGAGGTATGCCCATGTGCGTTAGAGTGAGAGCAACAATTCTAGCACTAGACCCCTTCTGTAACTCTAAACATGTAACCTGTAAAAAAAAATAAAGCATCCAAAGTTTGGCGCCAGTCCAGGAGTGTGCGCAATTTTAAAGCGTGACATGTTGGGTATCTATTTAATTGGTGTAACATCATCTTTCACATTATACAAAAAATTGGGCTAACTTTACTGTTTTGTTATTTTTTAATTAACGAAACAGTTTTTTTCCCCAAAAAAACGAATTGAAAAATTGTTGCGCAAATACCATGTGAAAAAGTTGCAACGACATTGCCATTTTATTCCCTAGGGTGTCTACTAAAAAAAACATACATAATGTTTGGGGGTTCTGAGTAATTTATTTTCTAGCAACAAAATTATGATTTTTACATGTAGAAGAGGAGTGCCAGAATAGGCCCGGTATGGAAGTGGTTAATGTGATACATATTTAGAGTGTGCCCCCCAAGTCTTTGTTTGTCTGTTATATGGGTCCTGACCAGACCTCTTGGGGTGGAGCACCCCATCATCCCCCACCAGTACTTCTACTCAGTGTCCACCTGAGTTATAGGAGGAGTCGTTTTAGTTCTCCCATAAAGAGGAGTGTATTTCTCCCATGGTTAAGAAGTGGGATCTTTCATTCTATGAATAGTGTAGGACCCACAGAAAATGGGGTACTTTGACGCAGTAGTGGGCTTAAGCACTCTATGGCCAAATGGTGTAACCAAATCCCCATATTTGCTTATTTGCTTATTATGTTCAGGTGCTTTAAATAGCCTTGTAGTATTTAAATTAAATTTTTGTATGTGTGCGCTATGATCTTTTGTTCTCTCTCTAAAAGAATCACGTGGCTGTTCAGGCAAAGCCATGCACAGTCACGACAATTTTAAAAATGATAGTGTCTGTGGGGGAGAAGAACCCCCACCGCTGTCATAGGGGGAGACTGGGGGGGGGTGAGGGTCAGGGTGCTTAACATGTCACACCCTAAATACAGGTGTAACATGTTGCTAAGGTGGAGATAGCCTTTATCTGTGGGGTTCCAGAATTTAAACAGTACTTTCCAGGAAACAAAGTGTAAAGTACATACATTAGTATAGTATAGGCAACTAGAAGTTTCTGCCTACACGTTCATGTGTACGAGGGTATCCCTAAAACCTCCAGAAATCTAATCTGCAAAAGTCAACACTTCTTGGTAGGATCTAAGGCCTGCCTTCTCGTTTTTCCAAAATTTTACTGTGCGTCAAAAAACATTTAGATGTAAATATGATGTCTATACTGCAGAAAGGGACCACTTGTAAATGTCACCAATAAGACCAAACACAGGGGTTGATTTACTAAAGGCAAATCCATTTTGCACTACAAGTGCACTTGGAAGTGCATTTTGAAGTGCAGTCACTTTAGATCTGAGGGGAAGATCTGAAATGAGGGTAAATAAGCTGTGCTGATTGTATCATCAAATCATGTGCAAGCAAAAGTTCTGTTTTTTTTTATTTTCCTTGCATGTCTCCCTCAGATCTACAACAACTGCACTTCAAATTCACTTGCAGTGCATTTGTAGTGCAAAGTGGATTTGCTTTAGTAAATAAACCCCACTGGCTCAAGATATAAAGCAGGCAATCCTAAATCTCATTAAAACAGTAAAGGATCTGCAAAGTCTGTTAATGAGCCTGGTCATAATTGGCTAAACAGATATTGTAAACAGCATTTAGTAGCTGTAAAGCCAAAGACTCTTAATACAGCCCTATTGTAAATAGTCTGGAGGTATACACATCTGTCAGACTGGGACTAGTGATGTCTAATAATATATAGATCACCTGGTTAAATTGGAACTTCACATGGGTGTTTAAAAACTTAAAGTCAGTAGCTTTAAATATGCTGACTTTAAAGAAAAAGATACTTACCAGCCCAATAAGTGCTGCATTGTTCAGGGCTTTGGATCTCCTGCTCTGCCATTTCAAAATGGGAGACAGCTGTGACAGCCATCCCTCTTCTGCTGATGCGTGAGACAGCAGCATGCAGTGAGATTGGTCCTGCATCCTTCTGGCATGTGTGATGTGTATACCAGGAGGCTATGGGCAGGGGGGCAGGTTGAGGTAATGTCATCCTTGCCTATGCAAAGATTGAAGAAGTGGGAGTGGGTCCATTAAAAAAAGGTACTAATTTCCACCAAAAAAGAAACTGATTTATTTACAGGTTGGGGGAGGATAACTTTAAGTGGGGCTTTAATTTTTGGGTAAAAGTCCACTTTCAGTTACATATGATTTCCATAATCCCACATATGATTGAGTTACATTCATAGAAAGTGATGGCACTGATGCAGCAGAAGATGACAGCAACCAGGTACATATCAAACTTGCCTATGGTATGAAGTCCAGCAGGCAAATGAGGCACATTACATCTTCTAATGAGAATATGCATAAGATCCATGACATGCTTGGTGTCTGACAAATAATAATTTCATCCTGTGCAATAACATTGGTCGTTGGACTGTACAACCTTGGCATCTGGAGGTATCAATATAATTAGAAATTGACATTGAGAAAGTGTCAGCTGGAACATCAAAAATTAATTTTTTAACACACCTTCAGCACACCTGTCAGACCCTTTGGTGTCATGTTGTATACCATTCTAGTTACCTACACTGAATACATTTTTTAGTTGAGATATTTACAGCTGGTCTTTCTCTTTTAAGATATTATATGCCTTTTGTATCATTCCTGTTGCTTATTAGGATTTTGGCCAAACCTTTCTCATATATCAGAATAGTTAGGTACCAAACAAACTACGTTGTTAAAATTGTAAGGCAGGTGTTTAGATGGGCAAATGTGCTAAATCTCTCTTGCATTGCTGGAGTTCTGAAATACAACACAGCATATTCCCCAGGAGAACAACCAGTCATCATTGCTTCCTTCCTCAGCACACCTGTCAGACCCTTTGATATCACTCTGTAAACTGCCTTATTAGGGACCAAAAAAGATGGCTGCATCCATCAGCTCTTGTTTTCCAGGACTATGCCAGATAGAGTTATTTCTGAAGGCCAGTGACTCCATCAGAATTGGTCTTACTTTAAAGTAAATTGGACTCTGCAGAGAATCCAAAGATCAGGTACACTTTGCTAAGGACCACCCATTTTTATCCCATTTATTTTACTGTTGTTATTCTCTATTTTGTAATATATCTTACAGTAAACAATTTCTTGTATCATTTTTATTTTTATTTTCCTTCATTAAAAAATATTTACAAATCATTAAGTGGAATCTCTAAATGCTCTAACCAGAAATAAAGAATACACGCCTCTTTGAGGACTTCAGTATTTAAAACTATGTTACATTCTTGTCTGGACGTGGTGGCAAGTGTCACAGACATTTCTTAAAGTTCAGAATTGCTAAAGCAGATGCTGAGATTGGTGCATGTTTTTATTAAAACATGTGATGGCAGCTTCTGTGTGTAAGAGTTAAATGTAGAGTTAACCAACCCCAGTGACTTTCACTCTCAGGGGGTTATTTACTAGAGGCAAATCCACTTTGCACTACAAGTGCACTGCAAGTGCACTTGGAAGTGCAGTCGCTGTAGATCTGAGGGGAAGATCTGAAAAAAGGGGACACTGATGATTTTATCATCCAATCATGTGCAAGCTAAAATGCTGTTTTTTATTTCCCTTGCATGTCCCCCTCAGCTCTACAGCGACTACACTTCCAGTGCAAAGTGGATTTGCCTTTAGTAAATAACCCCCATAGCCTGCTTGCACTAAGATTGTTGTTCTGTGAGCTTAAGAGTATCTGCACAGAATCTGAGACTGCCGTTGTCACATTTTAGTGGTATCGGTGAGATTTAACACTGCCTTCTAGATGCTTTTGACAGAGCGAGACCCTGTCACTGTGAAAATGGTGGAGAAAATTTGACACAGGATTCACATTAAAGGTTAATGCGAGGTTCTGGACTATCGCTTCTGAGCAGAGAAAGCTGTGTTTTTGTTTTTCTCTGGATTCTGTAGTTCTGTATCGAAACCGTCACTCCTGTGTACGGATTTTAACAGGCGCTTGCAGCTTGTCTGAGTACACAGGTGTGCAGGGTCATTATATACTCAGTTTGGAGACAGCTCCCAGTTTGGAGACAGCCCCCAGCATGGGAGACAGAAGGTCTCACCCAGGGGTCAGAGGGTTTCCAGAAGACAGGAGCCAATAGACAGGAGGTTTCAACCAGGTGTCAGAGGTGACCCAGTCAGGAGTCAAGAGACAGTAGGTCTCACCCAGGGGTAGGAGGTGCCCCACTCAGGAGACAGGAGGTCACACCCAGGAGTCAGGTGTCCCAGCCAGCCACCAGGAGACAGAAGGTCTCATTCCAGGAGTCAGGTGGGCTCCTATCAGGGTGTCAGGAGAATCCCTCTCCAGAGGCCAGTAGTTGGCAGGGCAGCAGGGTCCTGTGACTAAAGTCTAAGAGAGCCAAGTGAACCAGTAGAGCTGGACATCACAATCAGAGGGATAGGTAAGAAGAGCAGTGGTACTGCCAACAAGGGAGCCAGGTGGCTCAATATTTTCATTTGTTCATATTGATGTGAAAGAATGGGCATGGGCAACTGATGTCTATGTGAACTTTCCATTTTTTTTTTTATAAAAGTGGGCTGCCATGCCCTAAAATACAGTTTGGACTGGCGCAGATGTTTACAGCTTATATTTTCCTTTTAAGATTTTATATACTTTTTGCATCAATCCTGTCCTGTTTTGGGATTTGAGCCCATCCTCTCTCACATATCAGAAGTATTAGGAATAGAGTTGAGCGGACACCTGGATGTTCGGGTTCGGCGGGTTCGGCCGAACTTCGGAAAAAAGTCCGGGTTCGGGACCGAACTTGACCCGAACTTGACCCCGAACTCCGAACCCCATTGAAGTCAATGGGACCCGGACTTTTGAACACTAAAATGGCTGTAAAAAAGTCATGGAAAGGGCTAGAGGGCGGCAAATGGCAACAAAATGTTGTTAAGAGCATGGCAAGTGATCTGCAAACAAATGTGGATAGGGAAATAACTTAAAATAACATAAAAAAATAAAATGCTGGAGGCCCCCTTCTCAGCAGAAGAGGTACAGGAAGTCATTAAGAACCTCAGAAACTCAACGGCACGATGTGGTGGGAATACCCCAGAATACGCACTTTCTGGAAAAAATTCTTAACTTTCATCAGGAGACTGGGTGGGAGACAATGTGAAGGAACCGGAGGCACTGTCAGCAACCCAATCTACTATCGCCTGTACTTCTCTTGCCCTTAACATTCGTACAGCCTCATTAGGCGCGCCAAAATACCGCTGCAGGCTCTGTCGCCTACTCGCACCTGAGGAAGGTGTTTCACTAGTGCTTCTCGGCCCTTTGGCTAAGATCAAGTGTAGTATCTGTTCTTATCAGTTGCCAGGAGGTGGTGCTTGCTTCCGTCCCTGTTCTACGGCGAGGTGGAGCAGGGGTGGCGGTTGCTATGCAAAAGCCTGCTGGCGTAAAGGTGACCTGGAGCGGTTCGTAGCCGAAAGGGAAGCCTTCTGATGGGGATGAAGAACCACTGGGTTGGCGCTGAAGGGTCGAGTCCCTGGCCTTCTGGCCTGGATTGTGGCAGCTCTAGCTCTGGTCAGTTTTTTCGGGTTGGAACACCTGCTGCTCATTAGGGTAGGGAGCAGCGGTCAGTACACCAGGAATGTAATTAGGAGGGAGTGATGGGGCAATGGTGGAGCCTATTTGGCGCGGGCTCTCACTAAGCTTCCAGATCTCCTTTCCTTCCTGCCTGGGGTGGGGGCTGTTGTGGTCTTGGCTGTGGGTCAGGGTTGCACTTTGAAAAGACAGTGGGGAATGTGCCCCTGAAGTGGCAGTTCAGGGGTGTCATATTCTCACTGTGAGAAACCACTTTGATTTATGGCACCATGGTCACTTCACCACTACACACGTTTTTCACACCTGCCTCTAGGGCCGAGCCTTTTGGCTAGGACCAGGGGAAATTTTTTATTCCTGGCCGGAGGGCTGGCCATTGTATTGCACAATGGTCACTTTCCACTCACTCTCCCATCTTCCTACTCCCCACTCTCTTTTTATTTATCCCCGTGTTCGTCACTTTTATGTATTTTTTTGTTTGATGTGTATCACGTTTTGTCACTGTGTGATTAGTAGGGTGTAGGTCCTCGGGCCTGCCCTGAACGTCTTGGGATGGAGGTGGTCATGGCCTTTTGGCTTAGTCCACCTTCTCTCATGGGGTCTCCCTTCGGGGGAGACCCACCTAGTACTTGGGTGGGTCTGTTTCGGCAGACCCTCCAGAGAAAGGGGGACCGCCTGGTTTCGGCCAGATGGTCCCAAGTGAAGTGCCTCAGTCCCCGTCTGGAGCCTAACGCCCCGGGGGATCAGGGTTAAGGTCCTTCCATGTGGAGGACAAGTGTTACACCCGTTGCACGTTCTGTGTCACACTTTATGTGTGTGCACTTTTTTGGGCACCGGGTGGAGTTTTTGGGTGTGTTTCACACGCCACTGGCTCTTCAATAAAAATAAAAAAAAATAAAAGGTGTTTCACTAGTGCGTGTAGCTGGCACAGATCGACCACGTCCTCTCCCTGCAACAGGAGCGCCACCAGCAGCACCACGACCCGGGCCACGTCCCCTTTTTGATGATCTCCTCATATTTTCAAAATGTATGATCTTGCCCTAAATGGGTGTTTTTGTCAATAGCAGAATACACGTACAGTGTCTAAAGCGTTTATGAAAACGCAGAATATGCTATTGGGAAGAAAAAAAACACTGCAAAATTAAATTTTTTTGCAATGTTTTTCCAATATCAGAATACACGGATAGTGTCTAAAGCGTTTATGAAAACGCAGAAAATGCTATTGGGGGAAAAAAAACACTGCAAAATTAAATTTTTTTGCAATGTTTTTTTCCAATATCAGAATACACGGATAGTGTCTAAAGCGTTTATGAAAACGCAGAAAATGCTATTGGGGAAAAAAAAAACACTGCAAAAATTAAATTTTTTTGCAATGTTTTTCCAATATCAGAATACACGGATAGTGTCTAAAGCGTTTATGAAAACGCAGAAAATGCTATTGGGGAAAAAATAAAACACGCAAAATTTAATTTTTTTGCAATGTTTTTCCAATATCAGAATACACGGATAGTGTCTACAGCGTGTATGTATAAACACGCAGAAAATGCTATTGGGAAAAAAAAAAACAACAGCAAAAAAACATTTTTTTGCAATGTTTTTCCAATATCAGAATACACGGATAGTGTCTACAGCGTGTATGTATAAGCACGCAGAAAATGCTATTGGGAAAAAAAAACAGCAAAATAAAAATTTTTTGCAATGTTTTTCCAATATCAGAATACACGGATAGTGTCTAAAGCGTTTATGAACACGCAGAAAATGCTATTGGGGGAAAAAAAAAAAACACAGCAAAATTACATTTTTTTGCAATGTTTTTCCAATATCAGAATACACGGATAGTGTCTAAAGCGTTTATGAAAACGCAGAAAATGCTATTGGGAAAAAAAAAAAACAGCAAAATTTAATTTTTTTGCAATGTTTTTCCAATATCAGAATACACGGATAGTGTCTACAGCGTGTATGTATGAACACGCAGAAAATGCTATTGGGAAAAAAAAACACAGCAAAATTAAATTTTTTTGCAATGTTTTTTTTCCAATATCAGAATACACGGATAGTGTCTACAGTGTATATGTATGAACACGCAGAAAAGGCTATTGGGAAAAAAAAAACACAGCAAAATTTAATTTTTTTGCAATGTTTTTCCAATATCAGAATACACGGATAGTGTCTACAGCGTGTATGTATGAACACGCAGAAAATGCTATTGGGAAAAAAAAAAAACACAGCAAAATTAAATTTTTTTTGCAATGTTTTTCCAATATCAGAATACACGGACAGTATCTAAAGCGTGTATGAACACGCAGAAAATGCTATTGGGGGAAAAAAAACACAGCAAAATTACATTTTTTTGCAATGTTTTTCCAATAGCAGAATACACACAGACTATGGTGTATCTCTTACTATATGCAGTGTTGGTCCTAATGGTGCACTGAGCTTGCAGGTAAAACTTTTATATTTTGTCTGGCACTGGCCTCATGGCACTGTTAAAAGACTGTGCACTGCACCCCAGCCAGGGTACAATTGATTTAGGAATCTCTTCAATAATTCTCTCTGCCTCTTTCTTTTGCTTAATAAAGAAACTCCCTACTCTACTCTAGCTATCTAGATCGCTCACTGATCTAACTAATTAGAAGAATATTAAAGGAATGTGGACTGACTGACTGACTGACTTTATCACACTAACTCCTAAAATCCTCTCTCTTAGCAGCACAGGAACCTGTCTATAGCAGAATGACGCTGTGTGCTGTGTGTCTGGACTATATATAGAGGTTGGGTCACATGCTGCACTGCCCAATCACAGCCATGCCATTAGTAGGCATGGCTGTGATGGCTTCTAAGGGCACACTAGTGAAACTAGCGTCGATTGGCTGCCCTGCAGCTGTTAAAAAGGCGCCAATACATCGCCGAACACCGGACCCGAACCCGAACTTACAGCCAATATTCGGGTTCGGGTCCGGGTCCGGGCTCCCCCCCAGACACCCAAAAGTCCGGTACGGACCCGAACTTTACAGTTCGGGTTCGCTCAACCCTACAGTGTAATTTACACAGTAATCAGTGCATTTTTTAGCATTGATCGCTGTATAAATGACAATGGTCCCAAAATAGTGTCAGTGTCCGATGTCTGCCATAATGCAATCACGATAAAAATCGCAGATCGACGCCATTACTAATAAAAATGCCATAAATCTATCCCCTATTTTGTAGACGCTATAACTTTTGCGCAAACCAATCAATAAATGCTTTTTGCATTTTTTTTTTTTTTTTTTACCAAAAATATGTAGAAGAATACATATCGGCCTAAACTGAGAAAGAATTTATTTTTTTTGTTTGTTTTTTTGGGGGATATTTATTATAGCAAAAGGTAAACAATATTGCTTTTTTTTTCAAAATTGATGCTTTTTTTTTGGTTTATAGCGCAGGTGATCTCCTAACTACCTAAAGAAAGCTCTATTTGTGGGGTAAAAAAGGATGTCAATTTTGTTTGGGTATAATGTGGCACGACCGCGCAATTGTCAGTTAAAGCGATGTAGTGCCTTATTGCAAAAAGTGTTCTGGTCAGGAAGGGGGTAAATCCTTCCGGGGCTGAAGTGGTTAAAGCAGAAGTTCCACTTTTGGGTGGAACTCCTCTTTAAGAAACATTCGTCATGATAGCATTTTTTGAGAACTGAACAAAAAAATAAGCAAATCATCCATGGGAATAAAAATGCCTTATTCGTTATGCATTTGTGAATTGAGCTTCATGGCCTCTATTTAACATGTATAGAGCAGTAAAAACTTTTCATTGTTCTAGCTAACATGTCTTTTGAAACAGTTGTGAATCCTCAGCTATGAACAGGTATTATGGTGTACTGGTTTTAAGGTTCTCTACCAATAATGAGAAGGTCCATCCATTTTACTTTATGAAGGGATCAAAAGCAATGGAGGTTAATGTTTTAAATTTCCTTCAAATGTTTGAAGTTTTTTCTAAAAGTAATTTTTTTTTTATATAAAAGATTAAAGGAGTATATGGGGTGAAAATAGGGTTGCCACCTTTTCATCAAGTCAAACCCTAACACTTTAACCTGGAAGAATTTACCCCCTTCCTGACCAGGCCATTTTTTTGCGATACGGCGTTGTACCCACACAAAATTTATATCCTTTTTTTCCCCACAAATAGAGCTTTCTTTTGGGGGTATTTGATCACCTCTGCGGTTTTTATTCTTTGCGCTATAAACAAAAGCACCACAGGCCCCTTACATCAGATATGACACCAGAGCCCCCCCCCCCTTACATCAGATATGACACCAGAGCCCCCCCCCCTCTTACATCAGATATGACACCAGAGCCCCCCCTTACATCAGATATGACACCAGAGCCCCCCCTTACATCAGATATGACACCAGAGCCCCCCCCCCTTACATCAGATATGACACCAGAGCCCCCCCCCCCTTACATCAGATATGACACCAGAGCCCCCCCCCTTACATCAGATATGACACCAGAGCCCCCCCCCCCTTACATCAGATATGACACCAGAGCCCCCCCCCCTTACATCAGATATGACACCAGAGCCCCCCCCCCCTTACATCAGATATGACACCAGAGCCCCCCCCCCCCCTTACATCAGATATGACACCAGAGCCCCCCCCCCTTACTTCAGATATGACACCAGAGCCCCCCCCCCCCCCCCCCCCTTACATCAGATATGACACCAGAGCACCCCCCTTACATTAGATATGACACCAGATATGACACCAGAGCCCCCCCCTTACATCAGATATGACACCAGAGCCCCCCCCCTTACATCAGATATGACACCAGAGCCCCCCCCCTTACATCAGATATGACACCAGAGCCCCCCGACCTTCCCCCCCTTACATCAGATATGACACCAGAGTCCCCCCCCCCTTACATCAGATATGACACCAGAGCCCCCCCCTTACATCAGATATGACACCAGAGCCCCCCCCCTTACATCAGATATGACACCAGAGCCCCCCCCCCCTTACATCAGATATGACACCAGAGCCCCCCCCCTTACATTACATCTATGACACCAGAGCCCCCCCCCCCTTACATCAGATATGACACCAGAGCCCCCCCCTTACATCAGATATGACACCAGAGCCCCCCCTTACATCAGATATGACACCAGAGCCCCCCCTTACATCAGACATGACACCAGAGTCCCCCCCCCCCCCTTACATCAGATATGACACCAGAGCCCCCCCTTACATCAGACTATGACACCAGAGCCCCCCCCTTACATCAGATATGACACCAGCCCCCCTTACATCAGACCCCCCCTTACATCAGACATGACACCAGAGCCCCCCCATCCCCCCCCCCTTACATCAGATATGACACCAGAGCCCCCCTTACATCAGACATGACACCAGAGCCCCCCCCCCTTACATCAGATATGACACCAGAGCCCCCCCGCCCCCCAGCCCGCCCCCCCCCCCCCCCTTACATCAGACATGACACCAGAGCCCCCCCCTTACATCAGATATGACACCAGAGCCCCCCCCCCTTACATTAGATATGACACCAGAGCCCCCCCTTACATCAGATATGACACCAGAGCCCCCCTTACATCAGATATGACACCAGAGCCCCCCCCCCCCTTACATCAGCTATGACACCAGAGCCCCCCCCCCCTTACATCAGATATGACACCAGAGCCCCCCCCCCCCTTACATCAGACATGACACCAGAGCCCCCCCCCCTTACATCAGATATGACACCAGAGCCCCCCTTACATCAGATATGACACCAGAGCCCCCCCCCCCCTTACATCAGATATGACACCAGAGCCCCCCTTACATCAGCTATGACACCAGAGCCCCCCCCCCCTTACATCAGATATGACACCAGAGCCCCCCCCTTACATCAGATATGACACCAGAGCCCCCCCCCCCTTACATCAGATATGACACCAGAGCCCCCCCCCCCCCCCCTTACATCAGATATGACACCAGAGCCCCCCCCTTACATCAGATATGACACCAGAGCCCCCCCCCCCCCCTTACATCAGATATGACACCAGAGCCCCCCTTACATCAGATATGACACCAGAGCCCCCCCCCCCCCCCTTACATCAGATATGACACCAGAGCCCCCCCCCCCTTACATCAGATATGACATCAGAGCCCCCCCTTACATCAGATATGACACCAGAGCCCCCCCCCCCCCTTACATCAGATATGACACCAGAGCCCCCCCCTTACATCAGATATGACATCAGAGCCCCCCTTACATCAGATATAGACACCCCCCCCTTACATCAGATATGACACCAGAGCCCCCCCCCCTTACATCAGATATGACACCAGAGCCCCCCCCCAGAGCTATGACACAGAGCCCCCCCCCCCTTACATCTATGACACCAGAGCCCCCCCCCCTTACATCAGATATGACACCAGAGCCCCCCCCCTTACATCAGATATGACACCAGAGCCCCCCCTTACATCAGATATGACACCAGAGCCCCCCCCTTACATCAGCTATGACATCAGAGCCCCCCCCCCCTTACATCAGATATGACACCAGAGCCCCCCCCCCTTACATCAGATATGACACCAGAGCCCCCCCCCCTTACATCAGATATGACACCAGAGCCCCCCCCCCTTACATCAGATATGACACCAGAGCCCCCCCCCTTACATCAGATATGACACCAGAGCCCCCCCCCCCCTTACATCAGATATGACACCAGAGCCCCCCCCCCTTACATCAGATATGACACCAGAGCCCCCCCCCTTACATCAGATATGACACCAGAGCCCCCCTTACATCAGATATGACACCAGCCCCCCCCCCCTTACATCAGATATGACACCAGAGCCCCCCCCCTTACATCAGATATGACACCAGAGCCCCCCCCCCCCCCTTACATCAGATATGACACCAGAGCCCCCCCCTTACATCAGATATGACACCAGAGCCCCCCCCCCCTTACATCAGATATGACACCAGAGCCCCCCCCCCCCTTACATCAGATATGACACCAGAGCCCCCCTTACATCAGATATGACACCAGAGCCCCCCCCCCTTACATCAGATATGACACCAGAGCCCCCCCCCCCTTACATCAGATATGACACCAGAGCCCCCCCCCCTTCCCCTTACATCAGATATGACACCAGAGCCCCCCCCCCCTTACATCAGATATGACACCAGAGCCCCCCCCCCTTACATTAGATATGACACCAGAGCCCCCCCCCCTTACATCAGCTATGACACCAGAGCCCCCCCCCCCCTTACATCAGCTATGACACCAGAGCCCCCCCCCCCTTACATCAGATATGACACCAGAGCCCCCCTTACATCAGATATGACACCAGAGCCCCCCCCCCCCCTTACATCAGATATGACACCAGAGCCCCCCCCCCTTACATCAGATATGACACCAGAGCCCCCCTTACATCAGATATGACACCAGAGCCCCCCCCCCCCTTACATCAGATATGACACCAGAGCCCCCCCCCCCCCTTACATCAGATATGACACCAGAGCCCCCCCCCTTACATCAGATATGACACCAGAGCCCCCCCCCTTACATTAGCTATGACAACAGAGCCCCCCCCCCCTTACATCAGATATGACACCAGAGCCCCCCTTACATCAGCTATGACACCAGAGCCCCCCCCCTTACATCAGATATGACACCAGAGCCCCCCTTACATCAGCTATGACACCAGAGCCCCCCCCCCCCCTTACATCAGCTATGACACCAGAGCCCCCCTTACATCAGATATGACACCAGAGCCCCCCCCCCCTTACATCAGATATGACATCAGAGCCCCCCTTACATCAGATATGACACCAGAGCCCCCCCCCTTACATCAGATATGACACCAGAGCCCCCCCCCCCTTACATCAGCTATGACACCAGAGCCCCCCCCCCCTTACATCAGATATGACACCAGAGCCCCCCCCCTTACATCAGATATGACACCAGAGCCCCCCCCCCCCCTTACATCAGATATGACACCAGAGCCCCCCTTTCCCCCTGTACTCACTGATCACTAACTGCAAAGAAGTTCCTCATTTCTCTCTCCAGGCTCCACACACTCAGTGTTCCTTCCTCAGCAGTGCTGCTGAGACTGTTCAGTCAGTACCGCTCTCTATTGCCACCTGCAGGCTGGAGGGAGGAGAACACTTAATCCCCTCTCCAGCTATGAGCCACGATCCTATCTGAATGTGTCCGGTTTTTAGGGGTGCTCAAAACCGGGTACATGATTCAAATCCCGGACTGTACGGGTGAATCCCGTACAGGTGGCAACCCTAGGTGAAAAGCTTTTTAGTTGTGTGTTCTTTGGTGTTTTTTATACACTGTTTAAAAAAAAACAAAAAAACAATAAATAATGTGATACAAATTTGGGGGAGCGTAGCATATATTACTTCCGTGCATTCTATACCCTAAGCAGATAGTGCACACAACGAAATTCCATCAATTTCAATCACAGAACTCCCCCGCAACAAATCACTCGATAAAAAAAAAAAAATGTCTTACCTGCAAAAAAAGTTATTTGGAACCTTCAGTGCAACTACAATAAAAAAATGTAACTACAACATGGTGTCATCACCAGTTTAGCGTTGCTGTTTATCCTCGCTGTAGATATTTTGACACTGACCTATTATGTTTCCAGTAAAAAGATATGAAAAACAATACTGTGCCTATATTTTGCAAAGCAAACATTTTCTTACCTGTAGAAAAAGCAAAACAAACATTTCAGTTTGTTCTCTATTTATATCTTAGATCTCCTGGTTATGCCTAATGAGCCCTGTGTAATATGTCGGACAAGTTGACTTACTAGGATGCACGCTTGAATTTGTTTACCTCCTAACCTAATTGAATTAGGAGAAAAGTTCTGAATTTTCCACCGCTACAAGCAATGAAGCAAGTTTGCTTCTGTTCCTGAATAACAAACTACTGCAGTCGCCGGATGAAGCAAAGGTTTTCAAAACAAATACTTGATTTCTCAGTAAATGGGTTGTAAACAGTCCAAGATTTATATAATTGGACCCTGTAGGCATACAGACTTTGGCTTTTCTAGACCTTGCCCCATCTATTAACTACATCTCACTGATTTTCTGTTTCTTCTACCAAGAAGGCTATAACAACAATTCCCTACATTTACAGTTCAGGTAAACCTTTCTTGTAACTAGACTATTTTATTAGATTATTCCTATTAATACAGCCTTGGCAATGCAGGAAACAGTCTGGACCTGTGCAGTCCAGTTTCATTTACACAGGGGCACTGTAGGCACGGTGATGGGGCCCTGTCATATGTGCTATAGCCAGGCATGTTAGCATGTGTTTTAAACTTTAAAGTATAACTAAAGGCAAATCTTTGTTTTTTCTAGTTTTGGATAGAGTAGAGAGGGGTTAGAACCCCTGCAAGTTTTTATTTCTGTTTGTGCCCCAGTAAGGAGATTCTCCCTCTCTATTTGTTCTGTTTATCATTAAAAGTGAAAGTAGAAAAAAAAAAAAAAAATGTGTGTTGACCCTAGAAAAGTAATAGAGGAGAAATCTTTCAATGGGGACACTAGTTCTGATGATCTGGGGGTCCCCAAGTAATTCCCTTAATTTGCAGAGATTTCCTCTCATGTCCTGTGTGGCTAAGGGACAGGAAGTAAAGGGAAATCTCTGCAATAGGACACAGATTTTGGAAAAAAAAATCTGATCGGGTTATAACCCTCCCTTTCTCTATCCAAAATGAAAAAAAAAAGTTTTGCCTATAGTTCCACTTTAACCTGCCTGTCTTGATGTCCCTTTAAAAGGTTCAGAAAGCTCAGGGCGGCTGGAAGGATTGCCAATTCCGTGACTTCTGTAAATGGCTGTCACAGTGGTCACCTGATGATATGTGCTACATGTGAGAATTAAAGCCCACCCTTTTGCTGCGGCATATATATGTGTTATGCGGGTGGCAACAGGTTAAAGTGGTTGTAAATGGAACATGTAGTTCTATCTATGCTGATGATATTAGTAGAAATGTTCCCAGGGGTTCCCTCTTTACTGGCTTTTCCCCCCTCCTCCTTCCCACCCTTCCACATTTCCCATTACCCCCCCCCCCCCCTCCTTCCTTTGTTCCTTACGCCATATTTATTTTTCCCTGTGACAAAGTTATTCCTAATATTACATGTCAAAGTAGCTTAATGGGACAATACACAACCGGGCCCTAGTTGATCACAGATATACAGTTAATGACTTGCATTTTTCATGTTGTATGGTCATTTTTATTGGTATTCCCATCAAGCACATCTTATGTTTAGAGTGGTTTAATTCAAGGGTCTTGTGTTTATGAACATTTTGAAGGAAAGGCACTCCGTGTTGGTGCTCAATTTCACCTGTGTTTACATTATTGTTCTTTGATTGTGCCTTACATGACATTGTTACTTAAAAATATTGAAAAGTAAAGTAAAGATTTTTCTTGATTTCTTGATTTTTCTATGCATGTAGCTAAAAAAAATGTGTGTGTGCAGCAGCCCCCCAGTCCACCTTATGCCGCGTACACACGCGCTTCTCAGACTTCTGCTTAATTCGCTCGCTTCTGCCGTTCAGTTTGTGCTTGTGAGGTTTGTATCTGTCTTTCAGTGCGTGTGGATCAGTTCCTACCTGTTCTCAGGCCGTTCTGGTCCGCTCGTTCCTGTTTTTCAGGTCGTTCTTCATAGGCCTTGCTGTTCTTCAGTGCGTTCGGTTAAGTTGTTTGTTTGATCAGCCGACCGTTTTGAAGCCATGGAGTGTGGACGTACTCGGGAACGAGTTCGTGCTGTGCAGGGGCTCGGTGTTGCGGTTAACACCTTGGCCCGAGCCCAGTCCATGAACAGGGTGAGGAGGAGTTCATGGACCAAGAATTGGTTGCGCCAGCGTGACCAATTCTCGCATATGCCTTTGCTCCGTGAGATCCGTGAGAATAATCCTGATGATTTCAGGAATTATCTCAGGATGACGGACCCCATTTTTCACCGTCTGTTGGCTTCGCTGTCCCCTTATATTACCAGGCAGAATACCTGCATGCGGCAAGCCATCAGTGCGGAGCAGAGGCTAGTCGCCACGTTGCGTTACTTGGCGACGGGGAGAAGCTTGCAGGACCTCAAGTTCACGACAGGCATCTCCCCCCAGGCTCTGGGGCTCATTATTCCAGAGACCTGTTCTGCCATTATCCACGTCCTGCAGGAGGAATACATTAAGGTAAGTCTTCTCTTTTCAAATTACCTATGTCTTGTATGTTTGCTAATGTAGTGCATCAATGTCATCATTAGCTAATTACCATGATAGGACTATTCTATGAATGTCCCCTATTCCAGTATATTTTTTTTTTTTATTGTTTTGTATAGTATTTTATGGTTGACCTATCGAAATTGCTTTAAGAATGTATTATTTAGTGGGTCACATGCATATTTCCTTGCACCAACCTCCCCAGCATGGAATCTTGGCCCCCCTAAACACCCCTAGCCTAGTCACTTTCTTTGTTAAAAAATGTATATTACCAGCTCCATTGTACTGCTTTACTCACCCCCCCTTTCACCCCCCTTGCCCCTCACCCCTTTCACCCCCTTGCCCCTCATTTTTAAATTGATTGCATGTGGTTTGTGTCAGCTTGTAATTAACCCCCCCACCCCCACACTCACCCTCTTTAATTAATTGCATGTGGTTTGTGTCAGCTTGTAATTAACCCCCCCACCCCCACACTCACCCTCTTTAATTAATTGCATGTGGTTTGGGTCAGCTTGTAATTAACCCCCCACCCCCACACTCACCCTCTTTAATTAATTGCATGTGGTTTGGGTCAGCTTGTAATTAACCCCCCCCCCACCCCCACACTCACCCTCTTTAATTAATTGCATGTGGTTTGTGTCAGCTTGTAATTAACCCCCCCCCCCACCCCCACACTCACCCTCTTTAATTAATTGCATGTGGTTTGTGTCAGCTTGTAATTAACCCCCCCACCCCCACACTCACCCTCTTTAATTAATTGCATGTGGTTTGGGTCAGCTTGTAATTAACCCCCCCACCCCCACACTCACCCTCTTTAATTAATTGCATGTGGTTTGGGTCAGCTTGTAATTAACCCCCCCACCCCCCACACTCACCCTCTTTAATTAATTGCATGTGGTTTGGGTCAGCTTGTAATTAACCCCCCCACCCCCACACTCACCCTCTTTAATTAATTGCATGTGGTTTGTGTCAGCTTGTAATTAACCCCCCCCCCCCCACACTCACCCTCTTTAATTAATTGCATGTGGTTTGGGTCAGCTTGTAATTAACCCCCCCCTCCACCCCACACTCACCCTCTTTAATTAATTGCATGTGGTTTGGGTCAGCTTGTAATTAACCCCCCCACCCCACACTCACCCTCTTTAATTAATTGCATGTGGTTTGGGTCAGCTTGTAATTAACCCCCCCACCCCCACACTCACCCTCTTTAATTAATTGCATGTGGTTTGGGTCAGCTTGTAATTAACCCCCCCACCCCCCACTCACCCTCTTTAATTAATTGCATGTGGTTTGGGTCAGCTTGTAATTAACCCCCCCACCCCCACACTCACCCTCTTTAATTAATTGCATGTGGTTTGGGTCAGCTTGTAATTAACCCCCCCACCCCCCACACTCACCCTCTTTAATTAATTGCATGTGGTTTGGGTCAGCTTGTAAATAACCCCCCCACCCCCACACTCACCCTCTTTAATTAATTGCATGTGGTTTGTGTCAGCTTGTAATTAACCCCCCCACCCCCACACTCACCCTCTTTAATTAATTGCATGTGGTTTGGGTCAGCTTGTAATTAACCCCCCACCCCCCACACTCACCCTCTTTAATTAATTGCATGTGGTTTGGGTCAGCTTGTAATTAACCCCCCCACCCCCACACTCACCCTCTTTAATTAATTGCATGTGGTTTGGGTGACCTTACAATTAATTACTCCCCACCCACATCCCCATTATTATCTTCTCTGGGCCATCAGAGGGGTCATCAATCAGAGATTTGTCCCTTATCCTTAATGTTTTGGCTTTATTTCAAGGACTAACAAAATAAATACATATGTTGTTCCAAATTGTTTGTAAATTTGTTGGATTTAGTTTGGTGTTTTGCCTGGTTTTTAATTCGAATTTTATCTTTCTGTTTGACTTCACAGTGTCCTTCCACGCCACAGGAATGGCAGACTGTGGCTTCCCAGTTTGCTGCCCGTTGGGACTTTCCCAACTGCGGAGGGGCGATTGACGGCAAACATGTGCGAATTGTGCCCCCACCCCATTCGGGGTCTTACTATTGGAATTATAAGGGGTTCCATAGTATAGTGTTGATGGCGGTGGTGTCGGCACAATATGACTTTCTTTATGTGGATGTGGGGGAAAAACGGCCGGATGTCGGATGGAGGAGTCTTCAACCACACGGAGTTCGGCCATCGTCTCCAGACTGGTGGCCTGGAGCTGCCACCAGATGAAGATAATGTGGAGGGACTCCCGTTCGTTTTCATTGCCGACGAGGCGTTCGGTCTGGGTGACCACCTGATGAGGCCATTTCCCCAAAGATCCCTCACCCCTGAGAGGAGGATTTTTAATTTTCGGTTGGCCAGAGCAAGAAGGGTTGTGGAAAATGCCTTTGGTATTATGGCCAACCGTTTCAGATTGCTGCTTACATCCATACATCTGGCAGAGTACAAACTGAATACTATTATTCTTGCATGCTGTGTAATGCACAATTATCTACGTAAACATTCTGGAAGCTACACATTACCTATCGGGCCTGAGGCCGGAGTGGAAGGCGACATGACAGGGCTGGATAATCGCCGTCTTGGTTTGGCCCCACAATCAGCACAGCAAATGCGGGACCGTTATTTAAATTATTTTAATGGTAGGGGGGCCATTGCAATGGCAGCAGACCCTTAAAACATCTTTTTTTTTTAAAGAATAAATACAGTTATTTATGTATGAAAGATTGTTTTTTTCGTATTGTTTTGCTTTTAATTTTGCCTGTTTTATATGTTGTCCTAGTGCACTTATTAATAGTGGCAAACTTGGTTTGCGTTTAGTAAATAAGCCCCTTTGTCAATGAACCACAACATGTTTTGGTCAAACTGGTAGTATTTAAAAAGAAGAAGCCACACATTGTTTAATTTGTGCAAACATTTTTTTTTTTATTCTAGTGCACATCCAAACCTTTTTTTTTTTTGGTCATTTTTGGTAATATGTTTTTTTTTTTGGTTTTTTTTTAACAACATATTTTTTTTTTTTTGTTATTTTGTAAAAAAAATGTTGGTCTTTTTCTCACAACATATTTTTGTTTTTTTTGTGATTTATTTTTTTAAACAAACATAAAAACATGTTTTAAAATTGTAAAAATTTTTGGGTTAGCATTTGAAAATATTTACACAATGTAAAAGTCGGGAACTTACAAAGTTCAACAGGTAACCCATGAACAGTAGAAGCCAAATTTAGAATATGCACACTAATTTAACATGAAAATGGGTAATGTCAACATGTGCTATGTTCCATCATGGGGAATCAATGGACGTGTTTTGTGTGTGAAACCCCTTCCCTCTCACCTACTAGCATTAGGGGTTGCAAACACCAAATGCGTCCATTGAGATCCCCTGATGGCACATAGCACATGTTGACACACCATGTGCATATTAAAAATTTGGCCTCTAAAATTTTAAAACAATAGCGCATCAAAAGGGGAATGAAGGACATGATTGATGTTAGGAAATGGAAAAGGGGTCTTTAGATTCTCCCCAAAACATCAATCATGTCCTTCATTCCCTGCTGCATGGTGGCCATCTCCTTCTGCATTTTTTCCAGCTGCAGATTCCAGGCCATGATCTGGCCAATAAGCCTGTGGGCACTGTCTGTGGAAAATGGCTCCGCAGCTTGTCCTTCCACAAACAGATCAGCATCACCTAAAAGTTGGGTAGATAAAACACAAGAAAAAAAAAAGTGTCAAAAACATGCAGACCTTAATTTATTAGCTCAATCTGTGTTCTGAGACACTCACTTGGTGGGGTGCAGATTTGATCCACTTCAACCACCTCTTCCTCCACATCCACGCGTGGGCTTGGGCTAACTGCCCAATTTGTCTGGTGAGGCCGGGAGGTCCTCGTAGGTTCTGATTGACGTCTGAGTCTTTTGCCCCCTATGGTAATGGAACACAAAAAGGTACACTTTTAATCACACTGATATTTGAGTGCCAAAATATGATTATTAAACATTGTTTAAAAGTGTTGTCCAATTATTAGCAGTTTGTTAGAAGATCCTACTTGAAGACAGAATTGAAATGTCTATCTAATGAAACTCCAATACTTAAACCGGCCTTCAACCCTAAAGTTGAACTTCCGCTCATTGTATCCCTGCACCCCTGTGGTGTCTTATTTGGAACCTTTTAGGGGGGAGGGGTTGCAGATACCTGTGTAAGGCAGGTATTTGCACACACATCCGGCCCTAGACTCCCACAGAAGTATACGCCACATCCTGTCCCACCGTGCTGTCTGCTGGGACACACAGGGGTCCCAGAGCTAGCGCGGACCAGTCCTATTGCATTGCGCAACTGGCGCATGCCCAATAGTGACCCGGGAAGTGAAGCCGCAAAGATTAATTTCATGATTCCAAGATCAGAGATTGTAGCTGCAGCATCCAAGGGACAGGTGAGTGTACTTCTTAGAAAAGTCACCACCTACAGTATTTGTAGATGATGAGCATTTTTAGGGAATTTGGAGCTTGACACCCTGCTTAACAGATTTATCCCCCCCCCCCCCAAAACAGCTTCTGGAGTCCCTGTGTAAGTTACCCATAAAACCCTTACTACAGCAGTAATAGTATAGATAGTGACAATAATAAACAACCTTACAACTCCAACAACCCAAAGCCAGGTAAACAGAATAAACGTTATGAAGACAAACGAACTTTCATCAAGTCTGCGCAAGTTTCACGTACGAATGCTAATAACATGTGCGCAAGTTTCACGTACGAATGCTAATAACATGTGCGCAAGTTTCACGTACGAATGCTAATAACATCTGCGCAAGTTTCACGTACGAATGCTAATAACATCTGCGCAAGTTTCACGTACGAATGCTAAGAACATCTGCGCAAGTTTCACGTACGAATGCTAATAACATCTGCGCAGGTTTCACGTACAAATGCTAAGAACATCTGCGCAAGTTTCACGTACGAATGCTAATAACATCTGCGCAAGTTTCACGTACGAATGCTAAGAACATCTGCGCAAGTTTCACGTACGAATGCTAATAACATGTGCGCAAGTTTCACGTACGAATGCTAATAACATCTGCACAAGTTTCACGTACGAATGCTAATAACATCTGCGCAAGTTTCACGTACGAATGCTAATAACATGTGCGCAAGATTAGACATATCAAGTATAACCATAGTAGCGCACGTGCTTGACTTACTTTTTTTGATGGCTTTTCGAATTCTCCTGTACTGATCGTGCTCCCTGGATTTGATGTCGGACCATCGCTTGCGCAGTTGATCCTTGCCCCTTCGTACGCCGAATTTATGCTCCAGGGTGCTGACGACTGTAGTGAGAATCTTGTCCTTGCGCAAGTTGGGTCGAGGGTACGGGCCATTTTCCCCGTCGTAATCTTCCCTTTGGAGGATGTCCACCATCTCCACCATCTCTTCAAAGGCATATTGGTGGCCTTATATCTGCTGCTGGATGCAGATGTGTTCGCTTCTGGGCTTTCCTCCGCGCTACTGGCTGAGAATGTGTCCGCCATCTTCATGAATTTATTCACCCACAATGCAACGAGGGAAGCGGGGCGGGGAATACTCGTCAGGAGGAACGTCATGGGCGGGCGACGCGGAGGACGCAGGCGGACTTCGACGCGCGCGCAGTGTATATAAGGCTGTTTGAGGGCCCCACGTGTTCCCGAACGGAAGTAGCGAGCGCTCTGTACGAAGGTAAGTGTTTTCTAGGATGCATTACTGTGGTTTATTGGGTTTTGGGCCAGCATTTTTTAAGGATATGTGTGTGTTGCTGCCTGTGTGTAGGGGTTGCTGCCTGTGTGGGTGTGTTGCTGCCTGTGTGTAGGGGTTGCTGCCTGTGTGTAGGGGTTGCTGCCTGTGTGGGTGTGTTGCTGCCTGTGTGTAGGGGTTGCTGCCTGTGTGTAGGGGTTGCTGCCTGTGTGGGTGTGTTGCTGCCTGTGTGTAGGGGTTGCTGCCTGTGTGTAGGGGTTGCTGCCTGTGTGGGTGTGTTGCTGCCTGTGTGTAGGGGTTGCTGCCTGTGTGTAGGGGTTGCTGCCTGTGTGGGTGTGTTGCTGCCTGTGTGTGGGTGTGTTGTGTAATGTTTTGTTTGAAAAACTGGATGTGCGTTTTTAGTAACATTTGTGTTTTTGGTCTTTTGTATTGCCATTACTAACAAAACAGAAACAAACATGTCAGCAGCCCAGTTTAATCCATTTAAGGACCAGGAGTTCATGTCGGAATTCATTGCGCTGTACCGTAAAAATGCCAACCTGTGGCAGCTCAAGAACCCTTTATATGGAAATAGGGATGTCCGGAAGGTAACACTGGGGCCACTTTTGGATTTTGTGAAGACTCAAGTCCCCAACGCAGACATCAAGTTTGTTGAAGCCAGAATTTCAAGTTTAAGGCACATGTACAAGCGGGAGCGCAAGAAGATTGAGGAATCAGTCAGATCAGGAGCAGCAGCAGAGAATGTTTATGTACCCAAGCTGTGGTACTACAACCAACTGGCTTTTCTAGGTGACCAGATGGAACCCAGGCAATCACTGTCCACTCTTCCCTCCACCCTTCCCTCCACTCTTCCCTCCACTCTTCCCTCCACCCCAGCTGAGGCTTCCACGGAAGGAGAAGACCCCTCCACCTTGGAGCAGGCTGATGCGCCCAGCTGGAGCCAGGTATATATTTTGTAGCCTAAATAGTGATTGGGTGAATATTAATGATGTCAACGTAAAAATGTGAAACAATTAACACCCTGAACTCAGAATTGGGAAAAAAAACAGCCAAAAATTGCGCACACTTCTAAAAAGTGTTGGTGCTACATGTCGATACATATATAGTGTATACATACATCCAGTAGTGGCAAAAAATGCCTTATACAACATTGGTGATCTGCTTGGAAAATGCAGGGGTCCAAATGATAGCCTTTTGTATCTTTTTTAAATTTATCTGCTCGTTCATAAGTTTACAATTGGATGATTGAGGAGGCCATAAACCAAAAAACAGGTGTTTGATTTTTGTTTTCATTTCCACACAGGATGAGCTGACCCAGGATGATGCCGGGACAAGTGGTATGGAGGAGGAGGACATGACCAGCGAGAGCCAGGAGGTGGCTGGGCCCAGCACGAGCCAGACTGTCAGCCAGACTGTAAGAAGTCTACCTCCACCCCTGCCCTTACCCCAAGAAGGCCCAGGAGGATGACCATAGTTGAGGAGGAATCACTCCACCTTATTCGGCAGGCGAGTGAGATTCTCCAAAGACCCCCCATTCCAGAAGAGGCCTATGCCACCTACTTGGCCAGCAGGTTGCTGGAAATGGAGAAGGGCCAACGGCACCTGTGCGAGTGCCTAATTTTTGAAGCTATTAAGGGGGGTTTGAGGGGTCAATTAAGAGAATCCACCCGCCTGACACATGAAGGCCCGACAGCAACTTCTCCTCCTCCTCCTCCTCGTCTTCCTTCTTCTCCTCCTCCTCCTCCTCCTCCTACCACAAGTCAGCCTCCAAGGAAGCGTGCAGGGAAGACTGCAGGGAAGAGTGCAGGGCAGCGTGGTGGGAAGAGTCGGAAGTGATTGCCTGGCTTCAGTCTGGTCTCACAGAAGACACAGGCTGTTGTAGTGCCACAGCTTGGGGACATAGATGTCATCTGCTGCTGTTCCTGGTCTGTGTGATTCCTGGTCAATCTTCTTGTGCTCCCTATATTGGATCAAATATGCCCAAGCTTAATTTTTGGCTTCACAAACTTGATGTCTGCCGTTGGGGCAAAAAGTCTTCTCAAAATCTCAAAGTGGCTCCAGTGTTGCCTTCCTATTTTGTTTTGCCTTGTTTGTTTAAACCACAATAAATGGTAATTTGATTTCAAGAAAATAATGATATACGTGCTTGTTATTCAAAAACATAGTTTATTTAGGAGTAGGCAGGTACATGTCTAAATTATATGGAGGGCATTTCCAAAACGCACATTCATTTGACAATACAAGTGTAAAGTGCAACTTCAATGGAACTGCAAGTGCAGTCGCTGGAAAGGTGAGGGTTAAGATCTGAATTAAGGGCAAGCTCTGCTGACTCCACAATTGTATCATGTGTAATAACAAATCCTTTTGATAACCAACAAATAATAAAATATATCTAAATAGAGATATATGTACATATATATATATATATATATACATATATATCTATATATCTATATATATAAATATATATATATATGTATATATAGATATATATATTTTGTTTACTATTGAGATATATAGATATATTTTTAATTTGGTGATTTGGATATATATCTAGATCTATATCTATATCTATATCTATATCTAGATATATATATATCTATATAGAGATATAGATATATATATACAAATATATAACTTCACTAAACAATGCTGAAGAAAAAACGTTCGGGAGTACTCTGCGTGAATATACAAGCAGCAAGGCAAAATCATTCTTCAAGTACGATAACATACAAATTCCGCTGTCAGAAAATACCAAAAAAGATCAGCAGCGTGACGATTGTGCTAGCTTCAAAACGAAGGCTAGTTTTACCAGACCGAGCGAGTCCGTGACATACTTGCTACTGAGCATGCGTCCTTTTTGGTACGCCGGACCATACTACACGCGGCGGGATTGTCCGCCGGACTGCCAAGTCCAGCGGATAATTTTAAAACCTAGTCCGCCGTACTTTGGCCAAAAAAAGTCCGCCGCGCCCACACACGAGGGGATTATCCGCTGGACTTCGGTCCAGCGGATAATCCCGCGGGATAGTCCCTTCGTGTGTACGCGGCATAATACTTACCTGTGCCTCATCCGGCGATGTGCACGAGAGCAGTGGCTCTCCCGGGTCTCTTCCTTCTCATTGACTGAGACAGCAATGGGAGTCATTCGTGCCCACTACTGCCAATCAAATCTAGGGAGCCAATGAGGAGAGAGCGGGGCGGGGCCAAACCACGCTCCGTGTGTGAATGGACACACAGAGCAGTGGCTCTGGGGCAAGCCTGCTTGGTACCTACCACCATAGGCAGGAGGGAGGGGCCAGGAGCGCCAGCGGGGGACCCGAGAAGAGGAGGATTGGGGCTGCTCTGTGCAAAACCACTGCACAGAGCAGGTAAGTATAACATTCTTTTTTTTTTTTTAATCTGCCTTTAATATAAGTTTAATGGTGGCCTTCAGCCATAGCTACGATAATCTGAAAATTGCAATGCCATACTGAATGGTGGGAGCATCTTAAAAGGTAGGTCTGGAGTCTAGAGAGTCCACATTTACAGTGCACCTGACTGACATCTACCTACTCCCAACCATTTTGGTGACACTGCTAGTGTATTTAGCTGGCACTAGGTAAGTGACCCATTTTCATGCCCTCCATCTCCAGCCTAGACTCTCCACTTGCCCACTATATGACCACTGCCTGGGCTAAAGACAGGCACCTCTTTGTTGCTGGGACAGTGGCGTCACTATGGGGGTGCGAGGGGTGCGGTTCGCACCCAGGTGACACCCATCAGAGTAGTGACACCATCAAGTAGTATCCGGCTGCGATGGTGTTATCCCATCCATGACAGCGCACGGATTTTCCGCATCAATTATAGGGTGGGTTCTGGGTGCGCACCATGACCGGAAACTAGCCCACCCAGCATCCTGCAGGGCACTGTGGTAGGCTAGACAAGGGAGAGCCCGATGTGCTTGTCTGTCTAGTGTCTCCTGCTCTGTCCTGCTCCTGCTGTCACTCCGCACATATTTCGTTAAAAGTTTCAACTTTGAGTTCTATTATTTTCATGTGATATTCTTGTTCAAATTTGCTAGTTGCTTGATAGTTGTTAATGGCACTACTATTGCCATTATATGCAGTGTTCTATAGGAAAAAAAGGAGGGATACACCATGTTTTACTGCACCAGGTGACACCGACCCTAGTGACACCACTCTGCTGGCAGTGTCCTTTGCTCACTCTGTTCAGTAAGGGCTTTTGGTCGCCAACATTCCAGAGCATTCAAATGTACCTCCTCTCATCTACTTCTGCTCCTGCACATCACTCCTCCCCTTACTCCTCCTCTCCAGGCATCCAATGAGTGCAGACTACAGTGTGCATGACTCATGAACATTTACAGACTGTGCAGGCTGGTCCGCCTTGAAGAATTGCCTGACCCAGAAACCAGCTTTTTTAATGTGACAATCCCTAGCCCAGGGATATGCAATTAGCATACCTCCAGCTGTTGCAAAACTACAAGTCCCATCATGCCTCTACCCCTGGATGTCATGCTTGTGGCTGTCAGAGTCTTGCTTTGCCTCATGGGACTTGTAGATCTGCAAGAGCTGGAGGTCCGCTAATTACATATCCCTGCTTTAGGCTCACAGGAGCTTGTCAGGACTCAACAGAGGCATGTCCCACCAATTTCTGCTTCTGATTAGCCGACAGCATGGATGATATTGATTTTATGAGAAGGTGTAGTCTAGGAACAGGAAGAACTTCCCAGGATAGCTTGCAACTCTACTGATATGGTGGCTGCCCCACACTGCGGAGTTAATAAGAAAATTGGCTTAGGCAGAAGAGCAGCTGAAAAATGCCTACTGTTGGTGCTTTATTATTCACAATTAACTTGTCTCACACTTTTTCAAGGTTGTCTGCATCTTGGTCCACTTTAAAGGTCTACCCCAGGATTCACCAAAGTGATCAATATTAACACCCAAAAGTTGATGGGACAATCGAAGGGATTTATAACATAGCTGCAGGTCAAAAGGGGGCGTGGCCAAGATGGCGACCTAGGAGGACGTGTGGGACAGGAGCTCCGCAGGTGGAGGCTAACTTATCCGGCTACTGAGACACACATACCCGCTTAAACTGTCCTACAAGCACAGGCACTGACTGGGCATGAGAAGAGGTAACTCCGGGACCCCTCGGAAGCGCGCTCCGGCCCAGAAGCCCTCTCAAACACCCTGGGGCCCACGTGTACTGTGTGCGGCAGACATGGTGTCCCAAACAGAGCAAGCGTAGCCGTCCACGCTGGGAACGGACCAATTCAATGCCCTGATGCAGGTAATCACGGGTTGCCAAACCTCGCTGACAGCTAAGATTGAGCAGGTGCAGTTGGAGATGGGACTGGTCAGGAGGGACATGGATAAGGTCCGTGACCGGCTGTCGGAGGCTGAGAGAAGGGTCGGAGACGCCGAGGACACCCTTCGAGAGCATGACTCCTCCATACGCACTCTACATATTAGAATGAAGGTGGTGGAATCCCGTGCGGAGGACCAGGAAAATCGGAACAGGAGGAACAACCTCCAGGTGGTGGGACTCCCGGAGGGGGTAGAGGGCCGAGACCCGGTGTCCTACACTGAGCAGCTCCTTCGCGCGCTATTCCCGCAGGCACCATTCTCCCCGCACTTCGTGGTGGAGAGGGCCCATCGGATGCCATCAGTTAGAGGCCCACCTGGGGCTCCGCCGAGGACATTCATATTCAGGCTACTTAACGTCCGTGACCGAGACCTAATACTCAGAGAGGCGAGGAAGCTAGGGGAACTGCGACATGCAAATGCTAAAATCATGCTGTTCCCTGACTATTCTGTGGAGACCCAGAGGCAGAGGCGCACGTTTGACCACGTGAAGGCTCTACTCCGCGCGAAGGGGCTGAAGTATAACATGCTTTTTCCAGCTCGGCTCAAGGTGCTGGACGGAGAAACCTCAAGATTTTTCACCTCCCCTGAAGAGGCCTCGCGCTGGGTGGAATCCCTCCCCAGGGATCGATAGCTATCTGGAACGAGATCTCTCCTCCTCTTCGACCCTGACACCAGTTGCCTTTACCACCCTCGGCTGAGGGCTCCTCTCCTCTACGCTCCGGCTGCGGCGATTTGACTCTGCCATGCCAAGGATCGGGAAGAATATGGTAAACTGCTCCCATCATTAAGGTAACTTCCCTGGGGCCCAAGGGAGACAGTACTTTCCACTGACAGCCCGGACGCAACGCACGGGGTCTGGCCGCATTGCACCGGGACGGACCAGATCGGGTGGGAGTCTATTGGGGAGGGAGGCTGACCCCTGCTGCTTCATCGCACCGCTCTCCCGTATGGAACTCACGTTTCCTTGATGATTGCTGCATGATGTTTGAGAGCGGGAGGCAAGAACTCGGAACCGATCCCCCCCCATCCCCCCTGCTTAATCTAAACGGCCCGGAACGATGCCCGTGCGGGTATGGAACTCATACTACCGTACACTGCCCCCCGGGAACGTCCCTAACGAACTGCCATACTCGGAGGGTCTACCTGACGATGAGAGGATGGAGGGGACGATGTGCTGGGGATGGGGAGGGGGGGAGCCCTTACGTGGTCCTGGACCCCCTGTGTACTTTTTATTTTTTATTATTTTTTCATTTTCTCCTTTTTACTTTTATCTGTCCCCCTCGCTTTCCATCCTGGAGGCGGGGTGGGGAGGGGGTTTCCCCCCCTCGTTTGGCTCAGGTTGTCCCAATCACGGGACCAAATTCCTCCTGCACAGTTGCAAAACTCCTAGAACTCATTTGGTATGCCTACATAGCAATGTAACTGAGTTTGTGCCCTTAGATAAGTCTAAGAGTTGGGTGCTAATCACCCCATGCAATGTCGTTTTGATTTTTCATGTGTCTTCTACTTATTCCCTCTGACGACCGGGACTGCAGAGTCCCATACCCATGTAGTTGAGAACTGTGTCCTTGGTGTGCTCTCGGTACACACCGCCCCCATAGGAATATTTCCTTAGATCTATAGTTTTGGGTTAGGTTTGGGTAATCAAGCGCCCTGTGATATGTTTATTACGGCGCGGGGTGGGATGGGTGGAGGAGTTATGTTCGCTGGTTTTATTCTTGTTTAGTTTTTTCTTTTCTCATTTTTGCTGTCTCTATGGTCTTAGACGACCATACACAGACCTACACAATATGCAAATGGTGATGTATGGTATTATGCTTACTTTCCATCTATATCGACAGTGGTATACGACTGACTTGCGGGTGGGGGGGAGGTGTGCCCCCATAGATGGTTGGACTGAGGAATACCCCGACACTTATCTAACCCTAAATGCTCCATGGCTCCCTTAAAGATTCTATCATGGAACGTGAGGGGGATGAACGATAAAATAAAGCGCTCCTTAGTATTTCACTATGTGCAGAAACATAACCCCCAAATCTGTATATTTCAAGAAACACACCTGCTGGGTGGGAGGGTCATGGGCCTTAAACGTCCCTGGGTGAACCACCACTACCATGCCACCTATTCTAGTCACGCCAGGGGCGTCAGCATACTAATCCACAAATCTCTAGCCTTTGAACTGCTTACGGTTAAAGTAGACCCGGATGGACGGTACGTGCTTTTGCACGCTATTGTCGATACGGTGGAGATGGTGATAGTTGGTATATATGCGCCTCCGTCAGCCACTCTCACATTCCTAAGGTCCATTACTACACTACTGGCCCAATTTCCTACGGACAACATACTGGTGGTAGGAGACTTTAACGCGACCCCGAACCCCTCCCTAGACAAACTTTCTCCTGACTCTGACACGGACTCGTCCTTATCAAGATGGGCACAAAACTACGGTTTGGTGGATATATGGCAGTGGAAGCATCCCCTGGAGCGTATGTATACATGTCATTCCCTGACGCATAATACGCTATCCCGTATAGACCTGATATATGGTAGCGCCGGTATGCTACCCAAAATCCAGGACATTAGGATGCTTCCCCATGGTTTCTCTGACCACTCCCCCCTTCTCTGCTCCATACAGACCATGACTCCTCAGGCAGACAGGATCTGGCGACTATCTAAATTCTGGATCAGCCACCCTACGCTTGAAATAGAGATAGCCAAACAAATAGCGCAGTACTGGTTGGTGAATGGGGGGTACCACATCGCCTAGTAACGACTGGGAGGCCTTCAAGGCATATACTAGGGGTTGTTACATTTCCTCTATCAATCAGGAACATAGGAACGATCAGATAATATTGGAGGAGGCGGAGGAGAAGGCCCAGGCACTCGAGGCACGCTTTGCCTAAACGGCTAACCCCATCACAGCTCAGGATATGAGGGTGGCGTATAGGGAAGTAATGCTGCTCCGAGTGGCAAAGGTAAAAAAAAAAACAATTGGTTCAAACACAGCGTATATTTGAACAGGGTGACAAGACCGGGAGGATGTTAGCATGGATCTCTAAGGAACAGACCACGGTATCCGCTATTCCCCGAATATTGCGAGACGATGGTACGCTGGCGTCGGACCCGGGAGCAGTTAATACCTGCTTTGTAGACTATTACACTAAACTATACTCCTCCCGAACGCAATGCACGGACGTGGAACTAGCTAATTACTTAGACTCCGTGACATTCCCGACCCTAACGCCCCCCGCGAGGGACCTCTTGGATGCCCCGATCTCCACAGAGGAAGTTCGTATAGCGTTAGGCTCACTGCAGGCGGGTAAGACCCCAGGCCTGGACGGTTTGCCACCAGAGTTCTACAAGCAGTATGCTGAGGAACTAGTGCCCAGACTACACAATATGATTACCAAAATGCTGAAGGACAGGGTCCTCCCCCCATCGATGGCTCAAACCATAATAGTTGTGATCCCTAAGCCTGGGAAGGACCCTCAACTGTGTTCGTCCTACCGGCCTATATCCCTTTTAAACTCAGATGCAAAAATCTTGACCAAGATCCTTGCCAGACGCCTAAACGAAGTAATACTCACCCTAATCCACGAAGATCAGTCAGGTTTCATGCCCGGTAAGGGGACAGATATTAATCTTCGAAGGTTATATGCGGTGCTGGCTTCGGGTAGGGGGGACGCCCAGCCTGCGGTGGTAGCCTCTCTGGACGCAGAGAAGGCCTTCGACTCGGTCGAATGGCCTTATCTGTGGGAGGTCCTCCGCAGGTTCGGTTTTGGCCCAATCTTTATATCCTGGGTGGAAGCAGTGTATAGGAACCCCACAGCCAGGGTCCGCACAGGTTCGGCTCTCTCACCACCTTTCGCCCTGGGTAGAGGTACAAGACAAGGGTGCCCCCTATCGCCAGGTTTGTTCGCACTAGCCATAGAACCAATTGCGATACTTCTAAGGTCCAGCCAGGACATACAGGGTGTCACGATAGGCCCAATACATGAAAAAGTTTCGCTATATGCTGATGACACCCTTCTGTACCTCAAAGATGACGGTGTCTCTCTCCAAAAGGCTCTAACAGTCATCAACACCTTTGGGGAATACTCGGGGTTGTGCATTAACTGGGGTAAATCTATACTATTCCCCCTACATTCCGATAATGCTCCACGGCTATCGGATGCAACTGCAGAGGGTCTCTCAGTTCAGGTACCTGGGGGTTGAAATACACCGGGATCTAGGCAAATTTATCAATCTAAACCTGACCCCGATAGTATCTCACTTGTCACAAAGATGTGCGGTTTGGAAGTCCCTCCTGCTCACACCGGTGGGGCGGGTCAATCTTATTAAGATGACAATACTTCCAAAATTCACATACCTCTTCAGGCAGACGCCTGTAGTGGTGCCCGTCTCCTTTTTCAAAAAGGTAGATAGTATCCTAACTAATTTCATATGGAAAGGGGCGACACCTAGAATAGCAAAGACAACCCTTCAACTTCCACTTATGCTGGGAGGGCTGGCCCTGCCGAGTCTCATAAAATATTATTGGGCGGCGGTATTAGTCACTGTTCAGTGGTGGCTATCCGAACAACTGACCAACCCTGCGTCCGCACTGGAGGCCGCACTGCTGGGCTCTCAGGTGGAGCTCAGGAACCTGGTATTTAGGGGTCCCACATCCAACCCGGAGGTATCCACCCCCATGAAAACCACCCTCAGAGTGTGGGACGAGGTATATACATTGTTGCAGGAACCAGATGTGTGGTCCCCCCACACCCCACTGTGGGGTAACCCCCGACTGCCCCACTTCCATTCTATTCCTGATCCGATCATATGGGTCAGGCATGGAATTACACACCTGAGAGATGTGGTCACTGGGGGGCGTCTAGCCTCCTTTGACGACCTAAAAAGAGATAGGGGCCTACCAAACTATATGTTCTTTAGGTTCCTCCAGTTGCGCCATGCATACCAAACTCAATTCCCTCGGGCGATAACGCTGCAGATGTCGACTCTAGAGTCTAATCTGAGATCCGCTGAAAAAGGGGGCACACTCTCTACACTCTACAACATGCTGGCAGTTCTGGACACCTCTAAAGTAACACAGTTATATAATAGCTGGCAGGCAGATATCCCTGAACTGGCTGACGATGATTGGGAGGAGGGCATTCAGCAATACTTGCCACTAATGATCTCTGCTAGGGATAGGTTCGCACAACTGAAATTCCTACACCGTACCCAATACTCACCTGCTCGCCTGGCAAGGATCTATCCTGGTCGCTCAGCGGTGTGCCCCAGGTGTGGCCAGGATGACGCAGGCTTTTTCCATGTTGTCTGGTCTTGTCCCCGAATAGAGGTATTCTGGAGGGAAGTGTTGGCAGATATTAACTCCATAGGGAAAATTAGGGTCCCCTACAGCCCCATCCCCCTCCTGTTGGGGGTCTGCGACTTCCTTGAAGCTCCCCAAAAGAGGAAGCTCTTTGTTTTTTACGCATCCTACTACGCCAGGAAAGCCATTCTTTTGTTTTGGAACCAAACCCAACCCCCCACTAGACAGATATGGATGAAGCTAATTAATGATGCCTTGCCCCTCTACAAGCTGACATACCTGGGCAGGAACTGCCCGAACAAATTTGACAAAATTTGGGCCCCTTGGATATCAGCACGTGACCTGACCCTTTACTAAAAAATGGTCCATCCCATCTGACTCATACATGACTGATGTGATACAACAGGTGCCATAGGTTTGCCATGGGGTATTCTCCCTCTTTTGTTGGGCCTTGCGCCTCGATCCACTTGCCACCCTACTGTTCGCTATGAACTGGGAAAGTTCTGTGATAAAGTGTAATCTCACTCTAAACCACCTGCATACATGTACAAATGTTTTTGTTTCTCTGCTCATGTATGAAGTATCTTTGTACCGTGCATAACACTCTGTTGGTCTGTTGAAAAATAAATAAAGTTTATGTTAAAAAAAAAAAGCATAGATTAAGAGCAGGTATGCCTAGAGAGAGCCCACTTCTCCTTAACTTTATAGGGACACACTAGACACCCAGCATTAGCACAATGGCAGCATAGGTATCCAGTGCGTCCCCTAACCAATTTACCAGCAACACAAACAAACCACCCTAACCTACAGTATAACTGGCCTTTGTAGCAAGGAGCACATGGACAGGCTCCTTGCTGCAAAGTTACAGTGGCTTGCGAAAGTTTTCGGCCCCCTTGAACTTTTCAACCTTTTGCCACATTTCAGGCTTCAAACATAAAGATATAAAATTTTTATTTTTTGTGAAGAATCACGTACAAGTGGGACACAATTGTGAAGTGGAACGAAATCTATTGGATATTTTAAACTTTTTTAGCAAATAAAAAACTGAAAAGTGGTGCGTGCAAAATTATTCGGCCCCTTTACTTTCAGTGCAGCAAACCCACTCCAGAAGTTCAGCGAGGATCTCTGAATGATCCAATGTTGTCCTAAATGACTAATGGATTTGGATACAAAAAGATTTCCCAAGCTTTAAACATCCCAAGGAGCACTGTGCAAGCGATCATTTTGAAATGGAAGGAGTATCAGACCACTGCAAATCTACCAAGACCTGGCTGTCCCTCTAAACTTTCAGCTCAGACAAGGAGAAGACTGATCAGAGATGCAGCCAAGAGGCCCATGATCACTCTGGATGAACTGCAGAGAACTACAGCTGAGGTGGGAGAGTCTGTCCATAGGACAACAATCAGTCGTACACTGCACAAATCTGGCCTTTATGGAAGAGTGGCAAGAATAAAGCCATTTCTCAAAGATATCCATAAAAAGTCTCGTCTAAAGTTTGCCACAAGCCACCTGGGAGACATACCAAACATGTGGAAGAAGGTGCTCTGGTCCGATGAAACCAAAATCGAACTTTTTGGCCACAATGCAAAACGATATGTTTGGCGTATAAGCAACACAGCTCATCACCCTCAACACACCATCCCCACTGTCAAACATGGTGGTGGCAGCATCATGGTTTGGGCCTGCTTTTCTTCAGCAGGGACAGGGAAGATGGTTAAAATTGAGGGGAAGATGGATGCAGCCAAATACAGGACCATTCTGGATGAAAACCTGTTGGAGTCTGCAAAAGACCTGAAACTGGGACGGAGATTTATCTTCCAACAAGACAATGATCCCAAACATACAGCAAAATCTACAAAGGAATGGTTAACAAATAAACGTATCCAGGTGTTAGAATGGCCAAGTCAAAGTCCAGACCTGAATCCAATCGAGAATCTGTGGAAAGAGCTGAAAACTGCTGTTCACAAACGCTCTCCATCCAACCTCACTGAGCTCGAGCTGTTTTGCAAGGAAGAATGGGCAAGAATTTCAGTCTCTCGATGTGCAAAACTGATAGAGACATACCCCAAGCGACTTGCAGCTGTAATCGCAGCAAAAGGTGGCTCTACAAAGTATTAACGCAAGGGGCCGAATAATTTTGCACGCCCCACTTTTCATTTTTAAAAAAGTTTCAAAAATCTCAAAGATTTCGTTCCACTTCACAATTGTGTCCCACTTGTTGGTGATTCTTCACAAAAAATAAAAATGTTATATCTTTATGTTTGAAGCCTGAAATGGGGCAAAAGGTTGAAAAGTTCAAGGGGGCCGAATACTTTCGCAAGCCACTGTATATGATGGGGTGGTTTCCATTTGTTTGTACAAACGTGTTCATGTCTCCTTATCCACACTACATGGGGTAGGGCAATTGTAGTTTGCAGAAAATACCTAGGAAGGAAGATATTCTTCTGTTCAGTTCATGGAAAGCAACAAGGACAATACATTTCAAGATCAACAGGTATTTTCTGAAAATGCAGAGAATCACCCAAGGTCTACCACAAGATGAAATAGATACGTGTCGGTGCTCAGGCTAAAATGTCCATAACACTTCCAAATGTCAAAGAAAAGCCGGCACACGAATGCTTCTGAAGTACTGGAATAAAATTGCATAAAGAAGAAGCATTCGTGTGACGGCTTTTCTTTGACATTTGGAAATTTTCAGAAAATGTTCTTGGATTAAAAGAAGAAAACTAACACTCTAAGGACTGTAAACTGCAAAATTTTGCTCTTGGGTTTAGTTATCCTTTAATTATTCAAGTCCCTGTAGGGCTTCACACCATTCATATGAAGGTAAGGTGGCTAGTGGAAAGGCAGTGATACCTAGGGTTGGATGGTCAGCCGCAAGCTAGAGCCACCTGGAATTCACTCTAGTAACTGTGAGTTGTTACTGGCCTTGTTTACTAGTGTGCTTTGTGTTCTGTTTCTTGGACCTTCAACCCCACTCTCTCTTCCAGGGAGGATACCTCAGGGGGCGGGGACTGATGTGAATGTACAATATATATGTAAATATATGTATATATGTAAAGCACTGCATAAATTGATAGCGCTATATACAGTATCTCACAAAAGTGAGTACACCCCTCACATTTTTGTAAATATTTTATTATATATTTTCATGTGACAACACTGAAGAAATGACACACTGCTACAATGTAAATTAGTGAGTGTACAGCTTGTATAACAGTGTACATTTGCTGTCCCCTCAAAATAACTCAACACACAGCCGTTAATGTCTAAACCGCTGGCAACAAAATTGAGTACACCCCTAAGTGAAAATGTACAAATTGGGCACAAAGTGTCAATATTTTGTGTGGCCACCATTATTTTCCAGCACTCCCTTAACTCTCTTGGGCATGAAGTTCACCAGGTTGCCATTGGAGTCCTCTTCCACTCCTCCATGACGACATCACAGAGCTGGTAGATGTTAGAGACCTTGCGCTCCTCCACCTTCCGTTTGAGGATGCCCCACAGATGCTTAATAGGGTTTAGGTCTGGAGTCATGCCTGACCAGTCCATCACCTTTACCCTCAGCTTCTTTAGCAAGGCAGTGGTCGTCTTGGAGGTGTGTTTAGTGTCTTTATCATGTTGGAATACTACCCTGCGGCCCAGTCTCTGAAGGGAGGGGATCATGCTCTGCTTCAGTATGTCACAGTACATATTGGCATTCATGGTTCCCTCAATGAATGCATCCCTGATCATGCTCCACTGACGTGGGGAAAAAAAACCAAGCTCCCCTGACCCTGTCCTGGTGCCGTAGTCGCAAAGGTACTCATTGATGGCCCTCTGCTGCGTGTGCAGTCGCTGCAGCATGGCCAACGTTGAGTTCCACCTGGTGGGCATGTCACATATTAGGCGGTTCTTGGGCAGGTTCAGCTCCTTTGCAGCTCAGTCAGCCGAGCACTGGCATTATAAGATCGGCGGAAATGCACACAGACTTTCCTGGCCTGCCTCAGGACATCCTGTAAGCCTGGGAACCTGCCCAAGAACCGCTGCACCACCAGGTTGAGGACGTGAGCCATGCAGGGCACATGGGTGAGCTGCCCCTGTCGCAGGGCGGAGAGGAGGTTGGTGCCATTGTCAGAAACGACCATTCCTGGCTTAAGCTGACGTGGCGTCAACCACCTCTCGGCCTGCCCCTGCAGAGCTGCCGGAACCTCTGGCCCAGTGTGGCTCCTGTCCCCCAAACACACCAGCGCAAGCACGGCATGGCATCTTTTTGCCTGCGTACTTGCGTAGCCCCTTGTACGCCTACGGAGCACCGCTGGTTCCAAGGACAGAGCACTGGAGGAAGAAGAAGAGGAGGGGGGGGTGGAGGAGAGAGGTGTGTCACAACCAGTAGCAGTAGTCGCGTTTTGGAGGCGTGGTGGCGGAACAACCTCCAACACTACTGCACCTTGTCCTGCATCCCTCCCAGCTGCCAATAGAGTGACCCAATGGGCCGTGAAAGAAAGGTACCTTCCCTGTCCATGCCTGCTGGACCATGAGTCAGCGGTAATATGCACCTTACCGCTGACCGCCCTGTCCAGCGAGGCATGGACATTGCCCTCCACATGCCGGTAGAGAGACGGAATCGCCTTCCGCGAGAAAAAGTGGCGTTTGGGAACCTGCCACTGAGGAACCGCACATTGAACAAACTCACGGAAGGGGGCCGAGTCTACCAACTGAAAAGGCAGCAGTTGAAGTGCTAGCAATTTAGCCAGGCTAGCATTCAACCGCTGGGCATGTGGATGGCTGGGAGTGTACTTCTTTCTACGGTCCAGCAGCTGGGGCAGGGAAATTTGCCTGCTGCAATCGGACGTCGTTGTACTGCAAGTACTTGGTTGTGACACACCTAATTCTTCACCTTCAGTCCTCTCAGAGCAGCTTTCAGAGAGGACTGAAGGTGTAGTGGGGATGGAGATCCCAGCTGAGGAGGAGCAAGGAGAGGTCCGCTTAGTTCTTTGGTGTGGGTCTTTTATGTGTGCCTGCCAACGAGCTGCATGGCAGGTCGCCATATGTCTGGTCATGCTTGTGGTGCCCAAGCGGCTGATGTTTTGGCCACGCGAGATACGCTTGAGACAAATATTGCAAATAGCAGTGGTGCGATCTGCTGCACTCGTCTCAAAAAAGGCCCACACCAAAGAACTTTTCTGATAACGTGCAGAGGCAGCGCCCTGCACAGGCGGAGCTCTGCGGTGTTGTACAGTTGCTGTGCTGGCCTCTACCTGGCCTCCAGGGGGCATCCTGCCTCGTTGGACATGTGACGCCGCATCCTCCTCCTCCTCGTCCTCCTCCTCATCCTCTCTCCCTTCAGGCACCCACGTGGAGTCAGTGACCTCATCATCCCCTCCCTCTTCACCACTAGAGCAAACCTGGCAGTAAGCTGCAGCTGGTGGAACAGTACTGCCAGATTCCTCAAGCTGGGTATCATCATCCGAGCCTTCGAATCGTTGGGCATCCTCCTGGAGCATGTACCCAACACTGTGCTCAAAGAGTTCGGGGGACTCCTCAGGAGGACATGGTGGGTCTAGGGAAGGGGTGGCTGATGATGCTCTGTCAGTACCCTGAGCCTGGGTGAGAGAGGATGAGGAGGATGAGGAGGGCTTGGTCATCCATTCTACCAAGCCTTCAGCATGATGCGGCTCCACATGTCCAGCTGCCGAAAACAAAGACGCGCGTGTCCCATGGCCACGTGCTGATGACGATGCACGACCACGTCCACGTCCACGGCCACGTCCACTAGAAACAGAGCCTGCCTGCCCTGTGTTCTTGGCTCTGCACGCTCTGCCTCCCCTTGGTGGTCTTCCAGCCATTGTAGTCGGTAGTCCTGTGGGTGCTGCTGAGAAGAATATATAGGAGCTCTGTGTGATGCCACTAACACACTAGAAGTCCTGTGGGTGCTGCTGAGAAGAAAATATAGGAGCTCTGTGTGATGCCACTAACACACTAGAAGTCCTATGGGTGCTTCTGCAAAGAAAATAGAGGAGCTCTGTGTGATGCCACTAACACACTAGAAGTCCTGTGGGTGCTTCTGCAAAGAAAATAGAGGAGCTCTGTGTGATGCCACTAACACACTAGAAGTCCTGTGGGTGCTTATGCAAAGAAAATAGAGGAGCTCTGTGTGATGCCACTAACACACTAGAAGTCCTGTGGGTGCTTCTGCAAAGAAAATAGAGGAGCTCTGTGTGATGCCACTAACACACTAGAAGTCCTGTGGGTGCTGCTGAGAAGAAAATATAGGAGCTCTGTGTGATGCCACTAACACACTAGAAGTCCTATGGGTGCTTCTGCAAAGAAAATAGAGGAGCTCTGTGTGATGCCACTAACACACTAGAAGTCCTGTGGGTGCTTCTGCAAAGAAAATAGAGGAGCTCTGTGTGATGCCACTAACACACTAGAAGTCCTGTGGGTGCTTATGCAAAGAAAATAGAGGAACTCTGTGTGATGCCACTAACACACTAGAAGTCCTGTGGGTGCTTATGCAAAGAAAATAGAGGAGCTCTGTGTGATGCCACTAACACACTAGAAGTCCTGTGGGTGCTTCTGCAAAGAGAATAGAGGAGCTCTGTGTGATGCCACTAACACACTAGAAGTCCTGTGGGTGCTGCTGAGAAGAAAATAGAGGAGCTCTGTGCGATGGGACTAACACACTTCAAGTCCTATAGGTGCTTCTGAGAAGAAAATGTAGGTCTGTGTGTAATGGGACTAACACACTTCAAGTCCTATAGGTGCTTCTGGGGAAGAAAATGTAGGTCTGTGTGTAATGGGACTAACACACTTCAAGTCCTATAGGTGCTTCTGGGAACAAAATATATGATCTCTGTGTGATGGGACTAACACACTTCAAGTCCTATAGGTGCTTCTGGGAACAAAATATATGATCTCTGTGTGATGGGACTAACACACTTCAAGTCCTATAGGTGCTTCTGGGAAGAAAATGTAGGTCTGTGTGTAATGGGACTAACACACTTCAAGTCCTATAGGTGCTTCTGGGAACAAAATATATGATCTCTGTGTGATGGGACTAACACACTTCAAGTCCTATAGGTGCTTCTGAGAACAAAATATATGATCTCTGTGTGATGGGACTAACACACTTCAAGTCCTATAGGTGCTTCTGGGAAGAAAATGTAGGTCTGTGTGTAATGGGACTAACACACTTCAAGTCCTATAGGTGCTTCTGGGAACAAAATATATGATCTCTGTGTGATGGGACTAACACACTTCAAGTCCTATAGGTGCTTCTGGGAAGAAAATGTAGGTCTGTGTGTAATGGGACTAACACACTTCAAGTCCTATAGGTGCTTCTGGGAAGAAAATGTAGGTCTGTGTGTAATGGGACTAACACACTTCAAGTCCTATAGGTGCTTCTGGGAACAAAATATATGATCTCTGTGTGATGGGACTAACACACTTCAAGTCCTATAGGTGCTTCTGGGAACAAAATATATGATCTCTGTGTGATGGGACTAACACACTTCAAGTCCTATAGGTGCTTCTGGGAAGAAAATGTAGGTCTGTGTGTAATGGGACTAACACACTTCAAGTCCTATAGGTGCTTCTGGGAAGAAAATGTAGGTCTGTGTGTAATGGGACTAACACACTTCAAGTCCTATAGGTGCTTCTGGGAACAAAATATATGATCTCTGTGTGATGGGACTAACACACTTCAAGTCCTATAGGTGCTTCTGGGAACAAAATATATGATCTCTGTGTGATGGGACTAACACACTTCAAGTCCTATAGGTGCTTCTGGGAAGAAAATGTAGGTCTGTGTGTAATGGGACTAACACACTTCAAGTCCTATAGGTGCTTCTGGGAACAAAATATATGATCTCTGTGTGATGGGACTAACACACTTCAAGTCCTATAGGTGCTTCTGAGAACAAAATATATGATCTCTGTGTGATGGGACTAACACACTTCAAGTCCTATAGGTGCTTCTGGGAAGAAAATGTAGGTCTGTGTGTAATGGGACTAACACACTTCAAGTCCTATAGGTGCTTCTGGGAAGGAAATAAAGGTCTGTGTGATGGGACTAACACACTTCAAGTCCTATAGGTGCTTCTGGGAACAAAATATATGATCTCTGTGTGATGGGACTAACACACTTCAAGTCCTATAGGTGCTTCTGGGAAGAAAATGTAGGTCTGTGTGTAATGGGACTAACACACTTCAAGTCCTATAGGTGCTTCTGGGAAGGAAATAAAGGTCTGTGTGATGGGACTAACACACTTCAAGTCCTATAGGTGCTTCTGGGAACAAAATATATGATCTCTGTGTGATGGGACTAACACACTTCAAGTCCTATAGGTGCTTCTGGGAAGAAAATGTAGGTCTGTGTGTAATGGGACTAACACACTTCAAGTCCTATAGGTGCTTCTGGGAAGGAAATAAAGGTCTGTGTGATGGGACTAAAACACACTTCAAGTCCTATAGGTGCTTCTGGGAAGAAAATGTAGGTCTGTGTGTAATGGGACTAACACACTTCAAGTCCTATAGGTGCTTCTGGGAAGGAAATAAAGGTCTGTGTGATGGGACTAACACACTTCAAGTCCTATAGGTGCTTCTGGGAAGAAAATGTAGGTCTGTGTGTAATGGGACTAACACACTTCAAGTCCTATAGGTGCTTCTGGGAAGGAAATAAAGGTCTGTGTGATGGGACTAACACACTTCAAGTCCTATAGGTGCTTCTGGGAACAAAATATATGATCTCTGTGTGATGGGACTAACACACTTCAAGTCCTATAGGTGCTTCTGGGAAGAAAATGTAGGTCTGTGTGTAATGGGACTAACACACTTCAAGTCCTATAGGTGCTTCTGGGAAGGAAATAAAGGTCTGTGTGATGGGACTAACACACTTCAAGTCCTATAGGTGCTTCTGGGAACAAAATATATGATCTCTGTGTGATGGGACTAACACACTTCAAGTCCTATAGGTGCTTCTGGGAAGAAAATGTAGGTCTGTGTGTAATGGGACTAACACACTTCAAGTCCTATAGGTGCTTCTGGGAAGGAAATAAAGGTCTGTGTGATGGGACTAACACACTTCAAGTCCTATAGGTGCTTCTGGGAAGAAAATGTAGGTCTGTGTGTAATGGGACTAACACACTTCAAGTCCTATAGGTGCTTCTGGGAAGGAAATAAAGGTCTGTGTGATGGGACTAACACACTTCAAGTCCTATAGGTGCTTCTGGGAAGAAAATGTAGGTCTGTGTGTAATGGGACTAACACACTTCAAGTCCTATAGGTGCTTCTGGGAACAAAATATATGATCTCTGTGTGATGGGACTAACACACTTCAAGTCCTATAGGTGCTTCTGGGAAGAAAATGTAGGTCTGTGTGTAATGGGACTAACACACTTCAAGTCCTATAGGTGCTTCTGGGAACAAAATATAGGAGCTCTGCCTGCCTGCCACAAACACACTACAAGTCCTATAGGTGCTTCTGGGAACAAAATATAGGAGCTCTGCCTGCCTGCCACGAACACACTACAAGTCCTATAGGTGCTTCTGGGAAGAAAATGTAGGTCTGTGTGTAATGGGACTAACACACTTCAAGTCCTATAGGTGCTTCTGGGAACAAAATATATGATCTCTGTGTGATGGGACTAACACACTTCAAGTCCTATAGGTGCTTCTGGGAAGAAAATGTAGGTCTGTGTGTAATGGGACTAACACACTTCAAGTCCTATAGGTGCTTCTGGGAACAAAATATATGATCTCTGTGTGATGGGACTAACACACTTCAAGTCCTATAGGTGCTTCTGGGAAGAAAATGTAGGTCTGTGTGTAATGGGACTAACACACTTCAAGTCCTATAGGTGCTTCTGGGAACAAAATATATGATCTCTGTGTGATGGGACTAACACACTTCAAGTCCTATAGGTGCTTCTGGGAAGAAAATGTAGGTCTGTGTGATGGGACTAACACACTTCAAGTCCTATAGGTGCTTCTGGGAACAAAATATAGGAGCTCTGCCTGCCTGCCACGAACACACTACAAGTCCTATAGGTGCTTCTGGGAACAAAATATAGGAGCTCTGCCTGCCTGCCACGAACACACTACAAGTCCTATAGGTGCTTCTGGGAACAAAATATAGGAGCTCTGCCTGCCTGCCACGAACACACTACAAGTCCTATAGGTGCTTCTGGTAACAAAATATAGGAGCTCTGCCTGCCTGCCACTAACACACTACAAGTCCTATAGTGCTTCTGGGAACAAAATATAGGAGCTCTGCCTGCCTGCCACGAACACACTTCAAGTCCTATAGGTGCTTCTGGGAAGGAAATAAAGGTCTGTGTGATGGGACTAACACACACTTCAAGTCCTATAGGTGCTTCTGGGAACAAAATATATGATCTCTGTGTGATGGGACTAACACACTTCAAGTCCTATAGGTGCTTCTGGGAAGAAAATGTAGGTCTGTGTGTAATGGGACTAACACACTTCAAGTCCTATAGGTGCTTCTGGGAAGGAAATAAAGGTCTGTGTGATGGGACTAACACACTTCAAGTCCTATAGGTGCTTCTGGGAAGAAAATGTAGGTCTGTGTGTAATGGGACTAACACACTTCAAGTCCTATAGGTGCTTCTGGGAAGGAAATAAAGGTCTGTGTGATGGGACTAACACACTTCAAGTCCTATAGGTGCTTCTGGGAAGAAAATGTAGGTCTGTGTGTAATGGGACTAACACACTTCAAGTCCTATAGGTGCTTCTGGGAACAAAATATATGATCTCTGTGTGATGGGACTAACACACTTCAAGTCCTATAGGTGCTTCTGGGAAGAAAATGTAGGTCTGTGTGTAATGGGACTAACACACTTCAAGTCCTATAGGTGCTTCTGGGAACAAAATATAGGAGCTCTGCCTGCCTGCCACGAACACACTACAAGTCCTATAGGTGCTTCTGGGAACAAAATATAGGAGCTCTGCCTGCCTGCCACGAACACACTACAAGTCCTATAGGTGCTTCTGGGAAGAAAATGTAGGTCTGTGTGTAATGGGACTAACACACTTCAAGTCCTATAGGTGCTTCTGGGAACAAAATATATGATCTCTGTGTGATGGGACTAACACACTTCAAGTCCTATAGGTGCTTCTGGGAAGAAAATGTAGGTCTGTGTGTAATGGGACTAACACACTTCAAGTCCTATAGGTGCTTCTGGGAACAAAATATATGATCTCTGTGTGATGGGACTAACACACTTCAAGTCCTATAGGTGCTTCTGGGAAGAAAATGTAGGTCTGTGTGTAATGGGACTAACACACTTCAAGTCCTATAGGTGCTTCTGGGAACAAAATATATGATCTCTGTGTGATGGGACTAACACACTTCAAGTCCTATAGGTGCTTCTGGGAAGAAAATGTAGGTCTGTGTGATGGGACTAACACACTTCAAGTCCTATAGGTGCTTCTGGGAACAAAATATAGGAGCTCTGCCTGCCTGCCACGAACACACTACAAGTCCTATAGGTGCTTCTGGGAACAAAATATAGGAGCTCTGCCTGCCTGCCACGAAACACACTACAAGTCCTATAGGTGCTTCTGGGAACAAAATATAGGAGCTCTGCCTGCCTGCCACGAACACACTACAAGTCCTATAGGTGCTTCTGGTAACAAAATATAGGAGCTCTGCCTGCCTGCCACTAACACACTACAAGTAATATATGTGCTTCTGGGAACAAAATATAGGAGCTCTGCCTGCCTGCCACGAACACACTACAAGTCCTATAGGTGCTTCTGGGAACAAAATATAGGAGCTCTGCCTGCCTGCCACGAACACACTACAAGCCCCTCTTTCTTAATCAATCTTTGTAACTGAATCTATCTAACTCAATCTCTGTAAGTAAATCTCTCTAACTAACTAAATGCAGCAGAGTGTCACAGATCTAGCCTGCTCAATCTGCGCCGGAACAGCATGTGACCGGCGCAGACGGCGTGGCGGCCTTTTATAGGGGGGGGCGTGTACTACAGCCCCTGAGCTGTAATTGGCTACAGGCGTCCTGCCTGTAGCCAATTATGGCTCTTCGAAATTCCGGGGCTGTGATTGGCCAAGCATGCGGGGTCACAGTGCATGCTTGGCCAATCATCAGCCAGCAATGCACTGCGCCGGCCGCGCCGGCCGCAATGCATTGCGGGGCCGCTCGCATCACACGAACGTGATGCGAGCGGCCAAAATAGTTCTGGGCTCGCCGAGCGAGCGAACGCCGGGTGCTCGATGCGAACGTGGGTTCGCATCGAGCACCGGGCCCATCCCTACTTGCAAACAGCCATGACATCTTCTCTCTTAAGAAACATCTAAAAGGTAAGACATATGTGTGCTGTGTGAATGGGAACACATAAACTTATAGCATGGTTTTCTCAAATTTGACTGCAAAGGTGCAAATACACTTTGGGGTGGATTTACTAAAGGCAAATAGACTGGTGCAGTTGCTCCAGAGCTTATTAAATGAGATAAAACTTCACTTTGCAAAGAATACCCAATCACATGCAAGGAAAAAATAAAATAAAGTAAAAAATCATTTTTTGCTTGTACATGATTGGACAAGGAATATCAATAGACCTTTCCCTAGTTTACTAGCTGTGGAGCAACTGCACATGCAAAGTGTTCAGTCCGTTTGCCTTTAATTTAAAGCCTGTAGGATTCTGTGCCTTCAAAGGAATATGGTTAGTATTAGGTCAATATATTATAAAAAATTTTGTTAGATTCAGAGATCTGCATAAATTATTTGTCTGCCTTTAAAAAAAATGCCAGTTTTTGGTTGTTATAGTCTATAATACTTGAGTGAAAAAAAAATGCGCATCAGTAGTTGTCAAGGGGTGTGCCTGCAGATAATCCCAGTGCAAACCTTATAATTTTATCATTGGTACTAAGTGCACAAGGCGTTCTGTGCTCACGGGATACAATTATGTAAATCTAAACTTACACTTGAGACAAGGCTCACACCTCATTTGATGGAAAGAGCAGCTTTTTGAGGCTATGCTGGAAGGCATGTGAGAATAAGAAAATGCAACAGTGAAAACTGATAGATGCTGTTGTTTTAAATCCTTCAAAGAGAATATAAAACAATCTCTTTAATATACACGTTGTTTGAGATGCTATGCAAATTAAAACATTTGCATATGATTTCCCCTGAGATTAAAGAAAAGAAAGTTTTCACCTTCAATAAAATGTGCTTTGTAGTAAGGGCGAAATGTAAAAATCGTAAATAAGATAATAGGTAAAGGGAAATATAGTATGTAAGGGTAAGATAATAGACAAAGGGATTATATATAACACAGGTAAAGTGGCTTTATCAAGCAAATTATGCATAGGAGTATCTAATGCAAATCCGATGGTTGCTCATACAGAAGAGCATTTGCAATAGCTTTTGTATATAACCTGCATCCACAATCCTGAAATGCCCACTGCAGCAGTTTTACTATCCTTAACCGCTTCAGCACCGGGCCATTTTTTACCCTTCCTTACCAGAGCACTTTTTGCGATTCGGCACTGCGTCGCTTTAACTAACAATTGCGCGGTCGTGCGACGTAACACCCAAACAAAATTGACGTCCTTTTTTTCCCACAAATAGAGCTTTCTTTTGGTGGTATTTGATCACCTCTGCGGTTTTTATTTTTTGCGCTATAAACAAAAGAAGAGCGACAATTTTGAAAAAAAACACAATATTTTTTACTTTTTGCTATAATAAATATCCCATTTTTTTTAAAAAAAAAACTATTTTTTTTACTCAGTTTAGGCCGATACGTATTCTTCTACATATTTTTGGTAAAAAAAATCGCAATAAGCGTATATTGATTGGTTTGCGCAAAAGTTATAGCGTCTACAAAATAGGGGATAGATTTATTGAATTTTTTTTTTTTTTTTTACTAGTAATGGCGGCGATCTGCGATTTTTTTTTCGTGACTGCGACATTGCGGCGGACACTTCGGACACTTTTGACACATTTTTGGAACCATTCACATTTACACAGCGATCGTTGCTATAAAATTGCATTGATTACTGTGTAAATGTGACTGGCAGGGAAGGGGTTAACACTAGGGGCGCTGTAGGGGTTAATGTGTTCCCTAATAGAAGTGATTCTAACTGTGGGGGGAGGGGACTCAAGGGGAGAAGACCGATCATGTGTTCCTCTGTACTGGGATCACATGATCGGTCTCCTCTCCGCTGACAGGACGTGGAGCTGTGTGTTTACACACACAGCTCCACGTTCCCGCCCGGTCCCGTTGTTTTAACGGGCAATCGCGGGTGCCCGGCGGACATCGCGGCCGCCGGGCACTCGCACCGGGTCCCGAGCGATGCCGCGCGCGCCCCCCCGGCGGCCGGGAATCCGAGGACGTCATATGACGCCCACCCAGGATGGGAGATCCACCTTGTGGGCGTCATATGACGGCGGGCGGTGTTGAAGTGGTTAAGAATGTTTGTTACTTAAAACATAAGCACACTTTAAAGATGAGCAGAGCCTGTTTAAAATTGTCGCAATGCCACTTTTAATCTGCAGCGTTAGAAGTTTATGACTTAAGCTGTAATTTTATAGCTCTCTTGTAATCTGCTTCTCTGCTGCTGTTTTCAAACAAATCGCCAGCGGCAGGATCACTAAGGCCAGCGTCAGAATCGCTAAGTTCCTGCCTGTTTGTCCCTATGGAATCACTCCCTTACTAGCTGAGGCAGCGAGATGTCGCTCCCATTGCTAGCGATCAAGGTTTAGCAGTGTTTGGGGCCAGAGAGATTTCATAGCGACAGATAGGCAGTCTCTTAGCAACTCAAAACATTACTAAATGCAGCAACAATAATCTCATGCTCAATGTACATGCACTAATTGTTGGCATTAAAGCCTGTAGAGCACCTGGTATTAGTGCATCACTTGTGTAATGCACGGGCTCTTTTCCCAGCCCCTGGTCCTTATAGAGATACTGTAAAGACCTGGCTGGAGGTACAATTAATAAACTATCCAAGTGATCAGAGAGGAGGGATCACCGTCACTCTCTGTGCATGTTCCATCTGGGACATGTAGGAGTTGATCTTAGACCCGAATGAGTTCAAATTTAATCAGAATCACTAGATTCTGGTGAAAAGTGCACCCTATTATTTAGGTAAAGGGGAAAGGTAATGGGGAGGGGTGGTTTGGGTTTTTAGAGATGGTGTGTGTGACCATGTTTCTTGTTACACCCTAATGAGTGTAATGTGAAACATGGTATAAAACGTGGGGAAAAAAATGTGGACTTAACCTTTAACAAACGTGTTTCCAACACCACATAGTGTGGTAGAGAGAGAGATGAACCAATCCACTCCATTACTAACCCAACACAGGACACAAGTTTACTTACATAATGGCAAAAGCAATAATGGGATTTATTAGCACTGGATAATTTGCTTGCAGTTGATAATATCCTAAGCTATGATTACAAAAAGCTAAGAGAGCAATATTTTGATCAACTGAATTTATTCCACTACCCTTGGAGGTCAGGAAGCAATTTGTTTTCTACCTGTGTGGCAGAATTGTCAGCTGCCCAGGGGTTTTGTTTTGACATCTTTTAGACCAAAACTACAGAAATTGAACTTGATACTTTTATTTTTTTTTTCAATCTTATGTAACCAGGACATTTTTACTTTTTTAGCTATTGAAACTAAAGATGAGTGTCAGTGGACATATTTTTACCTAAGCAAGGACATGCAGCAAACAACAGAAACAAATTTTATTGAATAGTCATTTTAATTTTAATAACTTACTTTTTTTTACTTGCTTACTGTTTCATATTTTCATGAGGTTATTGCATATACAGTTTTTTTTATTCTCTCAACTGACTAACTGTTTGTCAACCCTCTTCAACTCTGTTGAGCAAATGCTAAGATAACAGGATAAGCCATCTAGCGATTTTTCTGAGTACTTGAACCGAAAAAACTGAAAATGTAATATTCAGTCAATTTGTTGCAGTATTGAGCAGAAAGAGTGTATATGAAATAAGAAATATGACTGCCCCTATGTACTTATCAACTTCATCCACTTTACAGTCCATGGGTGATTAATAAAAAAAGAATATATTTTATTAAAAGTATGTATTGATATTATATACATTGATCTACAGTATTATTGTCATAAAATATTTTAATAATACGAAGTTCTTGATTAGTATGCTCAACGCTAGTAAAAGTTAACAAAGTATTCTTGGTTCAGATAACACTATTAACAATATTTAAAGGTTTCAAAAATCACTCACCTGGCACTGGGGAGCGAAAGTTCATTGAGGGAACCATGAATGCCAACATGTACTGTGACATATTGAAGCAGAGCATGATCTCCTCCCTTCAGAGACTGGGCTGCAGGGCAGTATTCCAACATGATAAGGACCTCAAACACACCTCCAAGACAACCACTGCCTTGCTAAAGAAGCTGAGGGTAAAGGTGATGGACTGGCCAAGCATGTCTCCAGACCTAAACCCTATTAAGCATCTGTGGGGCATCCTCAAACGGAAAGTGTAGGAGCGCAAGGTCTCTAACATCCACCAGATCCGTGATGTCGTCATGGAGGAGTGGAAGAGGACTCCAGTGGCAACCTGTGAAGCTCTGGTGAACTCCATGCCCAAGAGGGTTAAGGCAGTGCTGGAAAATAATGGTGGCCACACAAAATATTCACACTTTGGGCCCAATTTGGACATTTTCACTTAGGGGTGTACTCACTTTTGTTGCCAGCGGTTTAGACATTAATGGCTGTGTGAGTTATTTTGAGAGGATGGAAAATTACACTCACTACTTTACATTGTAGCAAATATAATTTCTTCAGTGTTGTCACATGAAAAGATATAAAAAAATATTTACAAAAATGTGAGGTGCGTACTCACTTTTGTGAGATACTATATATATATATATATATATATATATACACACACACACACACACACACACACACACACACACATATGTATTTATGGTCGTGGCCCTATGACCAAGACAAATATGGATCACATAAACACGTGACAACACTTACAACATAAATAGACCTAAGGTGTGGCTTTGGTCATGTGGTCGGTATGCCAAGAAAAGGGGGCAAAAATAACCAGGTAGGGAAATATACCTTTGTTGGCTCTAACCTGATTGAGCCAGCTTGGAGAAGGCTTGGGCCATCTTCACTTGAGGGTTTGTAATGTATCTGGCAAAGCAAGTGGACTTCCATCTGCCTAGTTTCTTAATCACATAGTCTGCGCCGATCCGGAAGAAATGTCTTGAATACCGACCAGGGTCAAGGCCTAAGTTGACCAGTAGGACCCTAACATGCTTAATAAACTGGCTGCCACTCAGGAGGTTGCCCGGAAAAGGTAGTAACGGGCTGGAGACTGACTGGCTGGGTAGGTGAGAGAGCAGCTGGTCAAGGATCGTTACTGAACACCAGGTGTTGCTGGTCCGAAAGAAGTTGATATCCACTTTGGGTCTGGTTTGCTGCATTTTGGAGACCGTAAGATGAAGGACATAATGGTTTGGGAAGTGAGTGAGGAGGTGTCTGTACAGTATCTGGCTACTGATGCTACCAAAAGTGAACTTTCTAGGCCCTAGGAAGCCAGGTAGATGGCCGCCTGGATGACTAGGCTGGGCAGAACCCCGAATGTGTGAGGATTTCAGACATGTCCCTAAAGATAGCGCTCGTGATGGATAAGCGTTTGCCGTTGGTTGCGAGCTGCTGCTTCTGGACACCGCGGAGGAGGGCTTTTACTGCATGGGCAGTAAACACAGATGGCTTTCCGGGATCTTGTAAGGACAGGAGGAAATGCTTAATACCGGCTAGGTACAGCCTGATAGTGTTATGAGCGGGAGCCAGCTGCGTGTGGCAATATGGTATGAAGGCTAGGACATGTGTGACGTCGTCTGCCGTGGTTCCGGGACTAGGAACTTACAGTAGGTGTTCGAGGCCGTGCGATAAGCCTTTAGTGTGTTGCTAGACAACGAGTGGTTGATGAGCCGGGTAGCGTTGGCAAGGTGTGGCTTCAATCCATTGTTAGTTGAGACCAAGGTGGGATAGGATTGGACGATGGATCGGCTCCGGGTTCCTGCTGGCTATGGGCACATTGAGGTTGTTGGACACCACTCTCAGCTTGTCTAGATCTACCAGGGGTATGTCCAGCCGTTCGATGGGCAGAAAATCATCGACATAATGGATAACCATCTGACATTGGGCCTGGTGTGACACTACCTGCCTGGAGTTTGCATGTTCTCCCTGTGCCTGCGTGGGTTTCCTCCGGGTACTCTGGTTTCCTCCCACACTCCAAAGACATACTGGTAGGTTAATTGGCTTCTGACTAACTTGGCCCTAGTATATGAATGTGAGTTAGGGACCTTAGATTGTAAGCTCCTTGATGGTAGGGACGGATGTGAATGTACAATGTATATGTAAAGCGCTGCGTAAATTGGCATATATAAGTACCTTAAATAATAATAATGAGGCCGGTGTGGAATCCTGCCATGAGGCCTTGAATATGGCCAGTGAAGGGGTGGGGTGTGTGGAGAGGTAAAACCCCAACCAAAGGACATCCACCTGGCTTAGTCAGGACTTTGGGTGTGCCTTATGGCATGATGTACAAACAACACTGGTTGAAGGAGCACCCTCCTTGGTTGAAGTTGTTACATATGACCACGCCCCATACTGAAAAGACTGGCCATCCCAACTTGTCTAGCTGCTGCTGTTGTGCAGGGGCTGGTGGGCCCTGACCAAGGCCGGAGGTGGAAGGGAAATTAAAGGGGTGCCTTGTGACTGCCTCAGAGCACCAATTTGCTGTATGGGCGGAAGATTGCAAAGAGTGGGGAATGTAGACTGGCAAAGTGGCAACAAAACAGTTCTGTGTCTGTGACACTCCAGTCAGTCTTGATCTGGAACTGGGCAAGTCTAGCCTCTGCTTTGGCTGAAAACTACCGATGGTAGTTGTAGAAGGCAAAACCTCCATATTTGTAAGCAAGATCTATCAATGCATGAAGGTCCAGCTGCTCCCTCCGGCTGGGGGTGGCTGAACAAAGGACGTCTCTGAATATCCTGAAGGCCAGGATAAACTCAGTTTTTGACTTGACAACCACTGAGAAGTCCCCACAGGCATATGATTTGTTGTCAGCTACTTCATGGGCTGAAATGAGCAGGGATGTCAAATTGATGTCTTTGCCCTCAAATATATCCTTCCTGATGCTGGCCGGGACAAGATGAGCAGGGAGGATGGTAGGTGTAGAGCCTGGTGTACCTGCAGAAGGAGAAGTTGTCACCGGGACCCTGACCGGGTCAGGGAGGGCCATGGGTGGGCGTACTTCCAAAAGTGTGACTCTGGTCTGGACATCCGAAACTGTTGCGGCTAAGGAGGAGACTAAAGAGTGCAGCTGGAAAATGGCCCCGGAGATGGATTGCAGGGATGCCTGCTGGGTGCTGGGCCCAGCTGCAGCTGGAGGCAGGAAGAGGAGCCTGAAAAGCTCTACCTTCCTGGCCGTAGCTGGGAAGGGAATGTCCCTGTGTCTCAGCTCAGCTATGAGTTACTGCATGCTGCCACACTCTGAGCCCACAGAGGATGACAGAGGGGCGGGTGTGAAGTCCCCGCTGCCGGCCTGTGACATGGCTCCGGCTATAAGACAAACATGCGGGGGTGCACATGTGAAGAGGAGTCATAGCCTTAGCATAGAGAGCGGAGTGGTAAACAGAAATCCCAGAAAGAAGGAAAAGGAGAAGTACAGGAAAAGGAACAACAGGCGTAGACAGGAGCTGAATGTGTTATGTTGTGGCAGAACCATGTAGAGTGGAAATTTAGAAAACTCAGAAGAGTGCGAGGAGACAGAGGTGGGTCAGGTGACTGGCAAGATAACTGATAGCTCGGGTGCCTGTTCATGGTGAGCAGAAACCTGTAGACCAGAACGCCAGGGCGTACTGGGGCGAGATGCTGAAGTCTGGTGCGGCCTACCTAGGAATGTTGCGGTCTGTAGTCAGTGATGTATGCTCGGCCTGCTAACACTTGCACTGCCAGTAAGCTCATCGTTAAGCAACCTTGTCTGCGAGATGAGGGGTCGCTCTTCGAAAACAGAGTGTCATGTAGAGACATATGTTACAGTAACTAACGTCTGGAGAGCATGTTCAATAAAGTATGTGAAGTAACGGTATAGTTAAAGGGTGCTGCAGAATAATGTGACAGAGGAACCCATGAACTATGCACCTGACTGATGCTCTAGTAGTGAGGTCCTGGTTAGGATTGAAACTCGATCGACCGGATACACCTGCAGTAGGAGTGACATAAGTGCAATAAGATTACATTTTTTCAGCATGAGCCCCCTGTATGTTACTGGCCCTGGTGAAGATGCAATCGTTACATTTTTTGTTTTTTTTTTACCTGGGAAATAACGTCCAACCTGATGCATGATGGAACCTGAACTCGACTGACCTGAGGGAAAAATGACAGACAGAAAATAATGAGTGGCTCGTATGAAAGTGCCACTGGAGACGAGTGGCCGATTAAGTGCCATTAAAATGAAGTGGGGCTGTGTGAGTGTAACTTGGCGTGCTTGCAGTGATTGCAAGGAGTTATGCTGCGATGTGTACTTACAGCGATTGAAAGGAGTTTACATTCACTAATAACTTTTTTGTTTACTATATTGCTTTTGATTTATTAATTTGCTGTCTCTGCACCATCTTTAAAATATTAGCCACAAACACAAAACAGATGAAGCACAAATAGCAGAAACACAGAATGACAAAATAACTATGAAATAAAATCCACTTTGAGGCACTAAAGTTGGGAAAAGGTGAAAATACACCAGGTTTGTGACAGGTGTCCGTTTATGAAGCAGTGATCAGCAGAGATCCAGAGGATCGCCGCTGATCACAGCCCATAAACAGTTTATGAACCAGAGATAATCGGGGGGAGAAGTGTTTGAACATGTTCTCCCGCCGATTATCTCCACACATGGAGAATCCTCATAGAATGACACAGTAACGGACAGTTTATGAAGCTGCGATCTGAGCGCTTCACTGGTGATCTGTGTCAGAATTCACACTCCCCGATTCACCAACTCAGAGGTGGAGAAGCGGGGAGTGAAGAGGGAATGTGGGGGGATCTGAGGAGGAAAGAGGAAGATAATTAACTTCCTTATGCCTCGTTCAGACCCCCCAAGACAGTAACCATGTCCCCCTGTCATATGTATGTGTATGCATATATATAATGTGTATATATATATATATATATAAATAATGTGTGTGTATATACATGTATATATAATGTGCGTGTGTGTATATACATGTATATATAATGTGTGTGTGTATACATGTATATATTTTGTAGGGGGGACTCTATTTTATTAACATTAATCACACCGTCTGTCCATGTACTGAGCAGTGATAATCTATCACTGCTTAATAAACTGACATCTCTGTGTTTCTGTGAATTTCTGGTACTGTAATCTTGTAAAGTCTCACGAGATTCCAGTATCAGGGGCCGTTCTCCAGTGTTAGAAGCGTTTGTAGATCGCTCCAAGGGTGAAGCGGTCTTCTCCGCTTGATAAACTGGCACACAGAGGAGAAAGATCTCCTCTGTGAATGCCGGAGAATGAAGCAGTGAATAGATTTCACTGCTTCATAAAAGGACACCAGAGAGTCTTTGTAGAGTGTGTTGACATTAAATTATATGTGAGCCTTTACCTTTACCTTAACTACTTCAGCCCCGGACCAATTGGCAGCCAAAGGACCAGGCCCCTTTTTGCGATTCGGCACTGCGTCGCTTTAACTGACAATTGCGCGGTCGTGCGACGTGGCTCCCAAACAAAATTGGCGTCCTTTTTTTCCCACAAATAGAGCTTTCTTTTGGTGGTATTTGATCGCCCCTTTTTTATTTTTTGCGCTATAAACAAAAATAGAGCGACAATTTTGAAAAAAATGCAATATTTTTTACTTTTTGCTATAATAACTATCCCCCAAAAATATATAAAAAAACATTTTTTTTCCTCAGTTTAGGCCGATACGTATTCTTCTACATATTTTTGGTAAAAAAAATCGCAATTAGCGATTATTGATTAGTTTGCGCAAAAGTTATAGCGTTTACAAAATAGGGGATAGTTTTATAGCATTTTTATTAATATTTTTTTTTTACTAGTAATGGCGGCGATCAGCGATTTTTTTTTTTGTGACTGCGACATTATGGCGGACACATCGGACATTTTTGACACATTTTTGGGACATTTGTTATTTATACAGAAATCAGTGCTATTTAAATAGCACTGATTCCTATGTAAATGACAGTTGCAGTGAAGGAGTTAACCACTAGGGGGCGGGGAGGAGTCAGTGTGACGTGTTGTGTTTTTTTTTACAGTAGGGGGGCGTGGCTGTACGTCTGACGTCATTGATCTGCTTTCCTGATGACAGGGAACAGCCGATCAATGACAGGCAGTGTAGGAAGCACGGGGAGAGGTTTGTTTACACAAACCTCTCCCCGTTCTTCAGCTCCGTAACCCGATCGCGGGATACCAGCGGCGATCGGGTCCGCTGGTCCCGCGGCGGTGGTCGCGGGGCTCCCGACCGGGTCGCGAGCGCGCCGCTGGCGGCGCACGCGACCCACAGGCAGGCACATGCACGATCATGTACAGGTACGTGATTTTGCCTGCCCGTGCCATTTTGCCGACGTATATCGGCGTTAGGCGGTCGGGAAGCGGTTAAAATAGAATTAGAAATGTAAGCCAAAAAAAATTGTGTGTGTTTGTGTGTGTATGTATATATATTTATAAATACCTTTTTTACTTTGTTTATATGTGAGCACATGACCTCAGTGACTTGGAGAGATAGGGAGCTGGGCGTGGAGACTGCGTGAAGTCGTGTCAGCAGGAGCCAGAGAAACAGCAGTACGCTAATCTTCCCGGTGAAGAGCTGTGCAAGGGGGCATATCAGCACAAGCCATTGGATTACAGTAAGGCTATGCTCCAAAGTAGAATGCAAAAAATAAAACTGACCACATTTGGATGGGTGTGCTTCCATGCTCTGGTGTGGTCATTTTGAATAAGGAAGGCAGGGGGACTGGCAGGATCACAACGTATTTCACACAAAGTAAGCAATGCAAAGAGAACAGGATACATTTTAATACAATTACTTGGTAACATGAACACATTTCAGGAATGTGAAATGTTGGAGTAACATACACTTTCAGGGCTTTTAATTTTGGCTACTAACAAAAAGCCCTGAATGCCTACAAACTGATCCAGTGTCAAAGGAGATTAAAATATGACTGTCACACTTCAAAGGGAAAGTACACATCATCAGAATATAAGTATACATTGTGGTAGAATGCTGACTCTACTAATGTCAGGGTTATAGCTAGTCATTTACTGGCCCAATAGCAATAACAAATAGCAGGGGTGACTTTGGGCACACAACAATCTAAAGTAGCACCTTAATGATTATTAAGTGCTCACAGTAACATACCCTTCCGCTGCAGCTGCTACATGCCCATCTGTTCCAGTACATTTGTGAGTACAGTGGCTGCTTGTTTTCATTCATTTTAATAAATCATTAAAGTACTGCACTAGACCGGAGCATCCTCTCTCTGTGATTTTGTTTAGCAGTTTCAAGCTTGTCCCTGAGCTTTACATTTGCTGCAAGATTGGGCACATGCTCACAGAAATATTAACCCTATGTATAAACTGTCAAGGCTACCTATGTTAATCATGTTATATGTTTTTAGGCACTTGCTATAACTATTTTTATTATTTATTATTTTCTGTTAGCATTGATTATCATTGTTCTATCACACTTTGAAGTTTAGTCTATCATCTCTGTGAGCATTGAATGCTGCAGTATTTCAAAGAGCCTTTTGGGTATGTAAGCAGAAAATCAAAAGCTTAAGTGCTGAATTTCTTTGTCTCTCCCAGTTGATATATTGAAGTCTTTTATTAATGTGTGAATTAAAACCCAGTCTAAACAACTGGTGATCATGTCAGTCCCCATCACAATATATAGCTTACACTAATCATGAAATCAGATATGTTGTAGAATACTTAAGTTTTGTACATTCTTTTTTCTTGGGACCTACAGAATGCAGTGCAAGGGATAATAGCTAATTTTCTCCAGGGGAGAAGAGAAACAGTTTTTACCTTTCCTTGACCCTCTGCTCCACCGGCAGATGGCACTCCACCAGGCTCCAGCAGTGGATTGTCCCTCGGCATCCTCAAGTCCAGAGCAAGGATCTGGTTTTGATGATGTCAAGACTCTAGACCACAAGAGTGCGGTCTAGCTGCAGGAAGGAGTGAAGGATTGGATAGGTATATTTCCCTTTATTGTTTTTAAATAAGAAGAATTTACCCCCCTTCCTGACTGGGCCATTTTTTGCGATACGGCACTGCGTCGTTTTAACTGACAATTGCGCAGTTGTGCGATTCTGTACCCAAACAACATTTTATGTCCTTTTTTCCCCACAAATAGAGCTTTCTTTTGGTGGTATTTGATCACCTCTGCAGTTTTTATTTTTTGCGCTATAAACAAAAAAATACTGATAATTTTGAAAAAAAAAACACAATATTTTTTACTTTCTGCTATAACAAATATCCTCAAATTTAAAAAACAAAAAACAAATTTCTTCCTCAGTTTAGGCCGATATATATTCTTCTACATATCTTTGGTAAAAAAAATTGCAATAAGCATATATTGATTGGTTTGCGCAAAAGTTATAGCGCCTACAAAATAGGGGATAGATTTATAGCATTTTTATTATTATTTTTTTTTTTTTACTAGTAATGGCAGCGATCTGCAATTTTTATTGGAACTGTGACATTGCGGCAGACTGATTGGACACTTTTGACACTTTTTTGGGACTATTGACACTTATACAACGTTCAGAGATAAAAATAGCCACTGATTACTGTATAAATGTCACTGGCAGGGAAGCGGTTAACACTAGGGGACGATCAAGGGGTTAAATTTGTTCCCTCAGTGTGTTCTAACTGTAGGGGGGATGGGACTGCCTGGGGGAGGAGACCAATCGTTGTTCTTATATACTAGGAACACACAATCTGTCTCCTCTCCCCTGCCAGAACAGGGATGTGTGTGTGTTTACAGTTACGGCGATTTGCGCAGGAGAGCCAACCTGCCGCCGGCAAGCGGTTACTAAAAGTATTGCACTTACATTTGTTCAGATAAAAAAAGTGTTGTATATACACCACAAAACATCCAGATACTGTAAATAGGAATGCGATAGCAAGAAACAGCTCCTTTACCCAGGGATAAAGGAGCTGTTTCTTATCGCGTTCCTGTTTACAGTTTTTGGATGTTTTATGGCGGCCGCCTATGTTGTATATAACGCTTGTTTTTATCTGAACAAATGTAAGTGCAATACTTTTATTAAATGAGTCCTCTGGCATCTCCTTCATTTGCATGGTTAAATCTGGTCATGGGGTGAATGGAGCCTGGTTTGATTATCCAATGAAAGCTCTTAATTTGATCTGAGGACACATCTCCAGCTGATGACCCCTGCAAAGATTATTACATCAAGCCTGTTTGACCCTCTGTAATAAAGGGTCCAGGCTCTCTGGTAAGAGTTTATATTGATTGTGGTGGCGGTATCTGCACAAAGTGGAGGGTCTTCTGGATTCATCTGCAATTTCACAGATTTGTGTTTTTTTTTATATTTTCACAATTTGACTTTTGTTTAGTGCAACACTGTTTTTTATATATGCTATGTAATGTGATTATATCTCACTTGAGTGGTGCTGCTGGATATTTACACTGTTTAATTTCATATGTATGATTTTTTTTGCACAAGTGCAGTATTTCTTTTGTACGAATTCCCTTGTATATACACAATATCCATCCCTCTGCGTTGGCACAATTGAGGGTGTCAGCAACACAACTGTGTTTCGTTTCAAATAACAGAGATCTCATTGTTACATATATGGTCATTGGATATGGGTATGAGAGGAGTTTTACGTGTATGAATGTCACGACTGAATGATTTGGATTTTAATGTTGGCTTTTCTATGTATTTGATACAATATAAAAAATTTTGCAATCCTAATAAATATGTACAGTGGGCTGTGTTTAAAGGTACACAATTGGGTTGGTAGCGCTCATACATGTTTTTTATTCTGAGTGATATATTGTATATACATATTGGGGATTTACTGTCAAAACATGATCATTTGTAGTATTAAATGTGGAGACCAAGTATTGACTTAGAAGATCACAAGACTTTTTTGGATATGCTGCAGGAAAGTAGTCTGGTCCTAACAGTTCTAATTACTTTCTAAACCTCAGCTAATGTGACTTCTGCTTGCAGAGTCACTACACAATTAGCAGGGGAAGATGCCAAAAGATTCTAGGTAATATTGGATTAGATTCCCATCGAAAGTTTCTGATGAAGAATAAAGATTTGAGATGTGTTTCTTCATGGCAGATAGGTAAGCTTTTTGAGAGATTGCTAGTAATAAAACCTATCATCAGATATAATTTAAATAGGTTTATAAATATCAAATACTGTAATCAAACATGCACAAATAAACAGGGTTTCAGGTTTATTACCTTTCAGAAAATATTTGTTTGAACCAGCAAATCTGTTTTTCATTCTTGTGGATGAAATACAAATTAAGTTCATATGTAATTGCTTCCCTGCAACCATATGTCAGGTTTCCAATGAACAAAGATTGGTATTCAGCTTTTAATTGGAATTGCTTAGCTTTTTTCCTAAGTGATACAAAATGAATACTATAGACTCTTGGGGTTGTTTTATAAGTTTTCCAGAGTAACAGAGGGGAAGAAATGAGGTTTACTTGATTGATAAGTGGTTGACAATCATTTATGTAACTGCTTGAGATTTGGTTGCTTTAAAGCAAATTGAGCAGCATCTATTTTGTTTCTGGTGGTTGAGGAACTCAAGAGAAACAGAAAACTAATTTTAGTCAAAAAATAGCATTAAAAAAAAAACTCTCAGAATACTGGTGATTCTAATAAATGTTAATCAAAGTGAAGGATGAACTATGAGCTACCCTGACTGAAAAAAAGGAATAAATGAAGGGTAAGCTTTTATTTTTATTTTTAATTCTTTATTGAAAGAAATACAGAGGATGCAACTGATGACTTCTTTCTGGAAATGCTAGTTGTCTGACTGTCTCTGGTAGCAGTTCTTTGAGGGACTCTCCCCCCAAGCACGGAGATTAGGATTGAAGTCAGAACTCCTGACCTGCATGCTTTTCCCAAGTCATTATTTAGAAAATGTACTTCACTGTACAGGATTTCATTTGAGAGAACAGTCAAGGAAGAGACCAAATAGAAGAGAAAATTACACAAACCATTGGGTCATGTTGGCATGAGGAAGGTCTACTATTTGTGAAAGGCCTTCCATGAGCTGAACCAGTCAAAAGGTAACAAATAAGAATGATTCTAAGTGTCTTGGTTTGGTTTCTGAAGGATTCATCAAACCCAGCTCAAAGGCCAAAAATTTCAAGCTTAAAATTTAACACCACTGAAGCCATTGTACAGCCGCTGGAGCGTACAAAAGCAATTTAATTAGGCCACAATATAAAAGTTGAAGATGAGGCAGGTTTTACTCTGCAATAAACATTTGAGTGTAATGTTTCAAAGATAATAGCCACAGATATTGTACAGTCACTGTACGTAGGCAGCTAAAGTAGCCCACAATATAAAAGCGAGAAATGAAATGAGGTTTTATCTTGAAATACATATTAGTGTATTATCTGAGAGACACTAGCCACAAATATATTTGAGTGCTGGAGCACTGGAACAGACCACAAACTTGCAGACACAAAGCATGATTAACCCTGCAGCAAACCTTATACATTTTGCCACTGAGGCCTACCTGTGTTAACATTATGTGTGACACCTTTACAGTGTCTGAGCATCGAAAATGGCTGGAAACCAGAGTTCTCTAGATTCAGTGGGGTGTGCCCACTGTGACCTTGGGCCAGGGATTCCTCCAGCTGTTGCCTATGTTACCACAGGTCCTGTGGACTTCACTGGGAGGAATGCCTGTTCATTAGGATAAGCACAAGCACAAGTAGCTTTTCTAAACTATTTTACTAAAGTGGTGATTCTCTGCTAGACTCTGATAGACTGCTGGACTATGTAACTAACTGTTGCAATTGAGTCTTATAAGGACAATGCTATGCAGCCACATGTTACAATGAATGAGCCTCAGAAAAATGCTGTGAAGAGTCCATATTTTGTATTATTCTACAGTGTATTAAAGCTCTTTGCCATTCTGACCCTGTTTTGCATTATTGGTTCTAACTTTGCACCTGTTAAAAAACTGCAAGTTACAATTACTCTCTGTGCGGCCCTTCAATGAATTACCCATCCTGTTACAGTGGCAGTCCAGCAAAGGTGGCAGAAGCTGGTAGTGATGGCTGCCCAGGAGAGGAAATGGTGGAGGGTATCACTTTTTTGAGTATGGATGACATAGAAAAAACTAGTTGGTAGTATCAACTGTAGGGGTTTTGTAATCATTGTTAATCCAGAACTGATTCATTTTAATGAATGTACTGAAAGCCCTCTCTAAGGCCGCGTACACACGAGCGGACCTTTCCTCCCAAAAGTCCGGCGGACTAAGTTTTAAGTTCAGACTTAAAATTGTCCGCTGGACTCAGCAGTCCGGCGGACAATCCCGCGGTCTGTGTGCTAGTCCGCGGGACTTTTGAAATTAACGGACTTGCCTCGCACACAGAGGAAAGTCCATTCATTTAGAACGTGACTCCAGGTAGACGGGACTAGCGAAGGCAGTGAATACCGGCCCGCTAGCCCCGTCACCTGGTATGGATTTAAAGGGGAATCCCTACGCCTAAAAAACGACGTGGGGGTCCCCCCCAAATCCATCTCAGACCCTTATCCGAGCACGCAGCCCGGCTGGCCAGGAAAGGGGGTGGGGACGAGCGAGTTCCCCCCCCTGAGCCGTACCAGGCCGTGTGCCCTCAACATGGGGGGTGCCCTGGGGAAAGGGGGGCCATGCGCCCCCCACCCCAAAGCACCTTGTCCCCATGTTGATGAGGACAAGGGCCTCTTCCCGACAACCCTGGCCGTTGGTTATCGGGGTCTGCAGGCGGGGGGCTTATCGGAATCCGGGAGCCCCCTTTAATAAGGGGGCCCCCAAATCCCGGCCCCCCAACCTATGTGAATGAGTATGGGGTACGATGTACCCCTACCCATTCACCTAAGGTGTAAAAGTGTAAATAAAAAAAACACACAATTTTTAAAAATATTTTATTGCACAGCTGCGGGGGTCTTCTTCCGTCTTGGAGGAACCTTCTCGCCAGACTCCTCCGCTCTCTTCTGCTCTTTTACCTAGCTCTTTTACCTAGTGGAGGAGCCCGGCTTTCTTCGTCGCCGCCGCCGTCGTCTGGGGGTCTCGTTCCGCCTTCGGGGGTCTTCTTCTTCTTCTTCTTCTTCGCCGCCTTCTTCTTCTTCTTCTTCTTCTTCTTCTTCTTCTTTTTCTTCTTCTTCTTCTTCTTCTTCTTTCGATGTTGACTCGTCGCTCTCTCTGGCCGGAATGGCAGAGACACGCAGTGTTGTGACTTATATAGGGACAAGGGGCGGGGGTCATATGCTCATGTCACAGGGTGACCCCGCCCCCATATGATGTCACAGTCCGGGAGGATGCAGGGACTGTGACATCATATGGGGGCAGAGTCACCATGTGACATGAACATGTGACCACGTCCCTTGTCCCTATATAAGTCACAACACCGCGTGTCTCTGCCATTCCGGCCAGAGAGAGCGACGAGTCATCATCGGAAGAAGAAGAAGAAGAAGAAGAAGAGGAAGAAGAAGATGGCGCAGAAGGCGGCAAGAACAGAAGAGACCCCCGAAGACCCCCGAAGGCAGAACGAGACCCCCAGCCAACGGCGGCGACGAAGAAGAAAGCTGGGCTCCTCCGCTAGGTAAAAGAGCAGAAGATAGCGGAGGAGTCCGGCGAGAAGACCCCCCAAGACGGAAGAACCTCCAGAGCTGTGCAATAAAATATTTTAAAAAATTGTGTGGCTTTTTTATTTACACTTTTACACCGTAGGTGAATGGGTAGGGGTACATCGTACCCCATACTCATTCACATAGGGTGGGGGGGGCGGGATCTGGGGGCCCCCTTATTAAAGGGGGCTCCCGGATTCCGATAAGCCCCCCGCCCGCAGACCCCGACAACCAATGGCCAGGGTTGTCGGGAAGAGGCCTTTGTCCTCATCAACATGGGGACAAGGTGCTTTGGGGTGGGGGGGCCTTACGGCCCCCCTTTCCCCAGGGCACCCCCCATGTTGAGGGCACGCGGCCTGGTACGGCCCAGGGGGGGGCGCTCGCTCATCCCCACCCCCTTTCCTGGCCGGCCGGGCTGCGTGCTCGGATAAGGGTCTGGGATGGATTTGGGGGGACCCCCATGCCGTTTTTTCGGCGTAGGGATTCCCCTTTAAATCCATACCAGGTGACGGGGCTAGCGCGGCGGCATTCACTGCCTTCGCTAGTCCCGTCTACCTGCAGTTACGTTCTAAATGAACGGACTTTGTGTCGGCAAGTCCGTTCATTTCAAAAGTCCCGCAGACTTTTTCCCGCGAATTGTCCGCCGGAAAAGTCTGGGCGTGTGTGGGCAAGTCCATGCGCTCGGAAAGTCCGACGGTCCTCCGCTGGAAAGTCCGATGGACCTCCGCTGGAAAGTCCGGCGGTTTGTCCGCTGGACTAGGTCCGGCGGACAATACCGCTGGAAAGTCCGAGCGTGTGTACATGTGTACGCATAACATTTCTCACTCTCTCTCTGGTGTCAATGCCATTTTTAATACTTTTGCTTGCTTTAGAAACTGCAGCTTGGCATAGCATGCTATTATTACTATTATTAAGTCTATGATCCACCAGGAAACCCAGATCCTTCTCTACCGTTGATTCCCCCAATTGTACTTCTCCTAGTATGCAAAGTATCTCAAAAAAGTGAGTACACCCCTCACATTTTTGTAAATATTTTATTATATCTTTTCATGTGACAACACTGAAGAAATTACACTTTGCTACAATGTAAAGTAGTGAGTGTACAGCTTGTATAACAGTGTAAATTTGCTGTCCCCTCAAAAAAGCTCAACACACAGCCACTAATCCATTAATGTCTAAACCACTGGCAACAGAAGTGAGTACACCTGTATGTGAAAATGTGCAAATTGGGCTCAAAGTGTGAATATTTTGTGTGGCCACCATTATTTTTCAGCACTGCCTGAACCCTGTTGGACATGGAGTTCCCCAGAGCTTCACAGGTTGCCACTGGAATCCTCTTTCCCTCCTCCATGACGACATCACAGAGCTGGTGGATGTTAGAGACTTTGCGCTCCCCCACCTTCCATTTGAAGATGCCCTACAGATGGTCAATAGGGTTTAGGTCTGGAGACATGCTTGGCCAGTCCATCACCTTCACAATCAGCTTCTTTAGCAAGGCATTGGTCATCTTGGAGGTGTGTTTGGGGTCCTTATCATGTTGAAATACTGCCCTGCGGCCCAGTCTCCGAAGGGAGGGGATCATGCTCTGCTTCAGTATTTCACAGTACATGTTGGCATTTATGGTTCCCTCAATGAACTGTAGCTCCCCAGTGCCCGCAGCACTCATACAGCCCCAGACTATGACACTCCCACCACCATGCTTGACTGTAAGCAAGACACACTTGTCTTTGTACTCCTCACCTGGTCGCCGCCACACACGCTTGTCACCATCTGAACCAAATACATTTATCTTGGTCTCATAAGACCACAGGACATGGTTCCCGTGTTTATTGCATAAACTATTTGTTTCTACCAAAAACTCATCTATGTGGCCTTTTACTAAACTTTCCAGTATCTCCCCAACTATAGAAGTTAAACTAACCAGTCTGTATCTACTTGATAAAGACTTTGATACCTTTTTAAATATAGGTACTACATTGACCTTACGCCAGTCCAGTAGTATTATGCCAATCATTAAAGAGTTCCTAAAAAGTAGAAACAATGGCTTTTCATATAACAGAGCTCAACCCTTTTAGGACACATGCGTGTTTGCCATCTGGTCCAGGTGCTTTAGTCACCTTTATTCTGTCTAAATGTTTCCGAACCATATACATTTTTAAACCATAGTGGTTCATTGGGGCTATGTCAATACTATCCCCATTAAGGATGTGAGCTACCCCATACTCTTTTGTATACACATAGCAGAAGAAGGCATTTAATACATTTGCTTTCTCTTTGTCCCCAGTCACAATCTTTAAATTATTTTGTAAAGGGCCTACATGCTCAGACATTTAACTGTTAACCACTTGCTTACTGGGCACTTAAACCCCCCTCTTGCCCAGACCAATTTTCAGCTTTCAGTGCTGACACACTTTAAATGACAATTGCGTGGTCATACAACACTGGGTGGCACTGTGGGCACTGGTAGATGGTGCTGGTGGCCACTGGTAGGTGGCACAGGTGGGCACAGATGAGCTGATCAATCTCCTTGATTGGGATCGATGTCCCCCTGAGAGCCATCGGTGATCGGCTTTTTTTTTCTCCTCACGCTATCAGCGCGAGGAGAGAAAATTGTCGATTACCGGCTCTGTTTACATCACATGATCAGCTGTCATTGGCTGACAGCTGATCACATGGTATGGGGTCGAGATCGACTCCTTACTTCGATCTGTGATCAGCCGAGTCTCATGGACTCGCTGATCACAGAGCGCACCGCGCGCACCCTGCAGGGGGCGTGCAGGCCGCTCCGACTAGACATGTGCAAAAGGAAAAAATTCGTTTCGTTTAGTTTCGTTTTAATTCGTTAATTAATTAATTTCGTTTAGTTAGATTCGTTACCCAAATTTTCGAATTCGAAAATATTTTGGAAAAACAGTAGAACTAGCACTGCAACCTCTCCAAATTTGGGGTTTCTATCACCAAGTAACCCCGAGATACGTGGACCAAAGTCGGGTCGCAAAATATTTTCGAATTCGGTTGAAAAAATTTCAAATGCAGTTGAAATATTTTCAAATCTGGTTGAAATTATTTCAACTGCATTAGAAACTATTTCAACTGCATTAGAAACTATTTCAACTGCATTAGAAACTATTTCAACCAGATTTGAAAATATTTCATCTGCATTAGAAACTATTTCAACTGCATTAGAAACTATTTCAACTGCATTAGAAACTATTTCAACCAGATTTGTTAATATTTCATCTGCATTAGAAACTATTTCTATCACCAAGTAACCCCGAGATACGTGGACCCAAAGTCGGGTCACAAAATATTTTCGAATTCGGTTGAAATAGTTTCAAATGCGATTGAAATCATTTCAAATGCAGGTGAAATAATTTCAAATCATGTTGATACTAATTCAAGCGGATTCGAAAATATTTTGCGACCCGACTTTGAAAAAAAAAATTAAATTGATTCTAACAGTCTGCAGAAGATCTGCAAAAAAAAAAAGAAGTGAAATGGCTGTTAATAGTCTACAGGAGATCTGCTATTAAATTATATATGTTTTTTTATTCTGTTCTAATATTTTCTATTTGAATTATAAATTTTGGAAGATGGTTATTTATTATACACATCTGTCACTAAAAAAAAAAGATGTGAAATGGCTGTCACGGATGTCGGTCGCAAGGCAAGTACATATGCTGTATGTCATTGTCCACTTGCCACAACACCTGCCACAAGTGCCAAGACACCTGCACGATTGCCACATGACCTGCCACGAGTACCACGTGACCGACCACAAGTGCCACGTGACCTGCCCCGTGACCAAGTTGTGGATTGTCCACTTGCCATGTCACCTGCCACAAGTTATGGGGTTCCTAGCTCCAAGTGACCCCCAGATATGGGGCATATGTCAAGTACTTTTCTACAGCAGAGAATTACATTTTGTGACCCGACTTTGAGGCCACGTATCTCGGGGCCACTTAAAGCTAGAAACCAGTAGAACTAGCACTATAACCTCTCCAAATTTGGGGTTTCTATCACCAAGTAACCCCGAGATACGTGGACCCAAAGTCGGGTCGCAAAATATTTTCGAATTCGGTTGAAAAAATTTCAAATGCAGTTGAAATATTTTCAAATCTGGTTGAAATTATTTCAACTGCATTAGAAACTATTTCAACTGCATTAGAAACTATTTCAACTGCATTAGAAACTATTTCAACCAGATTTGAAAATATTTCATCTGCATTAGAAACTATTTCAACTGCATTAGAAACTATTTCAACCAGATTTGAAAATATTTCATCTGCATTAGAAACTATTTCTATCACCAAGTAACCCCGAGATACGTGGACCCAAAGTCGGGTCGCAAAATATTTTCGAATTCGGTTGAAAAAATTTCAAATGCAGTTGAAATATTTTCAAATCTGGTTGAAATTATTTCAACTGCATTAGAAACTATTTCAACCAGATTTGAAAATATTTCATCTGCATTAGAAACTATTTCAACTGCATTAGAAACTATTTCAACTGCATTAGAAACTATTTCAACCAGATTTGAAAATATTTCATCTGCATTAGAAACTATTTCTATCACCAAGTAACCCCGAGATACGTGGACCCAAAGTCGGGTCGCAAAATATTTTCGAATTCGGTTGAAAAAATTTCAAATGCAGTTGAAATATTTTCAAATCTGGTTGAAATTATTTCAACTGCATTAGAAACTATTTCAACTGCATTAGAAACTATTTCAACCAGATTTGAAAATATTTCATCTGCATTAGAAACTATTTCAACTGCATTAGAAACTATTTCAACTGCATTAGAAACTATTTCAACCAGATTTGAAAATATTTCATCTGCATTAGAAACTATTTCTATCACCAAGTAACCCCGAGATACGTGGACCCAAAGTCGGGTCACAAAATATTTTCGAATTCGGTTGAAATAGTTTCAAATGCGATTGAAATCATTTCAAATGCAGGTGAAATAATTTCAAATCATGTTGATACTATTTCAAGCGGATTCGAAAATATTTTGCGACCCGACTTTGAAAAAAAAAATTAAATTGATTCTAACAGTCTGCAGAAGATCTGCAAAAAAAAAAAAGAAGTGAAATGGCTGTTAATAGTCTACAGGAGATCTGCTATTAAATTATATATGTTTTTTTATTCTGTTCTAATCTTTTCTATTTGAATTATAAATTTTGGAAGATGGTTATTTATTATACACATCTGTCACATAAAAAAAAAAGATGTGAAATGGCTGTCACGGATGTCGGTCGCAAGGCAAGTACATATGCTGTATGTCATTGTCCACTTGCCACAACACCTGCCACAAGTGCCAAGACACCTGCCACGATTGCCACATGACCTGCCACGAGTACCACGTGACCGACCACAAGTGCCACGTGACCTGCCCCGTGACCAAGTTGTGGATTGTCCACTTGCCATGTCACCTGCCACAAGTTATGGGGTTCCTAGCACCAAGTGACCCCCAGATATGGGGCATATGTCAAGTACTTTTCTACAGCAGAGAATTACATTTTGTGACCCGACTTTGAGGCCACGTATCTCGGGGCCACTTAAAGCTAGAAACCAGTAGAACTAGCACTATAACCTCTCCAAATTTGGGGTTTCTATCACCAAGTAACCCCGAGATACGTGGACCCAAAGTCGGGTCGCAAAATATTTTCGAATTCGGTTGAAAAAATTTCAAATGCAGTTGAAATATTTTCAAATCTGGTTGAAATTATTTCAACTGCATTAGAAACTATTTCAACCAGATTTGAAAATATTTCATCTGCATTAGAAACTATTTCAACTGCATTAGAAACTATTTCAACCAGATTTGAAAATATTTCATCTGCATTAGAAACTATTTCTATCACCAAGTAACCCCGAGATACGTGGACCCAAAGTCGGGTCGCAAAATATTTTCGAATTCGGTTGAAAAAATTTCAAATGCAGTTGAAATATTTTCAAATCTGGTTGAAATTATTTCAACTGCATTAGAAACTATTTCAACCAGATTTGAAAATATTTCATCTGCATTAGAAACTATTTCAACTGCATTAGAAACTATTTCAACTGCATTAGAAACTATTTCAACCAGATTTGAAAATATTTCATCTGCATTAGAAACTATTTCTATCACCAAGTAACCCCGAGATACGTGGACCCAAAGTCGGGTCACAAAATATTTTCAAATTCGGTTGAAATAGTTTCAAATGCGGTTGAAATCATTTCAAATGCAGGTGAAATAATTTCAAATCATGTTGATACTATTTCAAGCGGATTCGAAAATATTTTGCGACCCGACTTTGAAAAAAAAAAATGAAATTGATTCTAACAGTCTGCAGAAGATCTGCAAAAAAAAAAAAGAAGTGAAATGGCTGTTAATAGTCTACAGGAGATCTGCTATTAAATTATATATGTTTTTTTATTCTGTTCTAATCTTTTCTATTTGAATTATAAATTTTGGAAGATGGTTATTTATTATACACATCTGTCACATAAAAAAAAAAGATGTGAAATGGCTGTCACGGATGTCGGTCGCAAGGCAAGTACATATGCTGTATGTCATTGTCCACTTGCCACAACACCTGCCACAAGTGCCAAGACACCTGCCACGATTGCCACATGACCTGCCACGAGTACCACGTGACCGACCACAAGTGCCACGTGACCTGCCCCGTGACCAAGTTGTGGATTGTCCACTTGCCATGTCACCTGCCACAAGTTATGGGGTTCCTAGCACCAAGTGACCCCCAGATATGGGGCATATGTCAAGTACTTTTCTACAGCAGAGAATTACATTTTGTGACCCGACTTTGAGGCCACGTATCTCGGGGCCACTTAAAGCTAGAAACCAGTAGAACTAGCACTATAACCTCTCCAAATTTGGGGTTTCTATCACCAAGTAACCCCGAGATACGTGGACCCAAAGTCGGGTCGCAAAATATTTTTTCTAATGCAGTTGAAATAATTTCAACCAGATTTGAAAATATTTCAACTGCATTTGAAATTATTTCAACCGAATTCGAAAATATTTTGCGACCCGACTTTGGGTCCACGTATCTCGGGGTCACTTGGTGATATAAACCCCAAATTTGGAGAGGTTGTAGTGCTAGTTCTACTGAGTTTGCATACCAAATTTGGGGTTTCTAGCTACAAGTGGCCCCGAGATATGTGGCCCCAAAGTCGGGTCTAAAAATGTTCTTCTCTGCTGCAGAAAAGTGCTTGACATTTTGCGTATATTTGGTATGCAAACACAGTAGAACTAGCACTACAACATATCCAAATTTGGGGTTTATATCACCAAGTGACCCCGAGATACGTGGACCCAAAGTCGGGTCGCAAAATATTTTCGAATTCGGTTGAAAAAATTTCAAATGCAGTTGAAATATTTTCAAATCTGGTTGAAATTATTTCAACTGCATTAGAAACTATTTCAACCAGATTTGAAAATATTTCAACTGCATTAGAAACTATTTCAACTGCATTAGAAACTATTTCAACTGCATTAGAAACTATTTCAACCAGATTTGAAAATATTTCATCTGCATTAGAAACTATTTCAACTGCATTAGAAACTATTTCAACTGCATTAGAAACTATTTCAACTGCATTAGAAACTATTTCAACCAGATTTGAAAATATTTCATCTGCATTAGAAACTATTTCTATCACCAAGTAACCCCGAGATACGTGGACCCAAAGTCGGGTCACAAAATATTTTCGAATTCGGTTGAAATAGTTTCAAATGCGGTTGAAATCATTTCAAATGCAGGTGAAATAATTTCAAATGCAGGTGAAATAATTTCAAATCATGTTGATACTATTTCAAGCGGATTCGAAAATATTTTGCGACCCGACTTTTAAAAAAAAAAATGAAATTGATTCTAACAGTCTGCAGAAGATCTGCAAAAAAAAAAAAGAAGTGAAATGGCTGTTAATAGTCTACAGGAGATCTGCTATTAAATTATATATGTTTTTTTATTCTGTTCTAATCTTTTCTATTTGAATTATAAATTTTGGAAGATGGTTATTTATTATACACATCTGTCACATAAAAAAAAAAGATGTGAAATGGCTGTCACGGATGTCGGTCGCAAGGCAAGTACATATGCTGTATGTCATTGTCCACTTGCCACAACACCTGCCACAAGTGCCAAGACACCTGCCACGATTGCCACATGACCTGCCACGAGTACCACGTGACCGACCACAAGTGCCACGTGACCTGCCCCGTGACCAAGTTGTGGATTGTCCACTTGCCATGTCACCTGCCACAAGTTATGGGGTTCCTAGCACCAAGTGACCCTCAGATATGGGGCATATGTCAAGTACTTTTCTACAGCAGAGAATTACATTTTGTGACCCGACTTTGAGGCCACGTATCTCGGGGCCACTTAAAGCTAGAAACCAGTAGAACTAGCACTATAACCTCTCCAAATTTGGGGTTTCTATCACCAAGTAACCCCGAGATACGTGGACCCAAAGTCGGGTCGCAAAATATTTTCGAATCCGGTTGAAATAGTTTCAAATGCGGTTGAAATAATTTCAAATGCAGTTGAAATAATTTCGAATCATGTTGATACTATTTCAAGCGGATTCGAGAATATTTTGCCATCCGAATTTGAAAAAAAAATGAAATTGATTCTAACAGTCTGCAGAAGATCTGCAAAAAAAAGTGAAATGGCTGTTAATAGTCTACAGGAGATCTGCTAAAAAAAGAAATAGATGCTAATAGTCTGCAGGAGATCTGGTGAGAAAACGAAATAGATACTAATTGTCTGCAGGAGATCTGCAAAAAAAAAAGTGAAATGGTTCTTAATAGTCTACAGGAGATCTGCTAAAAAAAGAAATAGATGCTAATAGTCTGCAGGAGATCTGGTGAGAAAACGAAATAGATACTAATAGTCTGTAGTTGTAGTGCTAGTTCTACTGTGTTTGCATACCAAATTTGGGGTTTCTAGCTACAAGTGGCCCCGAGATACGTGGCCCCAAAGTCGGGTCACAAAATGTAATTCTCTGCTGCAGAAAAGTACTTGACATATCGCCCCTATCTTGGGGTCACTTGGTGCTAGGAACCCCACAACTTGTGGCAGGTGACGTGGCAAGTGGACTATCCACAACTTGGTCATGTGGCCGGTCATGTGGCACTCGTGGCCGGTCATGTGGCACGCGTGGCCGGTCACGTGGCACGCGTGGCAGGTGTCGTGCCACTCGTGGCAGGTGTCGTGGCACTTGTGGCAAGTGAACAATACACAACTTGTGGCAGGTGATGTGGCAAGTGGACAATGACATACAGCATATGTACTTGCCTTGCGATCGACATCTGTGTTAGACGTGCAAAAATAAAAAAATTGTTTTGTTTCGTTTTAATTCGTTAATTAATTCATTTTGTTTAGTTAGATTCGTTAATTTCGTTTTCGGATTTTGTTTCATTTTTGACCGAATTCGAAAAAATCAGTCGCATTTGAAATTATTTCAACCGGATTTAAAAATATTTCAACCGAGTTTAAAAATATTTCTACTGGATTTGAAATTATTTCAACTGCATTAGAAACTATTTCAACCAGATTTGAAATAGTTTCTAATGCAGTTGAAATAGTTTCTAATGCAGATGAAATATTTTCAAATCTGGTTGAAATAGTTTCTAATGCATTTGAAATTATTTCAACCGAATTCGAAAATATTTTGCGACCCGACTTTGGGTCCACGTATCTCGGGGTCACTTGTTGATATAAACCCCAAATTTGGAGAGGTTGTAGTGCTAGTTCTACTGTGTTTGCATACCAAATTTGGGGTTTCTAGCTATAAGTGGCCCCGAGATATGTGGCCCCAAAGTCGGGTCACAAAATGTAATTCTCTGCTGTAGAAAAGTACTTGACATATCCCCCATATCTGGGGGTCACTTGGTGCTAGGAACCCCATAACTTGTGGCAGGTGACATGGCAAGTGGACAATCCACAACTTGGTCACGTGGCAGGTCACGTGGCACTTGTGGTTGGTGACGTGGCACTCATGGCAGGTGTCTTGGCGCTTGTGGCAGGTGTTGTGGCAAGTGGACAATGACATACAGCATATGTACTTGCCTTGCGATCGACATCCGTGACAGCCATTTCACATCCTTTTTTTTTATGTGACAGATGTGTATAATAAATAACCATCTTCCAAAATGTATAATTCAAATAGAAAAGATTAGAACAGAATAGAAAAAAATATATAATTTAATAGCAGATCTCCTGTAGACTATTAACAGCCATTTCACTTCTTTTTTTTTTTGCAGATCTTCTGCAGACTGTTAGAATCAATTTCATTTTTTTTTTCAAAGTCGGGTCGCAAAATATTTTCAAATCCACTTGAAATAGTATCAACATGATTTGAAATTTTTTCAACTGCATTTGAAATTTTTTCAACTGCATTTGAAATTTTTTCAACTGCATTTGAAATTTTTTCAACTGCATTTGAAATTTTTTCAACTGCATTTGAAATTTTTTCAACTGCATTTGAAATTATTTCAACCGAATTCGAAAATATTTTGCGACCCGACTTTGGGTCCACGTATCTCGGGGTTACTTGCTGATAGAAATAGTTTCTAATGCAGATGAAATATTTTCAAATCTGGTTGAAATAGTTTCTAATGCAGTTGAAATATTTTCAAATCTGGTTGAAATAGTTTCTAATGCAGTTGAAATAATTTCAACCAGATTTGAAAATATTTCAACTGCATTTGAAATTATTTCAACCGAATTCGAAAATATTTTGCGACCCGACTTTGGGTCCACGTATCTCGGGGTCACTTAGTGATATAAACCCCAAATTTGGAGAGGTTATAGTGCTAGTTCTACTGGTTTCTAGCTTTAAGTGGCCCCGAGATACGTGGCCTCAAAGTCGGGTCACAAAATGTAATTCTCTGCTGTAGAAAAGTACTTGACATATGCCCCATATCTGAGGGTCACTTGGTGCTAGGAACCCCATAACTTGTGGCAGGTGACATGGCAAGTGGACAATCCACAACTTGGTCACGGGGCAGGTCACGTGGTTATAGTGCTAGTTCTACTGTGTTTGCATACCAAATTTGGGGCTTCTAGCTATAAGTGGCCTCGAGATATGTGGCCCCAAAGTCGGGTCACAAAATGTCAAGCACTTTTCTGCAGCAGAGAATGACATTTTTCGACCCGACTTTGGGGCCACATATCTCGGGGCCACTTGTAGCTAGAAACTTGAAATTTGGTATGCAAACACAGTAGATCTAGCACTATAACATATCCAAATTTGGGGTTTCTATCACTAAGTGACCCTGAGATATTTCGAATTTCGTCCGCGATTTTTCGATTCGAAAAAAATTCGGATTCGGTAAAATTCGTTAGTATTGTAATTCGGTAATTCGGATGCATCCGAATGTCCGAATAATGAAAAATTCGTCCGAATTTCGATTCGGAACATAACGAAATGCACATGTCTAGCTCCGACACAGGAGGACGTCTATTAACGTACTCCCAGCAAAGTAGGTCCAGGCTGTAGCCGTCATTCGGCTATATCGCAGATCTGAAGAAGTTAATATATTTGAAGATTTTTTTTGGTTTGTACTACTCTCTTTTGCAACCTGTCATTCATTTTGACGACCTTAAATTCCTTTTTACATATAGTGTAAATTGTGTATATTCTTTGTAACTTTCAAATGAAGATAATGTTACTTCATTTTTATATTTTAAATGCTCTTTTCCTATTATTTATAGCTTTTTTAACCTTGGCAATGTCATCTAGAATTTATTTTTAGCCTTTTATTGCTAATGGGAATCATTTTTGCAATGTGTTTGCATACAGTTTTTTTGAAGCATTCCCATTTCTTTTCTGTGTTCTTCGACAACAATATTCTCTTCCAGGCATTGTGAAAAGAACCCAGCTCCCTAGCGCCTGTCCTCACCCTGCACTAGCACAGATACTCATTGATGACCAGCTGCTGTTGTTGCAGCCACTACAACATGGCCAGTGTTGAGTTCCAGCATGTGGATGTATGCATATCAGGTGGTTGGCAGGCAGCTTCAGATTGTGCTGCTGCATTTTGGCCAGGCCAACACTTGCAAGGCATGACCAGTTGACCACCTAACACACTCTTTTTCATCTAGACACTCTGTTACTATAGTCTTATGCCCCGTACACACGGTCGGAAATTCCGACCACAAAATCCGTGATTTTTTACGACGGTGTTGCATACACACGGTCGGACAAAGTTGTCGGAAAATCCGATCATTCTGAACATGGTGACGTTCGTTGCGTACGACAGAACTACGTAGAGGCTAGTAGCCAATAGCTTTGGTCTTCTAATGTGATCTGAGCATGCGTGGCACTTTGTCCATCGGAATTCGCTACACACGATCGCAAAAAGTCCGATAGGACTTTGTTGTCGGAAAATTTTAGAGCAGGATCTCAAATTTTTTCCTTCGGAATTTCCAATGGAAAAAGTCCGATGGAGCCCACACACGGTCAGATTTTCCGACAACATGGTCAGTCAGGAAATTCCGACCGTGTGTACGGGGCATTATAGGGACTATGCTATGCTGCCTCATGTTGTCCTGCACAAGCCCCTGTTTTTTCACAGTTAAGTGATAGTTTATGTTTTTGTGGTTTGACTCGAGATGTGCAAAGAGATTACATAAACATTTGCAGGGTAAAATCCAACAATGTATAATATTTAATCAAGTAGGGACAGTTAGCCGTAATAAATGTGATAATATTGAAAAATATAACAAAAAAACTTTACAAGTTACAAGTATGATATACTGTAGATGTCAGTAGTTTTACACAGGACGCCATCTAGAAGAACCATCCTGTCTGCTGGAATGTACTTCCTGATAGGATGCATTATGACTATATAGTCAGTAGTGAAATGTTTTAACAGCTAAATATATGATAGACAAAACTTCTAAAACAGAATAGGTCAAGCTATACTTTCGATTGTGTGAATGATTGAATGCCATCCTATGGATTGCAGGCTGGTTCAAGTTGTTGTTTTAACTGTTGCTCAAACAACATGTTTTCTTGAGATAAAATGTTTAAAATTATTTTATTGTAAGGTAAGTGTGAAATATTGCATACTGATATTTTGCATTTGAGCCTGCAGGTTGAGATTTAGACTCTGTTTGCATGTGTACATCTCACTTCCTTACCTCCTGGGGAAAAATCTTGATGTTAACACAGCTCAGTAGCTCAAGCTGACATTTACAGACACAGGTGAATGAGTCAGAACAGTGACCCATCACAGTGGCCCTGTGCTTTTGGAATGCCTTTGTTTGAGGTTTTAACAACAACCAGCCACAAAGGAAATGACTACTGACATGCAGCCTGTTACATTAAGCATGGTTCTTTGTGAGTCCTTTGTCATGTAAAAATATTTATTTACAAAGGAGGGGGAGGAGGTTTATACACATAGCTAAACAGGTAAAAAAACAACTGCTTAAAAACTTCAAATGTCAAACTTCAGCTGTTTTGACAAAAAATTGAAGGTCAGCAGCTACCAGGGTTACCAACCTCCCACGGCGATTTTTACTGACAAAACTTGGGAAATTTACTGACAGAGCTCAATTTTCCCTGACAACCTGAAAAATGGCATAACTCCTATTAAAAATTAAGTCAATCAATTTCTAACCACTTTAAGACCAGCCACCGCAGTTACACTGTGGCAGGTTGGCTCTTTTGCGCGAATCGCCGTAGCTGTATTTTGCTTTGTGCAATAGATACAGTGGGCACGTGCATGGTGCCAGGAGCCGCGATGTCTGCTTGCCACCTGTGATCGCTCCACAGAGAGCCAGAATGGGGATCTGTCAATGTAAACAAACAGATCCCAGTTCTGTCAGGGGAGTAGAGAGCGACCGTCTGTTCCTAGTTATCAGGAACAGTGATCTCTCTCCTCCACCAGTCAGTTCCCTTCCCCCACAGTTAGAAACACCTCCCAGGAAACACATTTAACCCCTTGATCACCACTAGTGTTAACCCCTTCCCTGCCAGTGTAATTTATACAGTAATCAGTGCATTTTTATAGCACTGATCGCTGTATAAATGTCACTGGTCCCAAAAAAAGTGTCAAAAGTGTCTGCTTTTTCTGCCGCAATGATGCAGTCCTGCTAAAAATCGTTGATCACTGTCATTACTAGTAAAAAAAAAAATAATAATAAAAACCCCATAAATCTATTCCCTATTTTGTAGACCCTATAACTTTAGCGAAAACCAATAAATATATGCTTATTGCGATTTTTTTTTACCAAAAATATGTAGAAGAATACATATTGGCCTAAACTGATGAAGAAATTAATTTTTTTACATTTGTTTGAGGGGGGGATATTTATTATCACAAAAAGTTCAAAATTGCCATATCGCAAAAAATGGCCCGGTCATTAGGGGGCAAATCTTTCAGGTCCTTAAGTATTTAAACAGTATAAACATGATATGGAAACACTATCAATACCCATAAGTAATTTCCCTGGTTTACACTTCCAAAAGTCAACACAGCATGACAAATTATCAGACCCTGATATTTACGGACGATTGGCAACCCTGGCAGCTACAAGTGCATGCCAGAGGCACACATAGCTCCCAACTGTCCCTGATTTTGAGGGACTGTCCCTGATTTAAAACAAAGTACCTCTGTCCCTCTTTCCTCCTCATTTGTCCATCATTTTGATCTGATTTATATAGTTGTAGAGAAATGCACTTTTTCCTTAAAAAAGTGTTTCCCAGTGCTAAACCTTTCATCCAATTTCTAAATTGCTGCGTTTGTAAATCCGATCATCATACGAAGCCTCTGTCTACTGTGATTTCTTGTACGCAATGTAACATGCATGCCAACCACCCCCCCTTCCCCCCCTCTCCTTTCTTCCTTTCGCACCTGCATTTCTTTATTCTTTCCTCCTGTTCTTCCTATCACTCTAAAATACATATGTCAAGACTATGCACTTTTTTCACCTTAAATGACTACTTACTACCATTATTGAAGGAAAGACCAAGTGTTTGTGTCTTTGTTTGTTGGACTAGAAGCATATGGAGCCCAAAGTTGCATGGTTTGTTTTGAAGATTTATACTGTTTGTATGTCATGTATTTCTTCAATAAACATTTATTAAAAAAAAAAAGAAGCCTCTGTCAGAGGCTTCTTACCACGTGATCAGCTGTGACCAATCACAGCTGATCATCGCGTGAACCAGGAAGTGTCGGTAAACGACATTCCTCGGTTCGCGATGACAGGGAGAGACGATCGTCAGCTCTCCCTGTCGGGGGGGGGGGGGGGGGGGTCTGTGCTGATAATCAGCACATTGATTATCAGCACAGCCCCCTCAAATGTACAAATCACCTACCAAACAGTGCCCAGCAATGTAAAAACAATCAATTCTGCCAGTGCCCACCACAGTGCCAATCACTGCCCACCACAGTGCCAATCACTGCCCAGCAGTAACACCTGTCAGTACTTATCAGTACCTCATCATCAGTGCTGCCCATCAGTGCCACCCTGTCAGTGCCCATCACAGCCGCCTGTCAGTGCCCATCACAGCCCCTGTCAGTGCCCATCAGTGCCACCTATCAGTGCCCATCAGTGCAGCATATCAGTGCCGCCTATTGGTGCCCATCAGTGCTGCATATCAGTGCCGCCTATCAGTGCCCATCAATTCTACATATCAGTGCCTCCTCATCAGTGCCCATCAGTGCCACTTTATTAGTGCCTCCTCATCAGTGAACATCAGTGCCACTTTATCAGTGCCAACTCATCAGTGCCCATCAGTGCCGCCTCATCAGTGAAGGGGAAAATACAATTTTATGACAGAAACGTTTAGTTTGTTTAGAAAAAAATAAAAACTGCAGAGGTGATCAAATACCACCAAAAGAAAGCTCTATTTGTGGGAAGAAAATGATAAAAATGTATTTTGAGTGCAGTGTTGCATGACTGCTCAATTGTCATTCAAAGTGTGACAGCACTAAAAGCTGAAAATTGTCCTGGGCAGGAAGGGGCGTAAGTGCCTGGTATTGAAGTGGTTAATTTAATTTCAAAAGTTGTTTTCAATAATATTTACATTTGCAGCATTCATTAAAAATAATACCAGGTGATCCTACCATGGAAGTCCATGTTCAGGTATTTTCTGTTATTAGATGACATTGTTCTGTCTCATAATTCTGCATTATCACCCTGTCACACAGGCTTCTTTTTAAAGAATTGCAATTTTTTGCAATTTTAGTAAACTAAAGTGGCATTAAGTTGGGGTTTACTTAAAAAAATCTGTTTAAATAAAACTGACATAAAACTAGTGTAGATTTAAAACACTTATAGAGTCTATTTATTCATATTTTCACCTAAGATTTATACAACAGTTACTATATATTCACACAGTTTTCCAATAGAATTCTATGTGGATAACATTGATAAATTGACCCTTTAGAAAATATATAGAAGATTGAAAATGTAATGGCTAAACTATTAAACTAACAGCGCTATACATCTCCTGCATCTCCCAGTATACCTTTATGTTCTAGGGACTCATTATACTTGAATATAGAATTTTCAAAAGAGGAATAACTCAGGGCTTTGGTCAGGTTAACGCCCTCGCATGTAATAGAGCGATTTGTAACAATTGCTTAGTTGTATATTATAGTTAAAAATACATTACATTTATAGAAGACTAAATCAGTATTCATTATTAGTACCTATGTACAGTGCCTTGAAAAAGTATTCACACCCCTTGAAATTTTCCACATTTTATCATGTTACAACCAAAAACATAAATGTATTTTATTGGGATTTTATGTGATAGACCAACACAAAGTGGCACATAATTATGAAGTGTAAGGAAAATTATAAATGTTTTTCAACATTTTTTACAAATAAATATCTGAAAAGTGTGAGGTGTATTTGTATTCAGCCCCTCTGAGTCAATACTTTGTAGAACCACCTTTTGCAGCAATTACAGTGGCAAGTCTTTTGGGGTAGGTCTCTACCAGCTTTGCACACCTCAAAAAATTATAAATGTTTTTCAACATTTTTTACAAATAAATATCTGAAAAGTGTGAGGTGTATTTGTATTCAGCCCCTCTGAGTCAATACTTTGTAGAACCACCTTTTGCAGCAATTACAGTGGCAAGTCTTTTGGGGTAGGTCTCTACCAGCTTTGCACACCTAAAGAGTGACATTTTTGCCCATTCTTCTTTGAAAAATAGGTAGCACAGAAAACACAGATGACTCTGGTAATTATGTCCTGTATCATTGTGTCAGGGTTATAGGTGTAATTTATAGTGTCTAGTTTATAAAACCAGTAGGTAGATATAATCTTTGGGCATTGATGATATAAAAGTAAACAAAAGATTTTGCAACCTAACAGTTCTAGGTAAAGACTGAAGTCACCAAAGGCTAGGATAATCTAAAAGCAGGCAATGCCGAGAAGTGTCTTTGAGATAGGCAAAGTAGGTAACACTTGTTCTCTTTATAACAAAGCAGCAATGAAAAGAACCCTTTTTAGAGTGGGAAAAAGCTAATGACTTTGTAGTTAATGCCCTGGAGATACAAGCTAGCAGAACAGGGATGAAACTGATGCAATATACTGAACAAAGGAACTTTCTAAGTACTAGCACCTTGAGTTAGATATTTACAACTTAATAAGAATGTCATCAAATCCTTCTATTTAATGGAATAAATGATAGTCTCTTTCCAAAGATTAAGCAATAAAGCACAAAGAAAGGCACTACAAATATAGCCCCATACACACGGTCGGACTTTTTCATCAATTTGGTCCGATCGGACAAGGTTGTTGAAAAATCAGACCGTGTGTATGCACCATCGGACAGTGTTCGTCGGTTTGTCCGTCGGACAAAGTCTTATCTCCTGCTGGAAAGATTCCCGTCAACCCGGTCCGATCACACCAAATCCGAGCGTGTGTACGCTTGTCCGACGGACAAAGTGCTACGCATGCTCAGAAGAAATTCTGTGACGGAAGCGCTCGGTCAGGTAAAACTACCTTTCCTAATCGACACAGCACATTCGTCACGCTGCAATGTTAAAATGTCTTTAATGCAGCGCATTCTCTTTTTCTTTAAAATGCAACAAGAATGACATCTTTTAGCTGCTCCTATTCACCCGCACTTCTCACAAACTTACTTCTTTATTACTTTGCAGCATTTATACACTACATGTTTATTTTTACTCAGATCGTAATACAATCTTTCTTATTTTTTTAACCAGATTTTTTTTTTTTGGGGGAATACATATTTGAAGGAGGTTTTTTTTTTTTTGGAGGGGGTTTGTATGTCTCAACTTAGCAAAACCACATTATTAACATTTGTATTTCTTGCTTACATTTACTAGGAGTTTGTTGGTTGTTGGTGCCCCTTGTTAATTCTAGGATTAGTGAAATGTACCTGCCTACTCAAAGAAAAACTGTCATTGTAGAAAAGTAAAACACAATAGTCAATGATTATTTCAAAGCAAAAAAACCTTTATTTAGGTCTCAGCAACAGACCAAAGAGGAACGCAGCCATGGTGAAACTTGGGGAATTTGCAAAGCCTTGGACACCCATGGCAACCATCATTTTACAGACTTAAACAATTGGGGGCATGAAGACTACCTATCTAAATAATAAGGGAGCGCAATCTGGTCCTGAAGTCCAAAACATCCGGAACTGCAGCAGATGCCATCTAGGTCCCCAGGCTCTGGTACTACGAGAGGCTCCATCTTCTCTCAGACCAGACTGAGTCCAGGTTGTCACTCTCTTGTCTTCCTTGTACGCTTCCTTCCACGCCGTGGTGCTGGTGCTGGTGGGGTGGCAGAAGGAGGAGGAGGAGGCGGAGCAAGGTCACTCTCGCAAACATGTGTGAGGGGAGTCATCTCCCCAGCCATGCCCTCATTTAGGATTTTGAGGATGACCTCCTCACACATGCTGCGTTGCCCCGCCTCCATACCCGTAAATTTACTTGTAACCAAGGAGGCAAAGGCCTCCTCGTAGGTGGGTGTGGCATAGAGGGAGGCTGAGGCATCTTTTATCAGCTGGAGCGCTGACTCTCCCACCTCCCCCATGTTTTTCGCCCTTCTGTAGGGAAGGCGGAGGGGAGAGACTTGGGAGACAGTCAGGCTCCTACGCCTACCCCCCTCTTGGCTGCCACTACCCCCTGCCTCCTCCTGACTGCCACCTTCCACAGCCACCTCCTGGCTGAGGTCTTCCTGTGTCTGAAAAAGGGACATAGTTTCAGTTATTTGTTCATCAAACACACACAATTCTCATCTAGTGACTGTTGCAAAATGTTTTCAAATACAAAACCATACAATTCTCAGCCCTGCAGTTTAGATTCTTCCCAAAAATGTCTCCCACACCACTGTCTGTTGATATGTCAATCACGTTAGGAAATAAGCAATTGGGGATCCTGAATTAACTGAACATCATTCATTATTCAACAAACTGGTTCCAAAACTACTATACCTGGAACAAGCTGGGCACCTGCACATATTCCTGACTGGAAGGCCCAGGTTGGTCCTCGGAAGCCTCATCAGGGGTGGCGTGCGTGGAAGGACGCGTGCAAGGAAGAGTCGAGAGTGACTTCCTGACAGTAGCCTGGTCTTTGAGAAAGTGGAGCCTGTCATAGTACCAGAGCGTGGGGACATGGACATCAGCTGCTGCAGCTCCAGATGCTTGTGACTTCAGGACCTTATTGCGCTCCCGGAAATAGGTAGTCTTCATGTTGTTTATCTTCACTTTTAAGTTTGCGACGGTTGCCATGGGCAGGGTAGGCTTTACAAATGCCACCAGTTTCAGCAGGGCTGCGTACCTCTTTGGTCTGTTGCTATAATCCCTGTGTTTTGCCTGCCATAAGAGGGGGAATTGCCGGTATTTATCAATGAAGTGTGGGAGAAAGCTCACGTTGTAGAACGCCTCCATCACCTCTGCAAGACACAACGCCACACAAAACAATATAAATAATGTCAGCCTAAACACTCCTAATCTTCTCCATAAAGAAGCCTCAAGTTCTAATCAGTCTAGGCTAGTTATGTACCAACGTCAAATTGTACCTTCGTTTGTAGCGATCGTCTCGTGCGTGAGCTTTCTCTCCCCTCGTCTCCCAGATCGTGGCTACGACACAGGCGTGTGACGTTTTATATACAGTGCGCATGCGTCAAACTCCGCCCGCCCCTGACGATCTTTCTCGTCTATTCCCCACCCCTTCTCTTTACGGCGCAGTGGGGAGAGCACATGGCGGGGACACAGCAGGTGCGCCCCAAATATCCCCCCAACGAGGAGGAGGACGAGGAAAGGCCGGAGGCAGAAACGTCCCGATCCCGGAGCCTGAAATTCAAGGCCTCCAATATGTCATTTGGAGAAATGTTGGAGATGGTGGACATATTAAAGAGGAGCGACTATGATGGGAAGTATGGGCCTTACCTCAACCCCAATGTCCGCAAGGCCAAGATCATGTCTAAAGTTGTGAGGAGGCTGTACAATCATTTTGGGGTACAACGATCCAAGGAGCAACTGAGGAAACGCTGGTCAGACCTGAAACTGAGGGAGGCCGATCAGTACAGAAAGATCAAGAGAATTCTTCAAAAAAGTAAGTAGTTGTGTTTTGTGTTTGATTTCTTGCTTGCATACTGCTCCATGTGGTTTGATTTTTACAAAGTTGTACATTCCAAAATGGCCACTTTCATGTTCGTCTGTGCATTCGATCGTACTCAGCCTCGATCTTTCTGCCACTGTCATGGTCGTGTGTGTGTCCATTCGATCGTACGCAACCTCGATCGTGCGGCCACTTATAATACGATGTTTGGTGTTTTTTTGGGGGAAAGGAAGTTTGTTCTCCCTAGAAATGTCATCCAGAATGTAAAGGCAATTTATTCAATGTAAAGGAGAGGTCACCCAGTAGGTGTTTACCCATCTGGACTCGAGAGCACTAGTGCTGGGACACCCAAACCCCCTTTTTATTAGCCTTTTCCACACATGTGCTCCAGTGGATACTAGAGGGGGGTCTCCATCACACAAACTTCTACCAAAAAGCTAGTCAGTTTAGCACCTTTACAAAGTGACTACATTCATGTAGTTGACATTTGTAACTGGCCAAACTAAAATAGTGTCCGTCACTTTCAAGCAATGTTTGTCATTTCCTATTTCTGCCCTCAATAGTTTGTGTTGCTAAATCTTCCTTTTGGACATTCTCATAGGGGAGCGAAAACTTGGGCCGTCTGAGGAAACCCCCAAACCAACACCTCCCAAAAAAGGGGAAAGAGCAGAAGCAGAGGAGGAGGAGGAGGAAGGAGAGATCATCGAACTTGGAGAAATTGTCACCACAACAGGTGAGTGTGGGAGAACACAGCTACTGGTAAGCTAATCCATGTATGGCTGCCTCATTTCCAACACCCCATTTTTTTTGTTTGTGGTTTTTAGGTGACGTGGATGTTGTGGAAGAAAAATCGCACTTTACCACAGAGAGTGCCCACGTACTCATCGGAGAGATAATGGTCTGCAATCGAGATCTAGATTACATAAAGCAAAACATCAATGATGTTCAACAAAAATTGAAGAACATCATTGATGTTTTAGGAAAAATATGAAAAAGCACCAAGTAATTTACACACATTTGTGCCAGCTTCTGAACACATTTGCAACTTAAAAACTGTGTGAAATTTGGAACATGCACACATTGTGTCCACATGTGCTAGCTCCCATCATGGTGGATGAATGGCAACGTTTTTTTGGGGGTGCAAACACTTTACGAACTACGAAAGTGGTTGTGGTGAAGGGGTTGCACCCCCAAAAAACGTCCATTCATCCCCATGATGGAAAATGGCACTTTTGAAGCTTCTAGGCATGTGTTTTACCATCTAATGACCATTTTCAGAACCAAATTGTGTGCATGTTCCAAATTTCCACTTTTCGGGGGTGCCCCCCCCATGTGATGAAGGCAAGATAAAACACACTTTGAACATATAGTCATGTCTGATCTTGTCTTCACTTTACAAAGTTGAACTTTCCTACTTCATAGGTTCTGCTTAGCTCCATGCCTGGTTTTACAAATTGCGTAATCTTTGTAAATAATGTTGTAAATAACCAAGATGTTGTCAGTTTTGGCGTGAAGATTGTAAACGCACTTGTGAATGTTTTCCAAGTAAACTTTTTTACTTTTCAAAATGTGTGGCTTCCTTATTTAACTAAAACAATGCATTATGTATGTAAAATGTAAAGGATATGGGGGGCAATGGGTGTTATTTACTAAAGGCAAATCCACTTTGCACTGCAATTTCCTTTCCCAGGGAACTTTTTCAATGCACTTGTAGAGCATAGCGGATTTGACTTATGTAAATGACACCCACAGTGCTTTGTACGAAAACACGGAGCACAGCATTTTGGAGAATACACACATGTCACACCTGGTGCTGAAAAGGAGTATTTTGGGTGTCAGTTATGCAGGACAAACCTTCTCTAGACCAAAGATTAGGTAGCAAACACACATGAGAATAATCTTTTTGGGAAGAAGAGACTGTTACCTCCTTTTGCCCAGAAAGTGCATTACCACTGTCGAAGGCAAAGGGAAAAAATGTCAAAGTAAAATAAGCTAAAAAGAAGACTGAAATGACAAGAAATCAGAGGTTGGTTAAAATATCAGATTTATTAAAAAATGCCTCTCACACATCGTCAGGCAGAGCAATGGCCCCCCTACCCACAAAGTATTCCATATATTGGTCCCGGACCACGCGGGCATTGAGAGGGGGCAAGCCTGGACGTGCCACTCGAAGGGCTGTGAGGTCCGCATTTGGAGGGCCCTCCACATCTGGGCCAACGGGCACCACATAGTTCCTGTTATGTCTTTTGAGGAAGTTGTGCAATATGCAACAGGCAAGAACTATGTGGTTCAGTTTGTATTCCGCCAAGTTAAATGCCGTCAGGAACAGGCGGAAGCGGCTGGCCAGGATGCCAAAAGCGTTCTCCACCACTCTTCTGGCTCTGGACAGCCTGTAGTTGAAGACCCTCTGGTCCGGGGTGAGGGTCCTCATCGGGAACGGCCTCATCACATGGGGAGTCAGCGCAAACGCTTCATCTGCGACAAAGACGAAGGGGAGTCCTTCGGCATTCTCCTCTGGAGGTGGCAAGCACAGACTGCCACTTTGGAGACGCCAGTAGAACTCCGTGTGCGTAATGGCCCCACCATCCGATATCCGGCCGTTCATCCCCACGTCCACATACATAAACTCGTATGTTGCCGACACCACCGCCAACATCACTACACTATTAAACCCTTTATAATTATAATAGTAGGACCCCGAGTTGGGCGGTGGGACGATGCGGACGTGTTTCCCATCAATTGCCCCTCCGCAGTTAGGAAAGTCCCAACGGCTGGCAAAGTGGGAGGCCACAGTCTGCCATTCCTGTGGCGTGGAAGGGAACTGTGGAGTGAAACAAGAAAAAAAAATTAGTCACTTTGCACCTAAACATTGCAAGCAGATTAGACAATCAACATCTTGGAACAAGAGCATTGTATAAAATTGGAGGCTGGAAAGTATTTACACAGAAAAGTAGAGGCTCCCCTTCACAGATTACTCACCCCCCCATCAATCCCCCCACTTCTGATGGGACATTGGCAATAACTATGGTTTTGGGGGGGGGGGGTGGTGGACAGGTAACCCTCTGCACTTCATTGATTGGCAAATGGCTCAATAATGTGGCCTAGTTTGGCCAGACCCTCTGTACTTAACACTATTGGCAGGCCACAGGAAAGATCAAATAACATTTCCCCCCCCCCCCCCCAAAAAAGGCAGGCACAGTGTGACATTATTAAATTACCAAGCAAGCTAATAGGAGGGAAAGAAGACAAAAAAATAGGAAATGGAATGTATGGAGGCAGTCCCTTGCACTACATGCTTTGCTGAATTCATCCCTAAAGATGCGCACTATAAAGAGGTAGGTATATAGTGTGTATGGACCTTGGGAAAGCCAGCAGATAAAGGATTGGTACCATCTGACAGAGCAGTTGGGGGAGGGGGTTCCTAATGAGTTTGCCCCCCCCCCCCCCCCACCAAAAGAACAAAAAAAGGGGGCTCTACATGAAGTAAACCACACAGCAAACATTTGTGCATATTTTAGGGGGTGTTTTGGGGCAAACAATACTATGCAGCAGACAAAAGACATTGCTTAAGTGAGTAGGCCATAGGTGTCTATTGGGGCAGAAGAGCATGCTGGTGAGGTAAGTGAAGGGAAAAATGCATGAAGGAGAAAAGGGGCACAGCATATTAGAACATATTGCAATCATGGTAATTAGGGAAGGAGGTCAAAAATACAAGTCATTAGCAAACAGAGCATACATAGAAGGGAATAGTAAAGTAGAAATGTTACCTTAATATAGTCCTCCTGCAGGACCTGAATGATGGCAGAACAGGTCTCTGGAATAATGATTCCCAGGGCCTGGGGAGAGATACCTGAAGAGAACTTCAAATCCTGAAGACTTCTCCCTGTCGCCAAGTACCTCAACGTGGCAACAAGCCTCTGCTCCGGAGTAATGGCTTGTCTCATGCAGGTATCCTGCCGGCTGATAAAGGGGGTCAGCAAAGCCAAAAGACGGTGAAAATCGGGGTCCGTCATCCTGAGAAAGTTCCTGAAATCATCAGGATTATTCTCCCGGATCTCACGAAGCAAAGGCATGTGCGAGAACTGGTCACGCTGAAGCAACCAATTCTTGGTCCACATACTCCTCATCACTCTGTTCATGGACGGGTCTTGGGTCAAAGCTAAAAGCCCGACACCAATTCCGCGTACAGCACGAACTCGGCGACGAGTACGCACGGGAAACATCGCTCAGAAGGTCACAAAAGGTCGGCTGGTCAGAACGGACAAACAGAAAGCACCGATAAACAGCAAGGCCTGAAAGAACGAAGTGAATACCAGCAACGAGCAGACAATAAGCAGTGCAAATCAAAGCGTCCTATATCAAGATATAGGCCGCAATGACCAACAAATGCGAACTGACTACACGCACTAATAAACAGATACGCACGACAAGCACAAACTGAAGAGCAGTAACGATCTGAGTCAGAAAACTGAGAAGCGCGAATCTTAAGTCACCAAACTTCCACTAACTCTCGATAAACACGGGATCAGCAGAAGGAGCCCAACGGGTGCCTGACGTGGTGCTGAACTTCCCTTTTGTAATCTCGTGGACGACGACTTACGTCACGACGTTCTTCCGGACCGGATATTCCGACAACGTAGTCCGACCGTGTGTACGCAACGCCAACATCGGACAAAGTACGTCGGACAAAGTCCGACCGACCTTGTCCGCGGATTGTCCGAGCGTGTGTATGGGGCTTTAGCATGTGTATCTAAAGCCAAAACCCTTTGTTAATTTTAAGTAGAATGGGGGGACTTTAGAACCTTTGCGTTTTTATAATATATTATATAATATTTTTATAATATCTGGCTACGGAGATTTGCGCTGTCTATTTAGACTTGTGACCATTGCCACAGGGACCATTTGAGTACTGTCTGAGAGCAGATTTTCCTCATTTTGGAGAGATTCACTCTCAATTCCTCACATGTCTGCAAGGCATAAGGTGAAGGGACACATGGGAAAGAAAATTACAGGAGTTTTTAACATTCCCTACTCTATTGAAAATAAAAAAAAACCTTCAGAAATATTTTTAGAAATATAAAAATACGGCACCTATGTAGTCCTCTATAGGTGCTGCAGGACATGTACTTGTTACGTATATGCTATTGGCAAGTACATGTTTTTTACACAGAACTTTCTTAAGGGGCCAAGCTGCATATTTTATTATGAATGGCGCTTCCTGGTGTAGCAATGAATAGTACTGCATAGAAAATGCAGCATATATGTGTTTATTTGCAATGAAATTTATAAAGTTATGCAGATTTCCTCCCCCCAGAGAAAACATATAGAAAACACATAAAATGCAATCAAAAATGCATCATTCATTCTTACTACAGAACTCACGACAAAACGTGTAATAGAAGCACATGCGTTTTAACTGCAAATAGCCCTTTCAATACAGTTGTCTTTCATATCCCCCAACTCCACCCAGCAGTGTTAAATACTTACCTACAGCCCTACTCTGGCGATCTTAATTGTGCAGCCTTGCCTATCATTGCACATCCTTTAGTTTGTAAATAGTGCTGACCGGGCCTTGCGTCTTTTGTGCATGCCTGCTGCCTCTTGGATGGGGAGGTAATCATGCAGACACAGCCCTCCATAGAATATGCCCCCACTAAAAGTGAAGATGTTATTTAAACCCACCATAAACATCAGACAGTGGTCAATATCTGACTGTCCTCTAGCTGCTAGGGCTATGGAGAGGGATGGTGTAGGCATGTTGCAGATATCTTAGCTAGATAACAAGGTTGAAAATAAAAATGGTCATACTAGAATTTCTGATCGCTTCTTCCTTGGAAAGCTTTGCCTATGGTGTCCCTTAGATATTAAGCTGGAATGGTTTATTCAATGTCAACAGGCTGCATTGTGCTCAGAGATTTCTGCTGAAAATGAAATTGCGGCTTAGGGTAAAGTAGCCATTCTTTATTTAACTATGAACCTGTGACGAGCTAGGTCTGCACCATTTTGTGAGACTTGACTCAGATTCAATGGGGTCAAACGTCAACTTAGGGTTACTCCCTGATAGGTGGATGAAAGGAGGCAAAGCATTTATTTTTGTAGGCTGAGCAAGTGCATTAAATACTACAACTTCAATGAGTACAGGGTAAATGTCAGCTTCATTATCCTTACTGACATCAGCCAGCTGCCAGCCAGCAGTTTTGTCAATGTTATCACAATGCACAGGCTATGGCTCCACGGATTAGAAGAGATGTTTCATAGTTCAGTCTGTTCATTGCTGGACAATACTGATTCCAGCTGTCATAATCAAGTGTGGCTTTGTTATCTGTGGGCTTGGAATCTTGATTCGGAAGCAGTTCCCTTCAAGATCAGCATGGATCAAAATGTCTCAATTTGGGAAATAGGAATGTTTGGAGTCCCAGATGCTGAAGTTATTGAATTAAAACACAATTGCAGTAAAAAGTCATTCATGGGTAATAACTATTTAAGCATTGTCCTGCCAGCAGATCTGTACACATAAAAATACACATTGTATCTAAATGAAACATTGTATATGTAATGTTTAAACTATAATTTGTGTGCTTTCCTAAAATTCTTCTTTATTTTAGAGTAGATCTAAACCTTAACTCTTTCACGACCATGTAACACATATATGCAGTGTCTAGGAAGTGGGCTTTAAACCTGGGAGCTGCATATATGTGTTATAGTGTTTGTGCTAAGAATGCGCTTGTTCATGCACTCCCAGCACAGAGACCGTGCCTAGTACTAAAAATCGGGACCCTGGGAACCACATCCTATTTACATGATTTCTGTGATAGATTCTGATTGGCTATCACAGTGATCATTCACCTTGTAGCCTGCCCTAATATTGTTCCTCCCCTGTAAATCATAGGCTTTAGAAGGCTAATAATTGGAAACATTTTTTATTTTTTTTTTAGCTAGTTTTCTTTTCATAATAAAACAGAATCAGGAGCTATCCAATAGCATTTCCCGCCAAATAAAAGCCCAATCTGTCCTGAAAAAAAAGTACAATCCACCTGGATACATTAATGCCCCGTACACACGGTCGGAATTTCTGACGGAAAATGTCCTATCGGACCATGTTGTCGGAAAAAATACGACCGTGTGTGGGCGCCATCGGACTTTTTCCATCGGAAAAAATTTGAGATTCTGCTCTCAAATTTTCCGACAACAAAGTCCGATTGGACTTTTTCCGATCGTGTGTAGCGAATTCCGACGGACAAAGTGCCATGCATGCTCAGATCAAATTACAAGACCAAAGCTATTGGCTACTAGCCTCTACGTAGTTCCGTTGTACGCAATGAACGTCACCACGTTCAGAATGATCGGATTTTCCGACAACCTTGTCCAACCGTGTGTATGCAACACCAGTGTCGGACAAAATCCGTCGGAAAAAATCAGACGGATTTTGTGGTCGGAATTTCCGACCATGTGTATAGGGCATAAGTGGTTACAGTAATGTACAGTTGTTCTACCACATGTCAAAGTTGCAAAATTGGTTTACTTTGACCTGTGAATGGGTTAACTGTATGACATTTTGTTTGCTAAATCACTGGGTAGCATACAACCACTGCCATGTATAGTTTTCTTATATTTAATGTATATTTTTCCTATATTTCATGTATATTTTTAATTTTGCAATTGTTTCCCTGCAGCCCTTTT
>CM053026.1:263629978-263647942 GCA_028564925.1 Lithobates sylvaticus
TGATCGAATGACAACAGGCCCATTCAAAATCATCACACTCCTCTCCAATCAATATACGGTTATTGGGATTTTTTCTTACCAAAAATATGTTGCAGAATACATTTTGGCCTAAACTGATGAAGAAATTCGATTTTTTACATTTTTTTTATTGGGTATGTTTTATAGCAGAAAGTAAAAAATATTGTATTTTTTCAAAATTGTCAGTCTTTTGTTTATAGCGCATAAAATAAAAATTGCAGAGGTGAGAAAATACCACCAAAGGAAAGCTTTATTTGTGGGAGAAAAATAAAAAAAAAAGGACAAAAATGATTTGGTTATATCGTCGCACGACCTCGCAGTTGTCAGTTGAAGTAACGCAGTGCCATATCACAAAAAATGGCCTGGTCATGAAGGGAAGTAAACCTTCTGGAGGTCAAGTGGTTAATCTCCACTTGTCTTACAGAGCCTTCCAATCCACTCCTACTAGTGCAAAGCTGGGAAGGAGGAAGTGTAAACTTCAGAGCTTTTGATGAAGTAAACCTTCCGGAGCTGAAGTAGTTAACCACTTAAGTCCCAGACCATTTGGCTGGCCAAAGACCAGAGCACATTTTGCAATTCGGCACTGCGTCGCTTTAACTGACAATTGCGCGGTAATGCGAGGTGGCTCCCAAACAAAATTGACGTCCCTTTTTTCACACAAATAGAGCTTTCTTTTGGTGGTATTTGATCACCTCTATGTTTTTTATTAGAGTGACAATTTTGAAAAAAAAAAACACATTATTTTTTACTTTTTGCTATAATAAATATCCCCCAAAAATATATAAAAAAAAAAAAAATTTTTTCCTCTGTTTAGGCCGATACATATTCTTCTACATATTTTTGAAAAAAAAAAAAAAAATCGCAATAAGCATTTATTGATTGGTTTGCGCAAAAGTTATAGCGTCTTCTACAAAATAGGGGTTAGTTTTGTGGCTTTTTTTTTTTTTTACTAGTAATGGCGGCGATCTGCGATTATCGTGACTACGACATTATGGCGGACAATTTTGACACATTTTTGGGACGATTGTCATTTTTACAGCGATCAGTTCTATAAAATTGCACTGATTACTGTAAAAATTACACTGGCAGTGAAGGGGTTAACCACTAGCTGGATAGGAAGGGGTTAAGTGTGTCCTAGGGAGTGATTCTAACTGTTAGGGGGCGTGGCTACGTGTGACACATCACTGATCATAGCTCCCGATCACAGGGAGCTATGATCAGTGACAGTGTCACTAGGCAGAACTGGGAGTTGCTTGTTTACATTAGCATCTCCCCGTTTTCAGCTCCGTGAGACGATTGCGGGTATCCCCGCGGACATCGAGTCCATGGGACCCGCGATCCTACTCACGGAGCTCGGGCCTCGACGAATTATGTCAGCAGCTCGGTCCCCCTCCTCCCTCCCCTTCAGCTGGGCCAGTGAGAGGGCACCGAAAGGCTACACTGCCGGGTTCCCTTACCCGCACTTGCGGTGGCAGCACGCGATCAGTCGATGGAAACATCAGCTGCGGTGCCGACATCACTGGACCCCAGGACAGGTAAGTGTCCTAATGTTAAAAGTCAGCAGATACAGTATGTGTAGCTGCTAACTTTGAATTTTTAAAGGGGTGGGCGGAACTCTGCTTTAAAGTGAAGCAATACCTTTTTTCACTTCTCAATACATGTACTGCATTGCAATAGTCATTTACAGGCAAAATCGGATAAACTGGGAGCAGTGCCATGTCAAGCCAACAAAGATATCCCTATAGACGCCAATGTCTGCGTACTCGCGAGTGTACGTAAATCGGGGTATGCCTGACATAGATTAGACCGATCGGTTTTGGTGTGTTTTGTGAAAGCCTGCATGCAAAAATGTTGATGCACTTTCAGAAAACGCTGCAGGAATACTGCAACGCATCAGTGTGAAAATGCCCTAAGCCTTTTTTACTGTGGAGCTCCAGTCTTCCCCCAAAAAATTAAAAGTCAGCAGCTACAAATACTGTAAATTACACATTGTATGCCGTTAAAATAAATTAACTCAGAATAGCACCTAAATAATGTCAACTCAATTATCAATGAAGTGTTACAGAACAAGAATTACTGTTATTAAAATGCTACAAAACGCAATACATTCAATATAGAAATATAAGATCAATATAGTAACATAAGATCAAATAGAAGTATATGTCCTCTAGAAGTATATGTCCCTACTCTAGAACCCAGAGGCAAAAGTGTATATCAATCTGTTAGATATGAGTGTTACAAAAAGTTAGTAATAGTCGACCATTGTTCCCATGATGCCCACTTGGTTTTTTCCTTGGGTAATTTACCCTCACTGGATGCCATCATTAATTCATAACTATAATGTAGGTTTACGGTATCTAAGAGGTGAGTGATAGAGGGAGTTGTATCTGACTTCCATAATCTGGTTATAGTTAACCTAGCTGCCAATAGGATATGTGTCGTCACATGACGAAATGAAAAGGGTATGTCTTCAATGGATAAATTCAAGATAGCTAGACCCGGAGACATTGGTATATCTATCTGGGATATATCTTTTAAGAGAAGAAAAACGGTTTTCCATTATTCCTGTATGAGGGTACATTCCCAAAATATGTGGAATATGCTTCCTATGTTGGAATTACATCTCCAGCACTTATTAGATAATGTGGGATAGAATGTTGCCAAGCGAGAAGGCGTCAAATACCATCTAAGGGACAATTTTTGTGTGAGTTCCCACAACGCAGAGCTTTTCGTGGATTTGTATACACTTTGTGAAGCTTGTTCCCATTGTGATTCTGTATAAGTCGTTGCTAGATCATTTTCCCAGTGTGTATGTGGTGTGGATTTAGTAAATACACGCTTTTGGTTCAGGGTGTTGTATACAAGTGAAATACCCTTCTGTTTAGGAGATTCAAAGTGGAGGTATTTCCATATTACTGAAGAAACTGTATATAAGGGAGGTTTGATTTTGTTAAGGCATTTCAGAAGTTTGGAATATGCAATAAAGTCTGATTCAGGCAAGTGAAATTCATTTTGGAGGGTTGAAAAGGATTTTGGGTTTGAGTCATGAAATAGTTGATTTATGAATGAGATTTTTCGGTTAGACCAATGGGATGTAGATAATTCAGGTGAGATGTGGTTTAAGACTTCTATAGGTATCGGTATCTGTGTAGTAGTGGGTTCTTGATGGATAGTTTGGGTTAGAATTTTCCATGCTCTGACCGTGGCTATCATGGTAGGGGGAATCGCTTTTGGTATTTTAGCGTCTAATGGAGTGCTCAACAACCAATTTTTTAAACTAGGACGAAATAGTAAGGAAAGTTCTATATTGCACCAGTTTTTATTCGGATCTTGCTGAAACCACTCAGTTGCTTGAGCTATGATCGCTGCAGTGTGATAATCTGTAAAATCTATTGAACCTGATCCTCCCGCTAATTTGTGTATCCTAAGTATAGAATGAGCGCATCTAGGTTTTGTACCGTGCCAAATACATCGGTTGAGTATCGTTTGAAGTGACTTAAAGTACTATTTAGGAATAGGAATAGGAATGGTCCTAAACATAGGTATAAAATTTGAGGTAAATGCATCATCTTGAACGCCGCTAATCTGCCAGACCATGACAGTTCCATTTTAGCTAATTTCTGAGATTCAGTACGTAATTTATCTAAGAGAGGCTTGAAGTTTGATGAAAAGAGGAGTTTAGTGGTTCTAGTGAGTTGAATACCTAGGTAAGAAATGCTGTGTTCAGACCATGTGAAGGGGTATTGGGCTTGTAATAGTAATTTAGTGGTGGAATTCAATTTGAGATCTAGTATTTGTGATTTGGTGACATTTAGTTTGTAAAATGATATTCGTACAAACCAATCTAAAACGTCTCGGGCTGCTGCTAAGGAGGAGGTAGGATTTGATAATATTAAAATCACATCATCAGCAAAAAGACTAATCTTATGAGTAGTGTTGCCAACAGTTATGCCTGAGATGTTCGAGTTCGTGCGTATGTGCTCAGCTAAAGGTTCTATAGTTAGATCAAAAATTATGGGCAATGGGCAACCCTGACGGATACCGTTCGAAATTTGGAATGGATGAGATATCATATTAGCCGAAAAAACTTGACAATGGGCAACCCTGATGGGTACCGTTCGAAATTTGGAATGGATGAGATATCATATTAGCCGAAAAAACTTGAGCAGCTGGGCAAGTATATAGTGCCATGATAGCATTATAAATATTGTCTTTAAACCCAAATTTCATGAGAACTTTCTGTAGATAGGTCCAGTGCACCCGATCAAACGCCTTCTCTGCATCTAAAGAAAGAAGCAGAGAAGGTGTTCCACTGGAATTTACGCAATGGATTAAGTCAATCATGCGACGCGTCGCGTCGGATGCTTGCCTCCCTTTAATAAATCCTGTTTGGTCTTTGTGAATCAGGTCTGGCATAATCTTCATTCAGCGTCTAGCAATAGTTTTGGCGTATATTTTTAAATCAAGGTTAAGTAAGGAGATTGGCCGGAAGTTTTGTGGGGCAGTCGGATCTTTTTCAGCTTTTGGGAGAGTGATAATTAATACGTTTAGCGATTCTACAGGGAATTTGGAAGAATATGCAGCTTGGTTAAGAAATTTCAGCAAGTGTGGAATCAAATAGGTAGAGAATTGTTTGAAGTATTCCCCTGTAAGGCCATCCGGGCCTGGTGTTTTGTTACAAGGCAGTGATGAGATGGTAGCTAGAAGTTCTGGTGCTGAAAAAGGAGCATTTAAATAAGACAATTGTGTTTCTGTCAGAGTCGGTAAATTTATCTTATGGAGAAAGTCATCAATTTCCTCTGGGGATGGTTGGTGGGTTGTAGGGTCATTCTTGAGATTATATAGGTCACTATAGTAATCGCTAAAAGCATTCGCAATGTCTTGTGGATTAGATAGCTTCACTTTCGAGTGTGGGTGGAATAAGAAGGAAATTTTAGATTTAACTCTAGCCCCTTTGATACGTTGTGCTAATCTTTTTCCTGCCTTATTGGATGTGGAATAAGAGATGGCTTTGAATTTGCGTTGCATATGTTCGTATGTATGGAGAAGAAGCAGCCTGAGTTCCTGTCTAAGCGACATTAATTGTGCTAGTGTAGTGGGACATGCAGATGACTTATGGTCTGCCTCCAAATGAGCAATTTGGGAAGTAAGGGAGTCTATTTGTTGTGTTCTTTTTTTTTTGTGAATGGAGCCCAGTTTTATAAGAACACCTCTCATTACCGCTTTATGCGCGTTCCACACCACGGCAGGATCCCCCACTGAATCAGCGTTTAATTCAAAATATTCTTTCAAATGAGTAGCAATTTCTTTGGAGTATGTAGCATGTTGTAATATGAAATTATTGGCTCTCCAGAGAAAAGAGTTCCGTTGAGGAGACATATCATCAATAATTATCGAAATTGGGTTGTGGTCTGACCATGTCATGGTGTGGATAACAGAGGTAGTCACCTTTTGTAATAACAATTTATCAACAACAAACATGTCAATTCTGGAATACGACTTGTGTTGCGGGGAGAAATAAGTATAATCCCTCTCTGATCCATGGTGGCATCTCCAGACATCGTAAAGATCAGACGATGTCAGGATTTGCCCCAGGGGAGAGGGTCTTCTCTTATCCGCTGAAGTAGTGTCCATATAAATATCTGCAACCATATTAAAGTCTCCGCATACAAGGAGATATCCTTGTTGTAACTCTTCAATTTTGGTCAAAGTCTTTTTGACAAAATTTGCCTGTCTAGAATTGGGAGCATACAAGTTGAGTAAGGTATATTTAGTTCCATTAATCATACAGATTAAAATAAGAAAACGACCATTGGGGTCACCTATTTCTTTTATGAGGTGGAAGTCAGTGTCTTTCTTGATCGCTACAAGCACTCCTCTCTTCTTGGAAGAGAAATTAGAATAGAAAGCTGCTGACTTTTAACCGCTTAACAACCGGCCCATAGCCGAAAAACGGCTACAGGGCGGTTGCTTAACTCTGAGAGGGCATACTATAATGTCCTCCCAGAATTCCCCTCTTGTGCGCCCCCTGGTGCGCGCACTCGAGAACATCCGTGATCGCTGGGTCCAGAGGACCCGGCGGATATCGGTAAACGGCCGCTCATCGCGGCCGTTTACCACGTGATCGCTCAATTAAATGACGGAGTGATCACATGTAAGCAAACCGGCGTCATTTCATGACGCCGGTTCCTCTCTCCTCTCTCTGTACCGATCGGTACAGTGTGAGAGGAGAGGGGGAGGGATCGGTGGCAGCAGTGCTGTGGGCGGGCTTTGTAGTGCCCACAGCACTGCTCTGCAGTCACCACCGATCCATCCATCCATGCTCAGCCATCCCTCCATACCCTGCAATACACAGCAATAGCCTGCAGTGTTTTGCTGGGTATTGCAGGGTATGGAGGGATGGCTGAGCATGGATGGATGGATACCTCTGCAATACCCAGCAGTACCCAACAATACCCAGCAGTACCCAACAATACCCAACAATACTCTGCAATACCCAACAATACTCTGCAATACCCTGCGATACCCTGCGATACAATGCTATGCGCTGTGATACCCTGCGATACCATGCAATACCCTGCGATACCATGCAATACCCTGCAATACTCGCTACGATTGAAGCCAGGATCATTTTTTTATTTCAGGTTTTCCAGCCTAGAGGTGAGATGTGGGGTCTTATTGACCCCATATCTCACTGTAAAGAGGACCTGTCATGCCATATTCCTATTACAAGGAATGTTTACATTCCTTGTAATAGGAATAAAAGTGATCCAAAACATTTTTGGGGGGAAAAAAGTGTCAAACTAAAATAAATAAAGTAAAACGAACAATAAAAAAAAAAACTATTTTTTTTAAAGCGCCCCTGTCCCCCTGTGCTCACATGCAGAAGCGAACGCATACGTAAGTCCCACCCACATATGAAAACAGTGTTCAAACCACACATGCGAACGTTATAGCGAGAACAATAATTTTGGCCCTAGACCTCCTCTGTAACGCAAAACATGTAACCAGTAAAAAAAAATTTAAGCGTCACCTATGGGGATTTTTAATTAGCGAAGTTTGGCGCCATTCCACGAGCGTGTGCAATTTTGAAGGGTGACATGTTAGGTATCTATTTACTCGGCGTAAATTCATCTTTCACATTATGCAAAAACATTGGGCTAACTTTACTGTTTTGTTTTTTGTAAAGCACAAAACATGTTTTTTCCCCAAAAAACGCGTTTGAAAAATTGCTGCGCAAGTACCGTGCTAGATAAAAAGTTGCAATGACCACCATTGTATTCTCTAGGGTCTTTGCTAAAAAAACATATATAATGTTTTGGGGTTCTATGTAATTTTCTAGCGAATAAATTATGATTTTTACATGTAGGAGAGAAATGTCAGAATTGGCCCGGGTGCTCCAGAACACCTGATGGTGCTCCCTGCATGTTGGGCCTCTGTATGTGGCCACGCTGTGTAAAAGTCTCACACATGTGGTATCGCCATACTCGGGAGTAATAGCAGAATGTGTTTTGGGGTGTAATTTGTGGTATGCATATGCTGTGTGTGAGAAATAACCTGCTAATATGACAATTTTGTGGAAAAAACAAAAAAAAAGAAATCTTGATTTTGCAAAGAATTGTGGGGAAAAAATGACAACTTCAAAAAACTCACCATGCCTCTTTCTAAATACCTTGGAATGTCTTCTTTCCAAAAAGGGGTCATTTGGGGGTTATTTGTACTTTTCTGGCATGTTAGGGACTCAAGAATTTAGATAGGCCGTCAGTACTTCAGGTGTGATCAATTTTCAGATATTGGCACCAAAGCTTGTTGACTCTATAACTTTCACAAAGACCAAATAATATACCCCAATTTGTACTTATTTTTACCAAAGATATGTAGCAGTATAAATTTTGGCCAAAATTTATCAAGAAAAATTACAAATTTGCTAAATTTTATAACAGAAACAAAGAAAATTTCATTTTTTTACAGAATTTTCAGTCTTTTTTCTTTTTAGCGCAAAAAATGAAAAAACCCGACGGTGATTAAATACCACCAAAAGAAAGCTCAATTTGTGTGAAAAAAAGGACAAAAATTTCATATGGGTACAGTGTTGTATGACTGAGTAATTGTCATTCAAAATGTGAGAGCACCGAAAGCTGAAAATTGGTCTGGTTATTAAGGGTGTTTAAGTGCCCAGTGGTCGAGTGGTTAATAAAAGGACATTTACCTATCCAGGGATCCAGCGCTGTCTTTAGTGAAGAATCGGCTTCGGGTCCAGGCGCCATCATCTTAGGTTTTGGGAAACCGACAGCGAAGCCTTGCAGCTTCACAGCCGGTTTCCTGCTGCACATGTGCGAGTCGCGCTGCGCTTTGTGAATGGTCCCGCAGTCTTCTGGGTCCTGTGATGTGTCCCAGAAGGCTGCGGGCAGGGGAGGCAAACTTCTACTCACATCGCCACGGCTATCTGACCAGAAGTGGGAGCGGGTACCTGTCAAAACCAGGTACCCCCTCAAAAAGTGCCAAATGGGGCAGGATGGATGAAAACAAGCCCGAACTTCCCCTTTTGGGTGAAGTTCCGCTTTTAAGCAATACTAATTGCTATGACAACACTCATCATCTTATGTCATTTTACATTTATTACAGGTGCTTATATAGCGCTGTCAATTTATGTAGCGCTTTACACATATGCATATTGTACATTCACATCAGTCCCTACGCTCAAGGAGCTTACAATCGAATTACTCAATGCGGTGGGAACATGTACCCTTGTACCCTATTCTAAAACTTCAGTAAAGAAAAGTTGAAAGAAAAAGTAATTCATCATTTTTGGTAAATCCGCAGCTTTCATTAAACTAATACAGGGGGTCCCCGGGTTACAAACAAGATAGGGACTGTAGGTTTGTTCTTAAGTTGAATCTGTTTGCAAGTCGGAACAGGTAAATTTTTTAAGTGTAGCTCTAGCCAAAAAATCTATTTTTACGTTTTTTTTAGATAACCTAGAGAAGGGTTATCACCCCTGTAACATTTGTTTTGCTGTCTGTGCCCCTGTTCAGAAGATTTCACCTCACCTTCTGTCCCAATGACAATTGGATTTTGAAAATTTGGGGTTGTTAGGGAAACATGGACTGGTGATAAAGCTTCAGTGGAGACACCTTTTTCCCATATTAACTCTTACAGGAGAGAATTTCCCTTCCTAGGGGTAGATTTCCTCTCACTTCCTGTTGTCTCCCTCCGTTTGTAAGTAGAAGTCGTTTGTAAGTCGGATGTTTGTAAGTCGGGGACCCCCTGTATCTGGTAATCCTGATATGAAGGTACTTTATCAGGCGCTTCCTGTCATAGGTGACAATACTCTGTCCCTGCCTCCCAACTGCCCCCCTGTACTGCCAACCAATCACATGCCGAGGCTCAATGTGCATGCATGGTACACTGTTGTCACCATCAGAATGCCAGTCCTAAGTAATGATATGTAGCCACTGCTGCAAAACATGCATTTAGGGCTGGTTCCCATCCAGATCCGATCCGGATGTGTTTCTGCATGTGCGTTTTTAATGCTTTCCAGTGCATTTTTGGTGCGTTTTTGATGCAGTTTCGGATGCATTCCAAATGCTTTTTTTCTTCTTTTTTTGTGTTTATTTTTTTTACTGTACTAGGGTCCGGTGCATTTTTGTATGCGTTATCGATGCATTCTAGTGCGTTTCATTGCCTTTTTAATGCGTTTTACTGCGTTCCAGTAAAGTCCAGTGCAGGAAAAATGCAGCATGTTCTACCTTTTGTTCTGGAACTGGAAAGCATATAACCTACTTTCCATGTGTTTTTGATGCAGAAAAATAACGCACTGGACTGCATGTGGTGTGAACTAGCCCTTAGACAGAAAGTGGCTGCAAAAGGGACAGAGGAGGTCAGCAGGACTGAGATGAAACACAGGAAGGGAAAAAGGTAAAAATAATATTTTCTAGAAAACACATTTTTTTATGGCACACAGTGCACAGAACAGGCAAGGTTCACATCTTCTTTAATAAAAAGAAAGGAATATAGCTCGTTTCAGAAGAGCCCTAGGTAGGCAGACAAATGCATTCCTGATCTGGTAAAGTTAGGCCCCTTTCACACATGCGGACCGTATGTCCGTTTTTCATCCATCCGTTTTTGGATGAAAAACGGACATACATGCATCCCTATGGGACAGTGGGTGTCAGCGGATGAGCATCCGCTGACACCCGCTATCGTCTGCCTCCGCTATTGTCTGATTCTGCAGACGGAGGAAAACCCTATTTTTCCATCCGTCTGCAGAGCGGATCGGATGAACACGGACAGGCGGTCCGTGTTCATCCGATCCCCCATAGAGAAGAGCGGAGAACTGACAGGGCGGTCCCTGCACAGTGTGCAGGGACCGCCCTGTCATCAGCCGGCTCAACGGGGATCAGCTGAGTGATCCCCGCTGAGCAGCGGATCTTCACGGGGCGGATCATTACGGATCTGTCCCGTGTGAAAGGGGCCTTATAGTTTGGAAATGATGGATTGATAGCAACATCTATTCTGTCTCTGGCCTCTGCACTGCAAGAACTGATTTGGAATTGGTGTGTAGGTCAGTCCACAATGGTCATGCACATAAATAATTTTTCAGGTAATCATAGCACCAGCTCCATGCAATCAAAGTCTGAATGCAGACACTGATAACACTATCAGATGCAATCACACAGCTACCAAAGGCCTTGTAGCTCTAGGACATGAGTCACTAAGGTTTATCATACAGCTACATACGTCAGCCATTAGCAACCTATGTGTTGTTATTCATCAAGGTAAATGTACACTGAGCAAAATTATAAATGCAGCACTTTTGCCCCTATTTATTATGAGCTGAACTCAAAGATCTACGACTTTTTCTATGTACACAAAAGGCCTATTTCTCCCAAATATTGTTCACAAATCTGTCTAAATCTGTGTTAGTGAGCACTTCACCTTTGCCGAGATAATCCATCCACCTCACAGGTGTGGCATATCCAGATGCTGATTAGACCGCATGATTATTGCACAGGTGTCGCCCCAATTAGGACGGTGCCATTGGTGGCAGTTTTCCACCGATTTGACATGTCAAAATGCTCCAGTGTGAACCAGGGCTTAGACAGATTTGTGAACAATATTTGAGAGAAATAAGCCTTTTGCGTACATAGAAAAAGTCGTAGATCTTTGAGTTCAGCTCATGATAAATAGGGGCAAACACAAAAGTGTTACGTTTATAATTTGCTCAGTGTATAAAGTAAATCTTTTCTCTGGAATATATGGAGCTGTCATTGCAGGCCCTCTTCAAGCTGCCTTGGCTTTTGCACTAGGCTACTAACTTTAATACATTCTAAGTCAATGGCTGAACAAATACACATAATACAAATATGCAGATCAAGAAAATCACACATTCCTACCTACATACGTATTCTAGGTTAATGACTGCACGTATTGAAGCCGGACAACTAGCACTTGCAGGATGATGAGTCAGCAATGGCACCTTCAGGACTCATTTACACTACAATCCCTGCATTCACTGATTGTTTTCTGCATGTGAATTTAGATGCCTTTGCTATGTGTTTTCAGTGTGTTCTTTGGATTTTTTTAAAACTTATTTTAAATCATTTTTTTTAAATTACACACCAAAATAGACATAAACAGGGTCCAGCGCTTTAGATGTAAAATATAGCATGAAAAGCTAAACAGCTGCTAAAATCATACATAACATTTAAAAGAAAGCAAAAAAAGTTCCAAGAAGATAGGTCCTTTCCAGCTTAAGCAGCGCTAGAAAATTGAATTACCAAAAATAAAATTAAAATAACTGTGAATAAAATAACACTTTAAAAATTATTATAAAAAGTGTGAAAGTCCAGGTGCTGGGCGATTTCACATATTAATGTGGCAGTTCATATCAGCTGAAGAGATCACACCGTGTGATTCCACTTACTATAGGAATTGCACTCACCGAATTCCTAATAATCAATCGCCTTAGTAAATGTATTCGGCTTTATTGTCAGCAACTAAAGGACATCAGCATGGGAATTCAGTGTCGATCAACCCGACAAATGGATGGCATCCTGAACAACTCCAAACTGGACACGCCAGAAATCCTCTTATACAACTCAAGCATATGAAAGGAAAGGAATCCTCATAGTGTGAAACTGTAAACTTTTATTCTGCCAAAACACTCGACCCTTAAGCTATTGCACTTACAGACATAGTATTTAAAAAAGCATTCAAGTAAATAATGCACTGTGTAGTGATATCAGTTCCGATAATTTCACCACCTCAAAGAAGAGCGAATCGTTTGCGGTGGTTCCCGGGAGAGACTCGGAGCAGATCACCAATGCAGCAAGCTGTGTGGAGACCACTGTCTGCCTTGGATATTATGGGATTTGTATGTAGATTAGCTGTAAAATTGGTGGGGGGCAAATTCCTCCAAAAGCTCTCACTGCTGATTGGACAGTCTACTCCGCCCAGGAATGCAAAGAGGGGGGGGGGGGATTGTCCAGAGTATTACCTGTGTTTTCAATAAACAGTCCATGCTCAGCAACCATATGAGTATTGTCTTGTTTGTTGGTAGTGCTTGGAATATCTGATATCTATAGTCAGACTGTGAGGAAGCGTTATATCACGAAAGCACTCAAGCGGAGTGTGGGAGGTTTCGTTGTTAGCAGCGGTGGGACGCTTCCTGCAGTCTGGGACATCCAAACCTCCACCTGGATCCAAGGTCTGGATAGCAGGAGAGGAGAGGAGAGGTACAGATACCAGCTGCCATGGAAGAGGAATTTCGGAAAGAGGTTGCGAGAGATGCAGATACAGCACAGAGAACCAGTATAAGAGCAGGTCCTGCTGGGATGGTATGATTCTATCCGCTGCAAACTCTGGATGGAAACGCTAGCCCGTGAGCAGCACCACCAGGGAAAAGTTCTCCCCTCCATCCAGGAAAGGTACTGGTTGCAGTATGGATTGCGGGTGCTGTTTTTGGAAGAAAAAAAACGCACAAGGAGCAGACAGCTGAATTAAGCAGGCTGGTCTGGGCAGAGATGCGGTTGGATGAGAGCTACAGAGACCTCCGGTGGCATGTATCCCAAGCATGCCCTTGGGATACATGCATAGCAGATGACAGCCCAACAGAAGGCTTTGGCTACGGCGGCCTGGGACTGTTGTATGTGAAGCTGACAGGGGACCTAACTTTGGGAGTGATTTGGAGTGGCGGCTGGACGAAATCATGGATTTCAGAGAAGAGCTACTGAACGTCTCGGAAGTGCAGATTTAGAGTTTCTGGCCATTCAGGAATGGGAGCTGGAAATTGCCTACAGACGGCTGCTAGACTCTGCTCAGCGCCAAGGCTGGGCTCTCTTTGCCTGTGACTATCAGGAAGTACCAACAGACAGCTCTGAAATCCTGGCTGAAGAGTCGGCAAGGTGGCATAGCAACAGTGTGCCTTGCCCACCTGCCCCCGCAGCTATGGACGCAGAGGTCCTATGATGAATGCAACAAGTGCTGACTGACCTCGACGAACCTGTTTCTGCACAAGACGAGGTTGGATGGAGGAATGTGCCTGTCCAGCAGCATACCAGAGAATCGGCAGTGGAAAATCTGGAGATTGCCACCCCCAAAGCTGAAGTGCTGACAACAAGGCAGAGCTCTGCTAACCTCTGCCCAGCACCAATAGCATCTTCTGGGTTCCACAGAAAGGAGATACTTCAAAATAGCCAAAGATGAAAAATGCCTGTAAACGAAACGCGGCTAAACGCAAGTTACTGCGTTTAGCAGCGTTTGGCGCTTGAAATGCCTCTGAACCCATTTTTTTTACCAGCAGCATTGTACATGAGGCCTTAGACGGAGACAGAAAAAACATGTTCCTTCAATGGGAAAGGCGGAGAGGATAGATGAGAGAGAGGATAGATACAAAGGTTGAAGGAAGAGATATTAGCAAAGGCAGAGTTCAAGTAGGAAAGAGTAGGAAGGGGAAGAAAAGAATGGAGGAAACAAGTGGGAGAAGGAAAGAAAATGTAGCTTTTTAAAAAGGTACAGGTGCATCCCATAAAATTAGAATATCATCAAAAAGTTAATTTATTTAAGTAATTCAATTCAAAAAGTGAAACTCATATTTTATATAGATGTGTTACACACAGAGTCATATATTTCAAGTATTTCTTTCTTTAATTTAAATGATTATGGCTTACAGCTAGTGAAAACCCAAAATTCAGTATCTCAAAAAATTAGAATATTACATAAGACCAATAAAAAAAAAAAAGGATTTTTAATCCAGAAATGTTAGCTTACTGAAAAATATGTCCATATACAGTATGCACTCAATACTTGGTCGGGGCTCCTTTTCCATGAATTACTGCATCAATGCGGCATGGCATGGAGACGATCATCCTGTGGTACCGCTGAGGTGTTATAGAAGCCCAGGTTGCTTTGATTGCAGCCTTCAGCTAGTCTGCATTGTTGAGTCTGGTGTTTCTTATCTTCCTCTTGACAATATCCCACAGATTCTCTATGGGGTTTAGGTCAGGTGAGTTTGCTGGCCAATCAAGCACAGTGATACCATGATCCTTAAACCAGGTATTGGTACTGTGGGCAGGTGCCAAGTCCTGCTGGAAAATTAAATCAGCAACATAAAGCTGGTCAGCAGAGGGAGCATGAAGTTCTCTAGAATTCCCTGCTAGAGGGCTGCTCTGACTGTGGACCAACACTAGCAGATGACATGGCCCCCCAAATTATAAATGACTGTGGAAACTTCACACTGGACCTTGGCGTGCAACTTGGATTCTGTGCCTCTCCACTCTTCCTCCAGACTCTGGGACCTTGATTTCCAAATTAAATGCAAAATTTTCCACAGTCCGTGATGATTTAGGGAGCCATGTCATCTGCTGGTGTTGGTCCACTGTGTTTTATCAAGTCCAAAGTCAGCACAGCCCTCTACCATAGTTTATTACTTATAAATTTATGTGGCAAAAATTACTGCAACAAAAGATTCCATGGCACCAGATCGGCTATATTGATATCATGTTCGCTGCTTCAAAATAATAAATGAATATGTATTATAAGAGAGGAACACAATCGGTGTGTAGAACTACTAAGCAGAATATATATATATATATATATATATATATATATATATATATATATATACATACATACACATACACACATACACACACACACACATATATATATATATATATATCAGTATACTGCCAGTTACCCTTACCGCGAATGGCGGTGGCAGCACCCGAAAGCCAATCGGAAAATCGGCTGGGGTGCCGACATCGCTGGATTCCAGGACAGGTAAATGTCCTAATAATAAAAGTCAGCAGCTACAGTATTTGTAGCTGCTGACTTTTAATTTTTGGAGGGGGGGGGGGGGGGCTGGAGCACCGCTTTAACAACTAAGGTAAAGTTATATACTTACTTCAATCAATCAATCAATCATGTGCTAGATAAAATTCTTTTTTTTTTTCACTTGCACATGATTGAGTATCAAAGTGAAGACAGGTTCTCTTTAGTTACCAACCATTTTTATTGCTAAATAAACAGCGACTGCTCATTTAGTAAATAAATCCCAATATGGGAGCAGGCCCAGACAGAAAGACTTTTCATGTTCTCCTTATGTGTCAGTATGCCTGCTACTTGCGATCTGAGCTAGGGGTTCGATTTCTACCCTTTACTTGCTTGACACGTGCATAAGCAGCAATTGGAGAGTTCTCAAATGGAAACGTCAGAAGATTTACAGCTTGACGTGAACCTTTTCTTTCTGGCTGACCAAGAGCTGATGTGCTCTCTGAATCCTTAGTGCAGGTGAGAAGTCTTGGAGTGGGAGGCCTGTATGATTAAAGGAAAGAATTTAAAAATGTGGATAGAAATTGCGCAGGTGAAATAAACAGCAGCTGGCAATTACACAACAGAACATAAGTGCATAAAAAATATATAACCCAAAATTGCAGCGCTAAAATAGCAAGTGATAAAACTAAAATGCTAATTAAATAAACAGTGATCAGTCCATGATAACATCTAAAATATTCAAATCTGTGAGGATATCCAACATAAATAAAGTTCTTAAATATTCATGTCTCAGTGATGATAAACGATTGAACACCAAAAGTGCACCTTCCACCGTAAAAAAAGAAAGGCTGTGCCCTTACCAGATGACTAGACTCCACATTATAGGAGCCTAGTAAAGCTTGGATGGGTGTAATACATACGATCCATCCTTTGGATATAAACAGGATGATGGATGGTGGCTGCTCTCTTAGTTTCTCGCTCCCAAGTACGGTAAAAGAAAGGGGAAGAATGCCAACATAGCATAAAACCGCAATGGTTTATTGAGGTAGCATAAGTCCAAACAGACAAGGATAAAAAAGGTAACAAACGGTCTGCAGATCACAAAGGAACTAGCCGGGTGAGAATTCCATGGTGGAATCTATGCTAATTCTCACCACACTAGTTCCTATGTGATCTGCAGACCGTTTTTTTACCTTGGAAACGTTTTTTTCCTTGTCTGTTTGGACTTATGCTACCGCTCCCATCACTTTAACCATCACCGCTTCCCTTTTCCAATAAATGGAGGTTTTTCCAGTCCCTCAAGATCTGTAAGTATTTTATAGATCTGAGATATTCCATGGTTCAGTGTTGTCTGTACATTACATAGTCGTTCCATAGTTCTCCTCTGTTCTAATTAGCTGTGGCAATGTTGTCACAAAGTGCTTCAGCTGTAAATACCTCCATTCATTGATCTTTAATTAATCACTATTATGTTTTAACTCCTGGAACGTTCTTATTTTCCCTTTATCTACTATGTCTTTTAATTGTGCGTTCCCTATCCAGTTTACAAAAAGTGTCTCTTTGCCCAGTAAAAAAAAATTGGCCCTTGCAATTAGTGGTGAATTATATTCCCATTTTTCTTGCCTATAAATTAACCGCTTGCCGACCAGTGCATGACGATATACGTCCGCACAATGGCACGGCTGCACAAATGGGCGTACAGGTACGTCCCCTTTAAGATGCGGCATTGTGGGCACGCCCCTGCCACATACTCAGTGACCGTTCCCGCAGGTCCCGCAGACTCGATGTCTGCCAGTGTCCCGCGATCATGTCACGGAGCGGCAGAACGGAGAGATGCCTATGTAAACAAGGCATTTCCCCGTTCTGCCTAGTGACATGACAGAGATCTAGTGCTTCCTGTCATCGGGAGCAGTGATCGCTGTCATGTCAGTGGTAGCCCATCCCCCCACAGTAATGCCCCGTACACACGGTCGGATTTTCCGACGGAAAATGTCCTATCGGACAATGTTGTCGGAAATTCTGACCGTGTGTAGGCTCCATCGGACTTTTTCCGTCGGATTTTCCGACGGACAAAGTTTCATCTCCTGCTCTCAAATTTTCCGACAACAAAGTCCTATCGGACTTTTTCCGATCGTGTGTAGCGAATTCCGACAGACAAAGTGCCACGCATGCTCAGATCACATTACAAGACCAAAGCTATTGGCTACTAGCCTCTACGTAGTCCCGTCGTAGGCAACAAACGTCACCACGTTCAGAATGATCGGATTTTCCAACAACTTTGTCCGCCTGTGTGTATGCAACACCAGTGTCGGACAAAATCCGTCGGAAAAAATCCGATGGATTTTGTGGTCGGATTTTCTGACCGTGTGTACGGGGCTTTAGAATCACTCTGTAGGACACACTTAACCCCTTGATCGCCCCCTAGTGTTTAACCCCTTCCCTGCCAGTGTCATTTATACAGTATCAAATACCACCAAAAGAAAGGTCTATTTGTGGGGGAAAAGGTACATCAATTTTGTATGTGTAAAATGTCGCATGACTGTGCAATTTTCAGTTAAAGCGACGCAGTGGCGTATCGCAAAAAATGGCCTGGTCATTAAGGGGGTAAATCCTTCTGGGCCTGAAGTGGTTAAAGCAGAAACATCTAGGGAAGGAAAAAAGGATCTGGGA